>JAJSOF020000001.1:22512385-23044885 GCA_025594305.2 Periplaneta americana
AAAATGATTATGAACTGTTTTTTTTTTTCCTTGCCACGGAGAAATACTGTCGAATACCAGCCTCATGGTCTAGTGGTCAGAGCTTCTGGCTATAGTTCATGAGGTCCCGGGTTCGATTCCCGGTTAGAGCACAGGAATTTTTCCTTAAAAGGGGATTACTCCTGTGTTCGTCCATGGTCTGGAATTTAGGTTAAGTTTAGATTTAAGACCTCTCCTGGCACCACATTGTCATAATCATCCTATCACATCATCGGGGTAATGTAACTCTGCCTTCCAGGCACCCCAACCTCAGAAGTGGGTTACAACTAAGCCACGGCCAGGAGAGAAGACCAGAAATGTCGAAAAGACAACCTGGTGGCATTGGATATAAAAAAAAAAATTTTTAATCATTCTCTTAAAACGAGATAATTATTGTAAAAACAAAATAGACCTAACTCTTAATTGTAAAGAGAGAGAGAGAGCGAGCATTGGGAAAAGTCACTTAAACCAGGAGCGCCAGATGATGATGAAAATGAAAATAGTGATCGTTTTCAGGGCAAGACCCAAGGTGTGATACATTTCTCTATGTAGACCTACTGTTAATGAAAAATCGTTAGCAATAAGAGATTTTTGGTTTCGTATTTGTTAATGTTTTGCTATTATTTGTCCAGATATTTTATTGGACAGCCGTGATTTTGTGGTATACGTGCGTTTTGAAGTCCCAGGACTTTTTGGTTTTAGGTTAATGGAAGGAATACGTTCTGGTTTTATCTGCTAGAGTCAGACTGGTGATTTTCTCCAAGCACCGTTTTTAGATTCAAGAAAGGAAGATTCGGAACTTCAGGCAACAAAGTAAGTGTATATTTGATTAAAATAAGTTCACTCATGTTTCTTTTTAATACTTTCCAGTAAACCATACAATATATTGAATATATTTTCGTGATTATCAGGGCGCGAATTTTGATGACGTCATTTTTCTTTCTTTACATGCTTTACAGAGCCTGTAAATATATAACTCCTGTATACGAGCTGCTGGTTACAGAAATGTAGAGTTTTTACGTCATTTTTTGCCGTTTTAATCTTTTAGATCATTTTTTTTTAATTTTGAGGGTATTTTTTGGTCCGTTTTTAAATTTTGATGACATTTTTTAAATTTTAAGGTGACTTTTTTAGTCATTTAAGCTAAAGACTTCAGTGACGAACTATGTAGGCTTAAAGTTTCTCATTATAGGAAAAGTTGCAAAATTAGTACTGACACTACCCCATTTAAGTGTGAAGTCTGAAAGGATTTTCTCGATATAAGTGGTGTCGAAGGAAAAAGAGAAATATAATAAGAGATGAAGCTCTCGGCTGAGTTGTTGTTGTTGTTGTTGTATTCACATAATATTATGTGGTCATGTCTTGCAGAACAGTAAAATTCTTTGAATGTAGAAATTAGATGTATATTTCTTTATAATTCAATACAAAATGTAAAACACCATTTGGCGAAAATGTTTTCTATAACGATACTTATGTAGCATAGTTTGTTATACTAAAATTATTTGGAGAAGTTATTTTGTTTAATGTTTTAACGTAATTGAAATTGCCAGTACATCACTTCAATTGTGCTATTTCGGTTAGCATGTAACAGTTTCAAGTTTTGACAAGCAATAAATCTTTACTGTGTAGTCGAGAGTAGGAGAAAGACTTACAGATTAAAATATTTCAGTTGGTTTAATGTGACATTCATATATAGGCTAAAATGAGAGTACACAATTCAATGCATCTATTTTTTTCACACGGAAGTATTCCTATTTATAAAAGAGATCTTAAAAATAAGTAAACCATGACTTGTATGTAAAACATTATACATAAAAAAGAATTTTCAACTACATAAAAGTTTAAATGTCTTTCTTTCGTACATATTTCATGAAATTATCTTGTAAAAAGTAAGGACTGAAAAAGGGTAAAGTAACAGACACAGTCAAAATATTAAAACAATAGACAAAGTTTATATTAAAATTCTTCACTGAATCACAATAGTATTTTGTCTTTATTCTTTCTAGGCTACAAATCAAACTTGTATATAAGCTCAATTATGCTCATCTCACAGCCAATATTACTTCAATGTTTACAAAAAGAAAAACTCACAAACTTCATCTTAACCATAGTTCGTTCCTTCGAAAATACACAACAATTTTCCTATGTAATCATTTGAGTGACAAAAGGCCATGCAACATATGAAAGCTAATTTACTACATATATTTTCTTTAAATAGATAAATTTATAAAATACAATTTCAGTACAATTTTAAAATTTGAGATTCCATCTTTATATTTTTAACTTTAATAACAAATATTCACAAAACAAAGCAGCACACACTATTTACATTAAAATATCTGAGTCGATCTTTAGGGAACATTACATACAAAAACCTGAAGGCAAATTACATGTAACATCAGGTAAAATAGTTATTACTATAATGACGTGTTTCCATGATAACCAACATAGTTCATTTTATGTCAATTCTTTGCAAATCAATAAGTATTAAGAAAAAGGGAAAAAATACAGCAAAATGCTGTATCTAAAAGTCTTCTAGTTGTCATTCTCTCAGGTTCATAAAAACACTTTAAAATACTCTTGCATCCTGTTCAACATAAAACTATCAATTATAACAACACAGATTTAATCTGTACTGTAAAAGGAGTTCATAAAAATGATATTAAAACATGGCACAAATCTACGTACAGAATGCTGCGCTTATGGAACAATGCTCGTATAATTCAAGACCGTAGGTAATGCTAACGATTCTTGCACATCTTATGGATGAAAAGCATGTCCAATGTCATAAATTTAATATATTCCTGTAGCTCTGTGCATGAATATTTACGAGTTTAAAGCACTCATCAACTGAACCAACGTTTTCTTTACCTCTGTACAGACTACAGTATTAACTACATATACCTATTAGTTGCCAAATTCATAGGGAACTTACCTAACATCATGTACTGCATCCCTTGCGACCTCCATTCCCCAGGCCAATGGGGCAAGGCAGGGATGGGACATCACAAACCATTTTCACCTCAGTCACAAGCATTAATTTTTTTATTACAATTAAGATGCGAGTTTATGACGTACAGAACATAATTCTAAACAATGAGATCTTTAAGGGAAAGGGAAGGGCAGTTAATTCTCAAAATTTAATGCAAAGGGAGAAAAATCACACAATTTTTAAGGCCAATGCCAGTTACATATATAAAAACTGTATCCAAAAAGTGATGCAGATACTGCATAAGCTTAACCAATCCCATCCCTCTCAACCAACATGATGATGCTACTTGCTTGCTCTGCATTGGCTGTTTGCTATTAACAGTGTCACATTGTATTAATAATGTGATGAGTATAATAAATACACATGGCAGTGTGTTATGTCATTCAGAGTAGAGTATGGTGTGTAATTTTCATTCAATGCCTCGTGGTCCATCAATTGGCATTGTATGGAGAACTTCATCCAGTAGCTGCAAAGCGCGATGTAAATGTACCTGCAAGCACAACATTTTAGATAACAGATACTGTACTGTACTATAATTAAATATTTGTTTACTCTGTGCATAATATGTACTAAGATCTGGATTTTTATATCACAGACAACTAGATTCAAAATACAGCTTTTCCATAGTCTATAATGAAAATACCATATACAGTGAAACCTCTCATTTACGGACATCAAGGGACGTAACAATCTGTCCGCATCTAGGAGGTGTCCTTTATTGGGAGGGAGGCTCCCCAATCTAACAGTAAATTTATTATATGCATTATGTATCCCTGCACGCTTTAAATGAAATGTATTACTGTAGTTTAATTCTAAATGCAATATACTACAGTAAATTCTTTGCAACTATGAACTACAGTAGATAAAACTGAAAAAGGAAAATACAGTACTGTGCCATGCAATTTTATTCTAGGTCTACAGTTATGCAGTACTGTAATTTACAGTTTTCAACTTAACCTTTACGTTCAGGTGCCATGTCTCTCAAAACAGAACAACTGATTGAAGTGAAGAGAATAATCCTACTAATCCTATCATGTGTTGAATACAATTTCACGATCACGGAAACATTGGACCCATCAGAGAGGTTAAATTTTATGACTTTGTTTATCCACCTGCTTCCAGCTAAGAAAGGATAGCCAGCTGGGCTAGTGGTAGCCTACAAGACCCTTATTGTCTTCTTTCATGTTAGGGAATTTCTGTACAGTTCTCAAAACTAAATTTTCCATTTTTGTAACACATTAGGTCTTGAAATCCAAGTTCTGTCCACAGTCAGGAGGTAAAGCAAGCTTTAGGACTGTCAAACAGCTGTCCGTGTCCGTGTCTGAGAGTGTCCATAAACAAGAGTTTAATTCATCATTATTTCTATATTATTTCAGTTGGGACGTAAAAAATCTGTCCGTATATGAGGAGTGTCCGTATCTTGGAGGTGTCCGTAAGGAGAGGTTTCACTGTATACGCGAATACTCCGCACACATTTTTACCGGAATTTAGTGGAAAAAACTGGGGTGCATGTATTATTTTGAAAAAAGGTTGGAACCGCTTCGCTTCAAACACTGAATCCCGTTATACTATTGCGTTGTCCAGCCTCACACCTCGGTCTGTGTGGCATAAAATTGGGCAACACAATTCGTTTTCAGAAGTCTATTCAAATGATTCAATCATACAATATGAATTGATACAGTCTGCGATTCCAACTACTCTTTTGAACTATCAATGAACAACTCACAGGACACTTTCCTTTGCAAACCATGGATAGAACAGAAACGTTCTACATCTCTCGCATAGATGGCATGAGAGGTGAGACATTGCATGATCTCTTTCTGATTGGCTAAAACCATTCATCATGATCTCCATTAGTCTACAAAATTATCCAAGATAGTTTTTTTCCTAATTTGATATTGTAGGTAGAGTCTCAGATGCTTCTACAATGGCATGTCAAGATTATGACGCGTTTGTTAAAACAAATTGATATTTTATTTAGTTTTGGAGTACATCATTATGTAGAATTAATTTCTTGCAAATAAAACACAAATTACAGCCATTTTTTTTTCTTTCTCCTAAAATTAGGGTGCGTGGATTATTCAATAGCGCACAGTATTCTTGTATATACAGTTGGATAACATCAAATTCAGAATAAGTAATATCGCATGTTGTTGTTGATCAAAGCTGAGTTCTTGGCAGTAAATCAAATTACGGAACTGCTTCTAAAATTATGATAATAGTGTATATAAATGATCGTTGCATGTTCACAAGGTGTACCAAAAAAAATTATAGAGTAATAAAGCTGTTCAGGACAATAGTGCCCATTTTTACCTGCACAGAGAAAAACATTTAACGCAACTTTCTTTTCAAAGAAGTTCATAATGTAGTATCATAGTCTAGTATATACAGTCATGAAGCTCAATACGTAGTAAATATGCATCCATAGATAGTTGCTAACCACTAGGATTGCTACTATCGCCTCATTACAGACAATACGAAATAGCACCTGGACAGTCTATATTGAACATCTAGAATTACCTCAATCCAACATGGCGTCTCTTTGATCGACTGTCTGGGGTAATCAGGCCCCCAGCCCTTTACAAAACTGAGCCTTAGAATACACAACCTACGCAGGTCATCGACTCCAATACCAGCTGCTGCACTCAAACCTGTAACAAAAGATAAACAGTGGTGGTTCAAATAACAGTGAGAAGCAAACTTTTCATTATGGGAGATTCTATTCTGGACTCAGAGGAATGCAATTATTCAAAATGTCATTTACTTACTACAAAACTTCAAAAAATTTTCTATTATCAACAAAATTTAAATGGGGACGAAAGTAAAATTATAAGAGCATCTACAAAAGGTATATCTGTAATGAATGTAATTGTGGCACCGGATACAAAATTGTGAGGTCCACTTTACATGGATATGTTGTTATTGTTTTCTAATGCCAGGTGTTTGACAATAAAGTCATTTGACCTCTTGCACTCCAATATTTTTCAAAGATATTATCATGGTCAGCCATTGAAGCACAGATTTTGAGGTGTTCCGAATCCATTTCTTGGTTTGAGTTGCACAATGGGCACTTAGGGGACTGATATATTACAATTGTATGCAGGTGTTTGGCCAAACAATCATGGCCTGTTGCCAATCTAAATGCAGCTACAGACGATTTTTGTGGTAAATCGGGAATTAACTGTGGATTATGATGCAGAGAGTTCCATTTTTTCCCTTGAGATTGTATTATTAAATTTTGTTTGTTGAAGTCTAAGTATGTAGATTTAATAAATCTTTTCACAGAGTAATACGTAGATTTAGTAACAGGTCTATAAGTAGCAGTGCTGCCCTTTTTTGCTAGTGCATCCACATTCTCGTTTCCAAGGATTCCACAATGGGATGGTATCCATTGGAATACAATTCTTTTATTGAGTGATATTAATTGAGAGAGCATTTTAGTTATTTCTGCTGTTTGAGATGAAGGTGTGTGTTTAGAGACGATTGATAGAATAGCTGCTTTGGAGTCTGACAATATAACTGCATTCTTAAATTTATTGAAGTGGCATAGAAGATTCCTGAGACTTTCACTTATTGCAATGATTTCTCCGTCAAAACTTGTTGTTCCATATCCAAGAGATCTATAAAGTGAGAAGAGACAGCACGTAACACCTGCACCGGCACCTTGTTCTCTGGAGATCAAGGATCCGTCGGTGCATAAATGAAGCCAGTTTTGTGGAGGGTACCTAATAGTAATTGTCTCTAAAGACAATTGTTTTATTATTTCAGTGTTTACTTCTGATTTCAGTATTTCTTCTGTTAAATTTAGATTATATTCTACATTTAAGAGAATTAAAGGGTTTGGTTTAATTTGTAAGTTTTCTTTTAAATTCGGGATATTGATTTTCTGTTTTAATTCTTGAACCATGGATATGAAACTTTTTTGACTTTTCAATCTACAGAGAGGACTGTATGAATGCCAATTGTTTCCTGGTAATCTGATAAGTTTTTCATATTGAATCAGTGCTTTTTCTTCTGTTGTCGTTTTCATGACATGAACATGTTCTATCTTTGAAAAATATTGGAGTGCAAGAGGTCAAATGACTTTGTCAAATGCCTGGCATTAGAAAACAACAACAACATGTTCTATAGATAAAGGGCCTATAACATATATTAAAATAAACAGGTTTACTAGCATTGTTGTTCAAAATTTCTCAACGGAACTTTGTGGGTATAATAAAGAAACTATGGAGAATCAATTTTGCATTCTCCAGAAAAAGGACTTATGGGGCTATGGGCCCTTATTGCAGCTCCGTTCTCATTTTTTCTCTTACACATTTAACTTTACATTAAATTTACAATTTAGGTACATAATTCTATGTTTCATAATAAAAAAATTGTGCATGCATGCATGCATCCGCCCCAACCCTTCCCAGAAGCCGATATTAAGAATTTCACAGTTTCATGTACATTAAGGTGCCAAAGTCGTCATACCTATAAACATCTGAGCCTGGAAGTCCTGTTACTTTGGATTTCTCAGAACTTTTAAAGGTTTTTGATTCTCACTGCATAATTGAATTAATATTGGACTTACTAATAGCTGGAGCGATGCCCCCCACAGAATGTGGGCCTGGAATATGGCCTGCCACAGCAGCAGCTTGTGCAGCAGCTGCCGCCTGGGCTGTAGCTGCCTGCTGCTGCATCTGCCTATGACACTGTCTCAGGTCAAATACCTGCAACCAGCAATTAAACATCCTCATCCTCAGCAATATATACGAGCTACTGTAAAGACTTTTATTTTGAAATCCCTTAATTCAGTGTAAACTATTCATTATTTCCCACTTCATAACCCAGATCTTGTATTCCTCTAAGTTCGTGTAATTCGATATATGGATGGATTTGAGGGAAGTGGGATATGATGAAAGAGAGTGGATTAATCTTGCTCAGGATAGGGACCGATGGCGGGCTTATGTGAGGGCGGCAATGAACCTCCGAGTTCCTTAAAAGCCATTAAATTTATAAGTAATTCGAAATATGGATAACTAGGATTTTGAAGGCAAATACAGATTTTAATTAAAATGTGTCTCAGTGAAACGTACAGCAGAGTTCGTATAGGTCAGTTTCTGTCAGATGCGTTTCCAATTCACTGTGGGCTAAAGCAAGGAGATGCACTATCACCTTTACTTTTTAACTTTGCTATAGAGTATGCCATTAGGAAAGTCCAGGATAACAGAGAGGGTTTGGAATTGAACGGGTTACATCAGCTGCTTGTCTGTGCGGATGACGTGAATATGTTAGGAGAAAATCCACAAACGATTAGGGAAAACACGGAAATTTTACTGGAAGCAAGTAAAGAGATAGGTTTGGGAAGTAAATCCCGAAAAGACAAAGTATATGATTATGTCTCGTGATGAGAATATTGTACGAAATCGAAATATAAAAATTGGAAATTTATCTTTTGAAGAGGTGGAGAAGTTCAAATATCTTGGAGCAACAGTAAAAAATATAAGATACTAGGGAGGAAATTAAACACAGAATAAATATGGGAAATGCCTGTTATTATTCGGTTGAGAAGCTTTTATCATCCAGTTTGCTGTCAAAAAATCTGAAAGTTAGAATTATATTACCGGTTGCTCTTTATGGTTGTGAAACTTGGACTCTCACTTTGAAAGAGGAATATAGGTTAAGGGTGTTTGAGAATAAGGTACTCACGAAAATAGTAGGGGCTAAGAGGGATGAAGTTAAAAGAGAATGGAGAAAGTTACACAACACAGAACTGCACGCATTGTATTCTTCATCTGACATAATTAGGAACATTAAATCCAGACGTTTGAGATGGGCAGGGCATGTAGCACGTATGGGCGAATCCAGAAATGCATATAGAGTGTTAGTTGGGAGGCCGGAAGGAAAAAGATCTTTAGGGAGGCTGAGACGTAGATGGGAAGATAATATTAAAATGGATTTGAGGGAGATCGGATATGATGATAGAGACTGGATTAATCTTGCTCAGGATAGGGACCAATGACGAGCTTATGTGAGGGCGGCAATGAACCTCCAGGTTCCTTAAAAGCCAGTAAGTAAGTAATACAGATTTTAAACCCAGAAGATAGTTTTTGTCATCTCCATGCAAAACCCAAGTCTGAAACAAAATAATGATTGTGTCACAGGCCATTATCACTAAATATGTCAATAATAAATATTAACAGAAGTTCTTGCATGAAAAGGAAAAAAAGTGACAGAGTGGAAGGACAAAAAGGCAGACTCATGCATGCCTTACTCGTGAAAAAAATTACGCAACATAGCCTGCAGTATTTGACATAATAGAAATATCTTTTGAAATCCCCCCCACCCACAAAAAATCAGTTTGTTTTGTAAATGAACTCGCAATGAATAACAACTAAAAAGCTGTAGACCTAGATAGAACTACAGAGATAAATAGGTAATTTGATAGAAGACGGGCACTTGGTTGAATATAGTAAGTATTGCCAACGTTTTTATTTCAGAGTTAAATGTTAGTGATCTTTTAGTTCTAGGTTTTTTATACTAGGTGTCGCCGTGATTTTCTTTTAATTTGATTGGTTATAGTTGTCATTTGTTCTAAAATTTTCGTTAATTTTGAATGGATAATGACGTTATCAGTTGTTCTTGGTTGTTTGATGTGAGTGGTGTTATGTTGTGTCTGATGGCTAAAGCTATTGAAAGTTTGTCATTTTATGATTTAATGATTTTCTTTCGATTTGATTGATTATAGTTGTAATTTATTCTAGAATTTTCATTAATTTTGAATGGCTAATGACGTCAGTTGTTCTTGATTCTTTGACGTGAGTGATGTTACATTGTAGATTTGTCTGCATTTGTCGAATGTGCATCATCATCTTACGAAAAGTCATTTTTCAGTTCCAATAATTTATTTTGTGTCCACAAGGTTGGAATTTTGAAGTAAGAGGGAAAGTAAGGAAACCGTGTTCTGAAATTATTTATTAAATTTTGTGTCGATTTTGGTTTAGTTCTTTCGCTGGTGAATAAGGATTGTGTTGAATGTTGAGGAGAAAACTGTTTTCCTGTGGTTTAAAAGAATTATTTACTGAATTTTCTGTAGATGTTAAGGTGTAATAAGTGTTCGAAGAGAATTTCATTTAGTGTAAAGACGTGGTTTATTTATGGAAAATTGACTGTACAACAAAGTGTTGGTTTATTTCTTTGTTGCTTGCATGGTTTAAGTTTAGATTACCTTAAAGCCTGTGTCATTTATACTGGAAGTGAAGTGTTTTTCGATGAAGACGTCAATGAGAATTGAATTTTATTATTTTATAAGGTGATAAATTATTATGTTTTATTTTGTGTTTTAGTGATTTTTTTGGGGTAAAGTGCGGACGAAAACTGCCAGAAAAGTAGTACCAACTATGAAGTTCGAATGCCACGAAACGCCGAAAAAAATCAAAGGCGAAAAATTAAATATATTTTCATTTTTTTTGGAGGGCTTATTCTTCTTTAAAAATATGAATATATATTTGATTTTTCATCTTTGATTTTGCGATGTTTGGTGACATTTGGACTTCATAGTTGGCAGAACGTTTTTGGTAGTTTTCGTCAGCCATGTTGGATTTTGCCCGTCTTCTATCAAATTACCGATAAATAATATGACAATATTTTATGAGAAACTGGGATGTATGAAATGCGTATTTATCAAGATTAAATCTTTGTTGCATACCGAAAAAATAAAAAGCATTGGTTATACCTGATCATTACCTTGATATATGCACTAGGGTAGATTTTGTGTACTGCATCACCAGGAGCCCTGCCAGCTTCCCGATCTAAATAGTAACTTTGTACAAAGACTGAGTGGTCACTTAGACAGCGCAGCCATACGTCTCCTTCACCTCTCAGGTCAAGTTGTACTCCTTTGCCAATATGTAACCTGTATGTGCAGTAAAATAATTAGTCACAGCAAGCTTCTTGAATTAACAGCATCTTGCTAAAGCTTTCATTACAATGACCTTCAGTTCCCTTGTGCAGAAATAATTGGATAAACTTAACGAAACTGGATAATGCAAAATATTACGCACTGTAATGTAATTTTAATAATAGTAATATACCGTAGCAACTCTTCTTATGTACTGTATCAAAGAACCAAAGGATTGTTTCTCTTTTTCACTTTTTTAAAATTGAACTCTTTAATCTCTCAGACTTGAATGATACTAAACTGAATACTAGAAGCATACTTAGTTGTGAGTACCATAAGTGATTTATTGTGAGAGATGAGAACACTGCTGCTCCCTTTTGTGTTAATTTTGTTTTCTTGACTTTTCTTTGCAAAATATATTATAGAATACTTCCTTCAAAGAATAATACAGCTTGCAAAAAGAAAGATAGCCTGTATTCACTCTTTACAGTGAAGTGGCTGGAATTTTCAAGCTTTTAAGTAGTGTTGTGGGATTTAATCGATTAATCTGATCGATTAATCAATCAATTTCTATTGTAAGATTAATCGATCAAAAATATTTAATCAAATAATCGAGTCGATTAAAATTAATCGGTTGTACTTGATATTAATTATTATTTTGTTAATGCAAACTCGGAGTAAAAATTCCGACAATATTCGTCTCTCAGAAATTGCTTACTTCAAACACGATATCATTATTTTGTAACTCCGAAGCAGGTAGCATAGGGCAAATCATTGCACAAACACTTCAGAAAGAGATTAAGATATGAGGACGATGACCTGGTCTACCCCTATTGAAAGCTGAAACACAATGCGAAACCCTTATTACGTTTGTCAGCTTGTCTTCCCAGCATATGAAATACATACATTTCTGGAATTCGTCCCCTCATCCCTTAGCCATGCCTACACTGTGTGCAAGTGAGAGAGTAATTATATTCTTCTGTTTCTAAAATTTTGTAACCCAATTACAATAGGGGCCAGTCTGCTGTTCTGTTGCAGTTTCTTTATTGATTTTCTAGATGAAGCTTGTGTTTTTAGTTTGCTAAAGGAAAAAATCAGATTTCTGTGGTCTGTAAAAAAAGTGAAAACTCCATTATGTCATAGGCCTATGAGAATTTGAGAAGTAAACTCGGTGAAATGTTTGGATTTAAATTGAATGATTGTGGAGAAGTGCTTGACAGAAAAAAAAATCGTGTTTAGTGATGAAGATCTGGAACACATTCTTCTATACTGTCCATCCATAAATCACAAAAGAAGTAAATTAAAACATCAGTACCAGTTGCAGAAGACACAGCCCTGCAGTATGTATTGACTACACCCCAACTCTGGCTACTAGCAACAGGCATCTATAATGAACACCGATTAAAATACCCCTCATTTCTCGTGAAAAACAACAACTGAATAGACTACAGTGGACTTTATGTTGTCAAGCAAACAGCTGGATACATTAAGAAGATTGATTGATTGATTAAACACTCTAATAAAATACATATCCTGTCTCAACTATTCGCAAATTTTTGCTATATTATCGGCCATTTAATACTTGGTTTTCTATTATTTCTTAGTTTTTGACGACAAAAATTAAATTAAAAGTCATCAAGTAAACAGTCTTTGTTTGAAGGTCTAGACTTTATGCATTCAATCAATCAATCTTCTTAATGTATCCAGCTGTTTGCTTGACAACATAAAGTCCACTATAGTCCACTGTAGTCTATTCAGTTATTGTTTTTCACGAGAAATGAGGGGTATTTTGATCGGTGTTCATTATAGATGCCTGTTGCTAGTAGCCAGAGGTGGGGTGTAGACAATATATACTGCAGGGCTGTGTCTTCTGCAACTGGTACTGATGATTTTAATTTACTTCTTTTGTGGTTTATGGATGGACAGTAGAGAAGAATGTGTTCCAGATCTTCATCATGATTATTACACCACAGACAAGTAGGATTATCAGAAATGTGAAATCGGTGTAGGTATAATTGAGTGACAATGTGACCTGTTCTGGCTCTTGTTAAAAATGTTTGAACATGTCTGGGGAAGTTTTTGTACATTTCAAGGTCATTTGGTTTCTTTTGTACAGACTGTAAAATTTTTCCTTTGTCAGTAGAGAGCCAATTGTTGATCCATAGGTTTGTAAAATGAGACTTTACTGAAGCAAAAGCATTGGACAGAGATATCACATTAAATGCGTTAAAACATTATTTGCGTTAAATAACACAACAGGACGTTCAGCCTTCATTGGTCAATATCGTGTGCAGTCAAACAATCCCTCACATATAGTACACAAGTTACACAAATTAAAAATGGGTATCCATTAAGTGAAGATCTGTTAAGAGTCGGTTATTTAGTATACCAAGTGAAGTATATACTGTATGGTATGTAGTTGACTCTAATCGACATTCTTGAGCAATATATGTCGGTCATAATTATCCAAAAACAATGCATAATATTATACATTGCTGCATACCTAGCCTTTTCACTTTGTTCTGTGCGATGCACATTGCTGAGTGCTCCCAGACAAAACCGATTGCCTCCTGAAGGATCCACATATCCATCCACTGTTACATTAGGACATGAAGATGGCACTTTAAATGTTTCACCGACTTGTGTATCCAGCTCAAAGTACGCAACGGAACACCAGTATTCAGGTGCTGGCTGTGTAGATAATAAACCTGTGAGCGCAACATCTGAACCAAGCTGCGCTGCACTGTGACCCCCTGAAAAGATGGAACATGTGAGCTATAGTTTATTATCGTGACCAAGACTACACATAAACTGAAAGAATATCTTAAATCATACTAAGATTACGCAAAGTTGATAATATGTACAGTCTTACATGAAAAATGACTGGCTGCCATATGCTAAGTCCCCTTTAGAAGACTTTGGTTGATTCTGTGACAGCTTAGGTTTACTTACTTACAACTTCTAAGGAACCCGGAGGTTCATTGCTGCTCTCACATAAGCCTGCCATCAGTCCCTACTTGAAGGAATTTTTTATACACAACTCTGCTCTGTTTTTCCTTTGTTTTGTTCGTTTTTTTTATTTTTCTGCCTGTTTATAGGTCAGGTGTTATGAATAATCTATAACGAAGATATATTCAAGGAATAAATCTGATGCAAAATAAACATCTTTTTTCCTTGTTGTGTGAACCAGGCGCTGGCCGAAGTGGACTTAGACAAATTCACGGTACAGGACAGCGGTCATTTTTTGTGTCTAAGGCTGTACATAAGAAAAATTAATGATGCTAAGTCGTATATTGAGACCAGATGTAAATAATTGTCTCTCTGTCTCCATTTGTAGGTGTTAAACAGTATCACTTTCTACCTGGCTTCCTTTCTGTTTGCTTAATTAAACTGATAAATGCATGAGCTTAAGTAAAGGAAATATGCAGAAATTAGTTGTAGTATATCATATTGACACCAGATATAAATAATAATTTCTCACTGACTCTATTTTAAACTGTATCACATTCTGTCTTGCTTTCTCTTCTTTTTCCTAACACTGAGCACATATTTTAATTTATGTATACAGCATACAGAACTGTGTTTACTTCCATGAAATCTATTTAAAAAATATGAAGTCATGTCGACATCAATCTCTGATTCTGAAGAATACAGTGAGTTCACTACTTTATCAAACAGCTCTACAAATTTCATGATATACTTAGGATTTTTAGTATTTTGTGACAATGTAGATGCTAAGACAATAATTGTGTCCTTATAAATTCTAAATTTTACAGTTGCTTCCTTCTATGAAGGCTTGTTTGTTGTTGGTTGGTTGGTTCATTGCTAATGCTCAGCATATTGGAGTTCTTCCATTTGCCTTCTGGCTTTCCAGTATCGTAACGACAGATCGGCAGCTGTTAAATTTTTACAATTATTGAGGCGTGTCTTATCCATTATAGTATTATCATCTTTACAGAATAAACAATTAGGAGTAGGAAAATATTTATTTTATATAGATGGGCAGCCAAACAATCATGTCGTGTATATAATAATAAAAAAAAAAGAGCCACAGTTTTCTTTTGTGGACATTCTGGAAATAAACTTTTATTGTTTAATAAAATATTTCACTGCTTATTTACACTTTCATACGTATTTCTTGTTGGATGATTTTCTTAATTATTAGTTTTGAGGACTGAAACGATAAACATGAATTTGTAATTTGTTGAATCATTGTGCCCTTTTTTTGCTAAGGATCTGCTACCTCATTACCAAGAATTCCAATGTGTGAAGGAATCCATTACAAAACTAATGGTGAATTTCAGTAATTCTTGTTGTTGTATAGGTGTTTACATTAATGGCACTTATAGCCGATTTAGAATTGCTAAATATAACAGCTTTATTAAAGAGGTTAATGTGATAGAAAAGTTGTTTTAATATAGAATTAACTGCTTGAAGTCCTCCATCAAAATTAATTAAATTTTGACTGAGAGATATATAAGAACAATATAATTTAGTGTATATTCCAGCACCAGTCGTATTATTAAAGTTACCGCCAATTTTAGAGCCATCAATGTAGATGTGAACCCACTCAGTTTCTGGGAATCTCGTTTGTTGTTCGTATTTATATATTTTATTACATCCTAGCATTGCCTTTCAATCGTCCAAATATAATTATGGACTAGGTAATTGGCCTATTATTAATCCCTCCTTGTTTTACATTCATTTCTGTAGAATATTACTTTTCAAATGAAACTGATGATTAGTGAAATAAACTGAAGTATTGTAAGCCACAAAAGTTATTCTTTGTGGCCCGTGATTATTAGTATACATATGTGTTCAAACCTAAAGGAAGGCAATAAAAATCTGGCATATTTAGTTCATAATATAAAAGAACACTTGGTCACACTGGAACAAGGAACAGCTATACTGGGTGTTCAGTTCAAAATGTGTCATGGCTCGCTGTATGCCGTCATGTGGCTAGCCGATGAGCCTAGAGAATTCAATCTTCCTACACTTCCGCAGAGGTGTATAACCTGTGAGGCAGAGAAGTTGCCTAGCAAGTACGGCATTCATTCTGAAGAGTACATACCGATACGTATGGTAACGCCGGTAGTGGCAGGAATGTGAACTGTTTGAAAATACGTACTGTCGGGATATGGGGAGAGGGTTAAGACGATTACTTACGTATTTGTTGACATTAACTTCGACGGTCAACATGGACACGGAGCATTTGATTTGTGTTGTGGAATGTTACTGTACACAACCGATGATAACAAATACCCTGCATATGACTTGCCGGCACAAAACACAGTTCGAAAGAGGTTATGGTAGCACACAGACCGTACAGACCGCCATCTGTTGCTACGACGTTCAAGTTATACCGTACACGTTCTCAAGTTCAGATTGAAGAACACCTTAAATAATAGGCAACTTCTCTAACATATAAGCTGAAACTCACTTCAAATCGGTGACCCAACAACAGTGACGTCATGACACACTTTGAAATGAACACCCAGTATACCTGATCTTTGCTCTCTTGTTTTTAGAACAGACTTCTCTGTAGGGCAATGTCTTGTCTCGAGACTACAGGCTTCTCTTACAGACAAAGAACGAAACAAAAGTAAAAACAGTGGAACACTAGGCCTTCAAAAGTTGCAATTTTTTTTTTTTTTTTAAGTAATGGCGAGTACTTGATTTTTCGTCATTCACCCATGTGAAGCCAGTTGTGTAGAGCAATTTACTGACAGAGTCGTTGCCTAGGGTGCACCGTAGGAGGCTGGTCTATGCTACACCCATGACGAGATGAGTTGATGGAGATTTGTTGGGATGCCACAGGGGAACCAGAGCTCCTAGAGAAAACTACTAAATTACCTGAACCATGGGCTTGCCCAACACAAGTTTTAAATCAAGGGTATGCTAGTGATCGAACCCAGTCTACACCTTGGCAGCTTAAGTTGCAGTATTTAAGGAACCTTATATGGAAACTTAACCACTATACGTTATTTTGATTTAGAACATAAAACTGCATTACCAATACTTACAATATCCTGGGTGATGGGTTCGAGGATCTGGGGGCTGCATACTTTGAGTATACGTGAGTGTATTATTGCCAGTCCATGTACCCTGGGCTCCAGTGAATGGCTGCTGCTGAGGCTGCTGCTGTTGACTGGGTGATGTACTACTAAGGGTACCTATAAGAAAGTGTTACATGATTCTCAATTAAATTACAATGGCAGTTTTCTTAAAAACTCTTCTACACCATGGGAACTATTAGAAAAATGAGCATTTAAAACTATTCTTGTACAAATTGTTATGTGAAGTAATGACAAGATATTTTTTCTTGCATTACGTGAATAGAATTCTGAACATCCCTAAACATTATTCCTAAGTAAAAAACCACATGGAAATAAACATAATACAAAATCCGCGTGAATTATAATCCATCTTAAAACTAAAAATATTTTGCTCAACTTTTTCGATAATCGTTCAATAAGTGCAGAACATTTTAAATAGCCATCTAATCAAGTTCCCATAAATTTTAACAATCAACATAATGGAAGCCTCATCCGGAAACCTTGTAATTGGACACTTAAAACTTTTATTTTAATGATGAAAGATGTAGCTGACACTTCTTCAAATTAACCTATTTCTTTCAAACAAATGAACTAAATACTGGTCATATAGCTATAGTGTTGACATAGAAAATAAAATTCTCTCTTAAAGAGGACATTGGAACGAGCATTTCTGTTGAAATCTATTATATTTCTTTCATATAGTATTATGGATAAAATAACAAGTCTAATGTAACTTTTATGTAAACACGAAAAATCTATATATTAAAAAAAAAAAAAAAACAACAAACTAGCAGGTTTATCTGTATTGTGTCCTGCATTAACATTTCGTTTGCATTACAGTTTGTAAATTAAAAAATACTGGATTTTACTGTTTCTCTATTTAAACGAAAGACTGTATCTAAGTATCTAAAATGTGACTTTTCCTCATGTGACCAAATTAATGAGAAATGTTATAAAACTGACATCCTGTAAATAATGGATATTCATCTTTAAAACTCTCAGATTGGCAACATTTATAATTTTTCCCATCATTTCCATCAGAATACAGCTATCACACTCCGACCCAATGCGGCAAACTAAGGAACATCTATGAGGATACAACTTCCATCATAAAAGTTAAATTCCCCTGCTACCTACAATGGTGGTAGAGGAGATGAGTCAGACTAGTATAATGTGGCCTGTCAGATCTACCAGTAAGTTGCCATACTATACCATGAATATCCTGCATGTACTCGTACATGATTACACTGTCATCAATATTCAAATAAGGTTTGCTGTGAGTGAAACACTTTCAAACTTGAGTCTTAGGCCCATTTCACATATACACGGCGATTGTTCAAATGGTACAGTTTATAAGGAACGTGACCTTTGTTAGACATTTCACACACAACCGGTCATATCCGAACTGGTTATTTTAGTGTTTTGTTGCCAAAATGAATCTTAGACGTATTATATCAATGATACTGTACAGGAGCATTAAAAAAGGTGGAATATAATTCAATGTATTTACCCACTAAATATGAAAAGGAAGGAATTTTGGGACATTTTATGTACTTTTTGCAGCGTTGAGAGATGACGAAACTAGCTTTTCAGTACTAGGAAAACTTTCCTCTAAGCATTTTTCGTTTCATTTCTATCTTTGTACTTACTTATGGCTTTTAAGAAACCCAGCGGTTCATTGCCACCCTCACATAAGCTTGCCATTTGTTCCTATCTTGTGCAAGATTAATTCAGTCTATCATCATATCTCACCTCCCTCACCTATCTTTGTACACAATGCTTATTTTGCTCCAAGTACTGGCCTCACTTCAATTAAAGATATAAGATTATCAGTGTCAACATTCACACTTGCCATATTGGGTTATATAAATATTAACATTGACTGAAGGTTAGTAGGTTATTTTTTTACGACGCTTTATCATCTTAGGTTATTTAGCATCTGAATGAGATGAAGGTGATAATGCCGGTGAAATGAGTCCGGGATCCAGCACCGAAAGTTACCCAACATTTTACTCATATTGGGTTGAGGGAAAACCCCGGAAAAAACCTCAACCAGGTAACTTGCCCGCGACAGGGAATCGAAGCCAGGCCACCTGGTTTCACAGCCAGACACGCTGACCGTTACTCCACAGGTGTGGACAACATTCACTGAATATAATGAACAGTGTTGATAGATAAATTAAGGAATGGAGCAACAGACACGGCACGTGTGAAGGAAGCCATTCAATTGTTCACTCCACTATCATATGTTGAGCCGTTAAGACAGTGATGGTTGCTGGACTTGTAATAGGAAGGCATGGTGATATCAGGATGGACATTTACTGTATAGACGGCACCTGTGCATGTGAAAGCTCTTGTATAATATTTGTCCTTTAACCGTGTAAACGGTGCCATTGGGACGTCACTGTGTATGTGTGAAACAGGCCTTACACCTAATATTTGACATTTACAGGAAAAACATCGAAATTAGTAAAAAGGAATGACAGATATTTGAAGGACAAGCATGCAAAAAAAACGATACTAAGCATACCAGTGTTGGTGAAGCCATTCTGCTGGAGATGCGGTGACACAGGTGCAGTTGTGGGACTCTGCTGTTGGCTACCACTGAGTGACGCGGCAAGCGCAGCTTGTGTGTCTCCACTGGATGACAGACTGTCTGTTCCAAAGAAGGAACCTGGCCCAGGAGTACCTGAGGTTTGTGTGGGAGACACCAATGGACCTGGTGCAACTGTGGGCTGTGAAGGGGTTACAGGAGTCTGCTGGGAAGTCAACGTGTTTGGTGTACCACTTGAAGGGGACGCCACTGTGTGCACCATACCGTGGCCTGCAGCAGTGGCAGCACCGCCAGCTGAAGACAATATATTTTGTGTGACCAGGCATTCTCAGAACAGTAAACTTATCTTCTGGTTAAAAATAATGAGAGTGAGAGGGAAACTTAAACGCTCCTTGCCACACACAAAAGGAACTGCTCGAGTTCAAAAGGTGCCAAAATAATAGAACAGAATCTAAGTTGTAATTTACTGCAATGCAAAACCCTGCCATTTCAGCTGGGAATACAGTATGACGAAACCAGAATTAAACATAAGTTAGACGAGATGCTTTTAAATTTATTTTCGAAACTGTGTGTATGGTATTTATTTCATCATACTTCATAAGGTAAAATTCTCAGTGTTTGCTCACCAGTCATAAACATACTGGTGTGAGAATTGTCATTAAAAGTTACTTTTACAATTTCCTCATTAGCAGCATCTCTCGCTTCCACATAAATATTGGATAACTTTTACGGAATGACTACCTTTGATCATAGTTTATAGTGCTGGCTCATTAGAACAGAACCACACCTGTGCAGACTTCATAAGCAAAAGTGCAATTATTTTACTTGTGAGTTTACAGTGCAAGCAACTTCAAGAGCACCACATTTACTACACATCTATAAACTGTGGTAAAAACATATTTTACTACAGAGCATTCAGCTCAGCTCCTGGCCAGGAATACACACATCAGACATGCATGCATGGTCGACATAGGCTGCGTTATAATTGATCCATAACCTGCTGTGTACTTTTACTCATATAACTTTGATTAATAATACCATGCACAAAATTATTATGCAGGCCGATTTTATATTCATGGCATTTCTCGAAAATTTTCCTTACTATATATATATATATATTATCATTGGTTGATCTATATATCAAATATTCATATGAATGAGGTCTCGCCCACCTCATTGAATATTACATGACTAGTTTTAACTAGTCAGTTGTATTATTACTGATAAATACGAGAAAAATTCGTACCGGCACCGGGAATCGAACCCAGAACCTCTCAGCTCTGCGCGCTGAGCACTCTTACCAACTGAGCCATGCCAGGACACGATCCATGGTTCCGGCCGAACCCCTTCTCGTAGTACTGTTTTACGGCTTTACTACCTGCATTTGAGACGATACAGGTCATATGTATGCAGGAGCGCATATTAAATGACTTTGTGGCCGTATTCAACATCAGTTTAATGAAAACTGCTAACTGTATATATATATATATATATATATATATATATATATATTTCATATGGACGAGGTCTCGCCCGCCTCATTGAATATTACACGACTAGTCTTAACTAGTCAGTTGTATTATTACTGATAAATACGAGAAAAATTTGTACCGGCACCGGGAATCGAACCCAGGCCACAAAGTCATTTAATATGCGCTCCTACATACATATGACGTGTATCGTCTCAAATACAGGTAGTAAGGCCGTAAAACAGTACTACGAGAGGGGTTTGGCTGGTGCCGTGAATCATGTCCCGGCATGGCTCAGTTGGTAAGAGTGCTCAGCGCGCAGAGCTGAGAGGTCCTTGGTTCGATTCCCGGTGCCAGTACGAATTTTTCTCGTATTTATCAGTAATTGGTTGATCTATTTGGTTGGAAACCCAGTTGGTACTCATCTAATTTTCTTTCAGTTATTGTTAGTCTTTTGTTTAGTATTATAGCAAAGATTTTATATGCTATATTCAATAATGTGATTGGCCTATAATTATTACAGTTCAGTCTGTCACCCTTTTTGAAAATAGGATGTATAATTCCTTCCTTCCACTGATCAGGTATTCTTTCTTCATCCCATATCTTTAATATTAATTTAATCAGCCTCTGCTTAAGTGTTCTCCCACCATGTGTAACAAGTTCCAGTGGGATACCATCAGAACCTGAAGCCTTGTTTAATTTCAAATTGTTTATTATATGACAGACTTCATTACATGATGGTAATTCCAATTCCTGCTGTGGTTCATCATTTTCGTTTAGAGTAGGTTGACATTCTACTATTTGTGTGGAGTTGAAAACCTCAGTAAAATGTTCCTTCCATCTGTTTAAGGCTAAATCAATCTGTGATAAGATACTACCATTTGCATCTCTGCAGATTGTTGGTGATATTACTTGATTTTGATTAAAATGTTTGTTGTTCTCATACCATTTCCTTATCTCATTCCTTGTAATTTTCTTCTATATTAATCAGTTTATCATTTATCCATCTTTTCTTCTTATATTTGTAAACTTTATTGGCTCCTTTACGTTTTGTATTTGTATAGATTAGATCTAGTATTTTGTTGGAGCACTTTCTTTCTTGCTATATTATCTTCCTGAATAGCCTCTCTACATTCCTCACCCTTTCTATAACATAGATTAGTACTTATTATTTACTTACAACTTGCTTATGGCCTTTAAGGAACCCGGAGGTTCATTGCCGCCTGCACATAAGCCCGCCATCGGTCCCTATCCTGAGCAAGATTAATCCAGTCCCTACCATCATATCCCACCTCTCTCAAATTTATTTTAATATTATCCTCCCATCTATGCCTTGGCATTCCCAATGGTCTTTTCTCCTCAGGTCTTTCAACTAACACACTATATGGGCTATTCCATATGAAATCGATCAGTAAAAAACCTCGCATTTTTTTAATACTCTAATTTTTCCCTATTTATACAAGGTGCTGAGGACAGTGCATTTTCAAAAATATACTATCGAAAGTCAAACGGTTTTCGTACTATTGAGCGGCAAATTTAGCGTATTTTATAAAAACAAGCCTATTTCAGCGCTCAGAAATCTGGAACCATTTACTGCAGAACATTGAACAAGAGCTTATTTTGAAGCTGACATTTGGTAGGTTATGTTAAGAAGTAATACTTATTTTTATTGTGTACAGAGAGACAGATAATCTGATTTTACTTACTTTTAGGCTTTTTGCCTATTTGTAAAAATGTAAAAAAATATCGAGAAAAAACCTTGAATTATTAAGAGGGATTCGGCATTGTTTGCTTAGTGGCTCGGCAATAAGTTTCGAGGGTATTAAATAGATTATTTTCGCACGCCTGGACTTGAATGGCGCAGTACCGCACGCACTGGCCGAGAGCTGAAGATAAGCAAGCGTTGGGCGTCATTTTACTCCTGTGTTTATGAAAACTTGTGATAAAGCTAGCCTAGCTATGCACTACTAGACGAAACATCACGTGTTTGTCTCCTGGTCTTGCTTGTCTCGGCTAGCTCCCATCTCACAGTCAGCTGGTTACTTCATGCACGTACTATTTATTTTCTTTATTTGATATTTTCAATACTTTCTTATCAACGGTGCACCAGTAAAAATATGTTTATTTGTACTTTCAATGCGGAATCTAACCATATATTTTAAAAATATTTTTTCGTGGTCAAAGGCATCTTAATGAAGAAAAATCTAAATTTCTCCATTTCCATAAAAAAGTAAGAAAATCTGTTTACATGTCAATATAAACTTAAATTTCTCAGCATCAAAATAAACCATGATTTTGATCATTGGGTGGAAGGGTTTCGGAGCCACAACAGTTTAAAGTTGATAATTTTATGAATTTAAACACTATGAAGTTCTGATGCCTCAAACTTTGCACAAAGCATTGTAACACAGTTGTCAACGGACAGAAAAAGTTTCATTGTATTTAAAAATTGCAAGGTCAATTTTCTCTATATTTCGGTCGATTTGAGATTGAATAGCCCATATGTATTTCTAGATTCACCCATATGTGCTACATGCCCTGCGATTAGTACTCATTATGAAATAAAAATATAATTGTGTGAATGCTATTATTACCAAGTACTTGAGAGGTTATGGGTCAATAATGATGCAATGTACACTAACCATGCAAGCATGTCTGATGCGCATATTCCCAACAGCAAACTGAACTCAATGTTCTGTACTTTCAAATTACATCATTAGAAGCATTACAATCCCTTGCTCTCCTACTGTCGCAAGTGAGTGTGCATACTTTCTTCATTTGTCTATTGAATAGTTCCCAAGATCCATAAACTGTAGCTAATCAACTAATAATTTTAATTCCAATTTGTACTGCAATAATAAATTATAGTAGCTGATGAAAAATATGCTTGTATGTCTACATCTATACTTTTATGTGCTCACACACACACACATACATACATTTGAACTCTGTTAAAGCATCATTGAATGGACCAAGGAATTATGTCGCAATAAACGAGTCACTATACAAAAATAAATATTTACACAGCAAGTAAATAAAATTCAAAGAAGAAATACATTCACAATATTACGTATTTTGTACACAACTATAATTTAATTTGTAATTTTATATAGGCATACAGTACCTACTATAATATTTTAAAAAATTATACTGTTAATGAAAAAAAAATACTGTACTGGAATGTAGAAAATGCTGAAGTACGTAGTAAATTCTGTAATGTAAAGTAATTAAGACACATACAGTACTCACAATTAAGAATGTACATCGAAGAAAGCTGTCATTTTGTTTTCTGCTTAAGTTTCGCAAAATACTCGCTCTATGAATCATTCTCAATTCTTCTTTAACCAAACCAAATTCACGGCACATTGGCTTTCTTTTTACCACTCTTGATTTGTTTTATAAAATTTTCGTAACTTTATCTTCCACATTAAAGACTTTTCTTTGTACCTTGCTGCATTGTCCTGTATGTAACACCTGTTTGCAAACTTAACGTCTGAACTGAATATCTGGATTACAGTATGATATACAACTTGGCCTGCTTATGTTTGTAAAGCGTTGTTGCCATGATAGAAGAAAGATTTGACCTACTCACATTGTCTTCTTTGCTTATAACTCTAGTTCTTGGCCTGAAAAATTTTTTTTGTCACAGTAAATGAAAACTGTACTTGTCACTAGTGACATTACTGCCTACCTGCGAATTCCCTAAACACCATTCTCAGTTTAATGTACATACACAGAACATGAATTAATTATTAGTGAATTTATGCTGTTGCTAAATGTCACTATAAACGAGATGCTTGTTAAAAATTTGTTGTTATAAAAATAATAAATCACATTTGTTTAAACAGAAAATCTGTACTTCACCGTAACCGAAATGTTGCACTAACCATGGTCACTATAACCAAGCTCAACTTATATAATAACCTGTTCTAATATTTATATACCCATTGAAAACCTTACGAGATCTGTGTGTGTGTGTGTGTGTGTTGCATTTATATACAAGAAAAATTAATTATACGACCAGAAAATAATATATTGTTGTTGTTTTCTAATGCCAGGCATTTGACAATAAAGTCATTTGGCCTCTTGCACTCCAATATTTTTCAAAGATATCAAGAAAATAATATAAACAATACTGTACATTTTTTCTGAGAAGAATTGTATTGTTTTTAATTTAAAATGTTTAACACAAATATTCATAAGCAGCTAATAGCAAAGATCTTCCAATCATGGACCTATCACCTGTGTTATAAGAAATGCACCATTTTTATTATATTTGCTTCCTCAAAATTTAAAGCTGCCTCTTGACAAAGCTTAACAATGCATACTGTATATTGAATGCGATATGACTACAGATGTTAAAGTGTGTATAAATAAACTTGACTGATATTTGAAGGGTGAGAATGAGAAGGTCCAAAGCAATACATTTTACACAAATAGTTTTTTGTGAGAGTTCATTTTTTACACATATGGGGAAGCTCCTAGTAAAATATCATAAAATTTACTCAACAAATGATGTAAGTACAACCTAAAGAAATTATGATACCGCACCTAATAGCATTGGACTCTAAAACTTTATGGGTGCTATTCATAGACATTTCGCTAGCCCGCGCTACGAGCGTGCTATATTAGCCCCGGCTATCGACTGGTTACTTGTACGGGATTCATATCATATCATATCGCTAACACTGGTTTATGAATACGAAAAACATTAGTTCGCTGATCATCCACCAGAAGTCCGTGCTAAGAATGTGTATGAATACGGCCCTAATACGCTATTCTGTAAAATTTTGTCTTTGTGGCTTAGGACTATATCATTCTCACCCCTTCATTTATTATTGCTTAATTTTTTTGTTGTCAATATTATTTTCATAAGATTATGATGGGTAGCTTATGTTTTAATATGAGGTAATGGTGAGAGATTTGTCGTGTCAGAATCACTTGAAAAGGTCGTGATCATATTTCTTAATCATGTTCATAGTTTGAAGAAGTACCTACAGAAAGTAAATAACAGTTCTTATCTCGTAAGTATGCCATGAAGAGAAATGTTTAATTTCCGTGGTTTTGCAATGTAAATGTACAAATTTATTTACTATTTAATGACTTTTTCACCATTTGAGGCAAGATGATCAGATGATTGTGGATTTAACAAAGATGAAAGGATTTCAAAAAAGTTGCTCATGGCCTGTATTTTGAAGCACTATCCCAACATTTGCTTGAAAGAAGCGAGTAAAATGAAGGATTGTTGGATGGGTGACTGAACCCCACATTTCTTGAATTTGAACCAACTAGATATTGAACATAAAAGGCAATCATGCAGTTAATACAGAATATATTTTTAAACATCTCGCAGTATTCCTGATATACTGCATATGCAGATCTTGAAGTGCATATGTTATAGGAAGGGAAATAAGATTCAACTCAACAATGAGAAACTGGATTCAGACAGAACAATATTTTATTTATGAATCCAGAAATGCATATAGAGTGTTAGTTGGGAGGCCGGAGGGAAAAAGACCTTTAGGGAGGCTGAGACGTAGATGGGAAGATAATATTAAAATTGATTTGAGGGAGGTGGGATATGATGATAGACAATGGATTAATTTTGCTCAGGATAGGGACCAATGGCGGGCTTATGTGAAGGTGGCAATGAACCTCCGGGTTCCTTAAAAGCCAGTAAGTAAGTTTAAAAATACCGTATTGGTCCGAATATAAGCCGCACTTTTATTCAAATTTCAAACTCGAAAAGTTGGGGTGCGGCTTATTTGCGCGGCCGATAAATTTAAACTTGAAATGTGGCGCATGTTACTACCGGTAATTTTATCATTTTGAAACGGAGCAACAATGCCACGCGCTCGTGTTTGAAATTGTCAGCAGTCGTATGGTATATGACGCAACAATGTACCAATCTTCATATTACAGTGATCGTACTCTTTTGTATGATAGGACAGATTAAAACAGTTCATACGTAGCTACGGGTTCAGCCATGAGCGGAAACGTAGAAAGAAAAGCTTCAACAAGCTTGGGAATTCGGCGCAGTTATGACGCTAGTTTCAAACTTGCAGTTATTCGTCATGCTAGGAGTACGTCTAATAGAGAAGCCGGCAAAAAGTTTAGTGTGGATGAGTCTAATGTGCGGCGCTGGATCGCCTCGGAGGATAAACTGAAAAATGCCAATACAACCAGAAAATCTTTCAGAGGACCCAAGGCTGGGAAATACCCTGAACTAGAACGTAGGGTCCTTTCCTTTGTACAAGACAGAAGGAAAGAAGGGATGCCTATCTCTCGACAAGTAATCCAGGTAAAATCGTTGGAAATAGCGAAGACCCTAAACATTCCACAGACAGAATTACATGGGAGTATAGGCTGGTGCCGCAGGTTTATGCGTAGAAGTGGCCTTGTTCTCCGACGAAGCACTTCATTAGCACAGAGACTGCCAGAGGATTTTACTGAGAAACTCATCAACTTCGAGAGGCACGTCATTGAATTGCGTCAGCGCCACTCTTACCCATTAACCAGATCGGCAATGCCGACGAGACGCCCGTATTTTGGGACATGCCGAGCAATATGACAGTTGACAATAAAGGGGCGAAAAGCATATCATTGAGAACAACTGGAAATGAAAAACAAAGAATCACTGTGATGCTGGCGGTTACGGCAGATGGAGGAAAACTGCCTCCGTACGTTATTCTGAAGCGTAAAACTATGCCCAAGGAGAATTTACCTAAGGGATTAGTGATTCGTTGCCAAGAGAAAGGATGGATGACAACCGAACTAATGGTGGACTGGCTAGCTACGGTTTGGAATCGCAGACCAGGTGCGCTGCTCTGTAAGAGGGCTATGTTAGTATTGGATGCCTTTAAAGGTCACCTCACACCCGAAGTAAAGAAGAAAATTACTGCATTGAAGACAGACCTAGTCGTCATACCTGGAGGTATGACATCAAAATTGCAGGTGCTTGATGTCGTCGTGAACAAGCCTTTTAAAGACCATCTCCGAAAACAGTATTCGGATTGGCTTCTAGAAGGAGGTCATGCATTCACTCCATCTGGGAAGATCAAGAAGCCATCTGTCAGCCTTATGTGTCAGTGGATTCTCTCTTCATGGCACACGATATCACCAGATTCAATCATCAAAGGCTTCAAGAAATGCTGCGTGTCTAATGCTCTGGATGGCAGTGAGGACGACGTACTTTGGGCGGAGAGTGATGAACGAAGTGACAGTGATGAAACAAATACCGGTACCGGTAGTAGTGAAGTCAGCAGTGACATTGGAGAAGACGGTGATTAATTGTACCGGTATTTTTGGTGATTTACCCACGTAATGCCGTAATTGAAGAAAAAGTGTTTAAATAGTGTAAACAGTTTTGTAACTGGATAATGTGACAGGTAAATTTCACTGCACTCAATTTTCCTTTTTTCTCATTCTGCACTCAATTTTTTTCTCCTTTCCCCCTAAAATTAAGGGTGCGGCTTATACTGGGTGCGGCTTACACTCGGGCCAATACGGTACAATCAAAGGGATAAAGTCATTAAAAATGTGATGCAGAGGAAAGAGAAGGGAAAAAGAAATAGATATAATGACAGTGGAAACATATTCAAATTAATTTATGAATTTTCTCAAAATTTTGTTACTTGTTCCGAAACTATATTCTCAAAAATTAATACTTCTTCATGGATGCAGTTACATGTTGAGAAGCAAATTGCAGAATTTGAAAAGAATATTCACAATACTCCTTAATAACACTTTTAATGATATTTACACGAAAAAGACACTGAATTGCTTGTATAAAATTATTTAGCATATTGTTATGATGCGTATCAAGTCCCAGTTTTGCTGGCGACTAAGAATAATTTAAGAATCTTTAATTTTTTCATAGGTAAAAAAACTGAAGAAAGAAAACATGCAAGTGTAGTGTGAGTACAGATTTATAAAGGAATGGTTTTCAGAGTAATGATGGAAAATTTCACATTTTAAAAGCATGAGGAAAAGGGAAATCAAAGTACTTGTGAGATTAGTACTTCAGAAGCAAGTTGTTGAAACATAAAACTGAGTGGTAACCTGTTATTGACAAACCACAGATAGCAGGATTTTTCTAAATTTTGTTGTGGAATACTTTCATCTTAACCTGTAGATGTTTTCATTAAAACATTAAGAAAATCTCTGTTTGTTGAACCTTTATTCTAGTTAAAATAGTTACAACAGAGTAATTCTTATCTACAAAAATACTCTGTAATTAAAGTAAACGAAGTTGCTTGTACCTAAATAGCGCATGTATACAGTGCAGTCCTGGCCACCAAGTCACTCATATGAGTGCGCTCCTTGAGTGATGACAGTTGAGTTAATGTGTCAGTATATGTATATGTCGAACATGGAGTAAGGCCACTAAGGGAAAATACCAAAGGAGAAAGATTCGATCAGGTGTTGTGAATTGAGCCTTGGCGTAGCTCAGTGATTAGAGCACCCAGTGCTTAGAACTGGTAACCCGGTTCGATCCCCAATGCCGAAGCAAATCTTTCTCCAATAATAACGAATGGTAACCGTAACAGATAATTCTGTAGGACCGCAAAAAAAAATCTTCAATACTCTTCACAAGCTCTTGTTGAACAATGGTCTTACAACAATTTTCCGTTTTGAATGACATTAAAGTCTTCATATCAGGTTAGTCAATTGTTTAAACTATTGTGATGCAGAGGGAGCACGAGCAACTATCTTAATGTTTATTGCCTTAATTTTTTATGAATCTTGTATATTGCAACTGGTTGTATCTACCAAATTCATATTACTTCTTTATTTTCACAGGTCAGTACTTTGTGACAGTACTGACATCTTCAATAAATTTTACAAAATCACAATTTGAAAGAATTTTTTTATTTGCTGTAGTTGTTTTAAAATAGTAATAGTTATGTAAGATAACGTGAAATTACTTTTGTTAACCAACAGAAGGGAATGAGAAAATCATAAACAGAAAAGAAAGTGGAAAATATTTTGTGCGAGATCGTGCGTATTTGCTTGGTTTCCGCACAAAGCCAATCTGCGGAAAGTCTAAAATTCCACATTCAGTATTCCCAACCTAACACACATAACAATTTCCCTCTTCTTATCGCTTAAGTGACATACTGTATTGATTTTACTGCTTTAGGCTTTTAACATATTATTTTTAGAGACGTTCAATATAGTAATAATTATAAATTGGAAACTTACCACTGGAATTTCACCTAAATTACACTGTTAATTATTGTTTTTAAATATTTGCAAAAATTAAGTAAACTCTACAACTCCACTAAAGTTACTGCATTCGTGATGCAAGTAACATTAAGGAAGCTGTGAAAAAATCAACAAGATTCCAGACTCATCATAGACTGAGGGGGAAAAAAGACAGACATATATCACGGCCTGCTGGAGTATAGTAAACACAGAAAACATTTTAACGAAACAATGTTGAAGATAGATATTTCTGTTTTGCAAATTTGCCATGATTGAATAGAAACCAAGATGGAGATTTCATTGCAACTAATTAGAAGTTCCTCTTTCAGGTATGTAATAAACGATCTTCGCACAAAATAATGTACGATACACGAGCGGTATGTTTTCTTTCAATTCTCGGAAATTAAAAAAGCTCAACTACGTTTCGCATTTTCAAACTTTTCCTCGAACATGAAAACTTCAACATACCGCTCTTATAACGCATATTACTATTAATTTTCGTTAGCATTATATATCTGAAAAACTGAAAGCAGCTTATAGGAATATATTTTTCTCCATTTCGTCTTAGTTACAACTGAAGCATGTCATCTATGAAGAATCTGAACAATGTTATATAGCCGTAGACACTTAGATTTAATATTTCTAGGAAAGCAACCTGAAAATGTTAGCATAAGTCATAGTTTTCTGTGGGTCAGAAAAGCTTACAATGTGACATTCTGGTAGGTACCCATGTGGAACGAGGGCAGGTATCTGGAGGTGGTGGCTCCATCTTGGTGGTCCGCCCAGTCCCAGGCGCTCCAAACAGAGCAACTGAGTCACCTGCTGGGACAAGTGACAGTGCGTGTGCTACTAACTCAACCAAACCAAAATAACCAACTGAAAGTAACACAGTGCTACAATGTGCAAACTAAAAATAAAATAGAACATGCAAATAATCAAACATAACTCCTTCAAAATACAGGGCATATCAAAAGTCCGGTAACACTTTCAATATTTTATTACAGAAAAAACTACTAATGATAGCACTTTCAAACACATGTCAGTTTAAAGTCAAACTCTCAAAGTTATTCAGCCGCTTAATTTTCAGCGACGAAGTGACATTCCATATGAGTGGGAAAATTAACAATCACAACTGTCGTGTTTGGGGTACACAGAAATCTCACAGAATCATTAAACATGAGCGTGATTCACCAAAGGTGAATGTTTTCTGCGCGTTTTCACAACGAAAACTATACGGACCTTTCTTCTTCATTGAGGCTACTGTGACTGGACATTTATATCTGGACATGTTGGAGCAATGGTTGGTGCCTCAACTTAGACAAGATCTCGATAACGATTTCATCTTTCAGTAAGATGGGGCTCCGCCACATTTCCACAATGCAGTTCGTGCTTACCTGAATACGGAGATGTCTGATCGTTGGATAGGACGTACTGGAGTAAGGGACAGATGTTTCATGACATGGCCACCAAGGTCACCCGATATGACTGCATGTGCCTTTTTTTTTCTATGGGGGTACCTAAAGGACCGTGTGTTTGTACTGCCTTTGGCACGTGATTTAAAGGAACTAAAACCAGAATTCGAGAAGCTGCCGCCACGGTCACAGAGGATATGTTGAAAAGGGTATGGGAAGAGTTTGATTATCGTTTGAACATCTGCCGAGTCACTCGTGGTTCACACATTGAATCTATGTAAGGTGTAAACAGAACTTTGAGAGTTTGACTTTAAACTGACGTGTGTTTGAAAGTGCTATCATTAGTAGTTTTTGTATAATAAAATATTGAAAGTGTTACCAGACTTTTGATATGCCCTGTATATACAGGATGCTTTTAACTCAATGCGCAACACTGCAGGGGTGAATGCCTTGAGCATATTGGGAATTAAATCAATGGCTTTCCTAAAACACGCTATGAAATAATACATGTGAAACAATTTTTATCTCGGAAAGGAAAAAAAAAAAAAAAAACGAGCAAAATTGTATTAAACTTTTCTGTTTCAAATATCTCAAAGAGCAACTCCCTGAAGTTAATGACATTACTTAGGTTCACCCTGTATACTTTGCCCTCGTGTTCACAGCCATAACAAATTATTGAAAATTTATGAAGACCTGCTCTTCTGTTATTTCTGATTTTTTCTCCCTTTCATATTGCACAATTTCGAGGTAGAGATAGATTTTTGCACAGCTATGTTAATTTCATAATAAAGAACAGACCCATTTATGTGTCTTGTGATGTTATTGACCTATTCTAACATGCACTATCAGAGAAATCGTCGTCAAAAGTTTCCAAGCCTGAAGGCTTGTGTACTTTGTAAACTATTAGAAATTTTACTAAGGTATATTAGGTTAAATCGATGTAAAGTTGAAAAAGGAATATCTCCTTAAAATGTTGCACATTAAATTACCAATACCCTGGATACTTACAGAATTTTATGACTTCTGCAGTGATAAACAAGTGTATGCATAACAATAAGATCAAATAAAGAGGCTTGTGAAATGTTGAACACATAATAAAAAAAAAAAACACAAGTCTAAATATGTGCATGGGCATTACAGAAATATGAAAGTGACGCATATGAATCTTAGTATCAATGGCAGAATGCAGATCTGAATATTTCTTCAGTGTTATATATACTGGTGTATGTAAAAAATATATATACTTTTCTATTAGGACACTAATTTCTTGCTTCTAATTTGCATTTGCCACAAGCAACATGCAGAGGGTTCAATTAAAACACTGAAAGCAACTACACAACAAGAAATGTAATACTCTCGAAGTATGTTTTAGATATTTTTATATAATTATTTTTGTATGTGATAATTACTTTTGTACGGTATTTATAATGGTGAGACATCACATATTGTTTCAAGAATGGAGTTTTAGTTAAAATGAACAGTAAATTGCAAAATACACAGAAGTCATAACTTCTCCCTTAAAAATTCTGTTGTAGAATGGTTATAGTATTATTGTGGCTTTTAAATTTCTCGCTATATTTTATTCAAAAATCAAAACAGACACCTGATTTGAGCCAATTAAGATTAGCCTATAATATAAATCCACTCATTAAACTTAATTCTCAGCAAAAAATAATTAAGAATTTTTCATGAAAAACAAAAATATGACAATTACAAATTTTTATGCTCTTTACAATGACACGGTAAAAAGAAGTCTATGTTACTAATCCTGTGAACTACAGTACCTGGCCACATTATTATAATCACATTTTTACTATACTTTACATATTACTTCCTCATTTGAACTCTGGTTTCCTTTCTTAAGCAGAATTCACATTACATATTTAATTTTTAAGCAGTATTAAGTAAAATTACAATTATAACAATGTTAATTCAAGAAATATTGATAAATAACCAACTACACCTCATTTTTACAGAAATTTCAGTATTTTGTACGACTTCCTTTGGCTTTAATTACAGCTTCAATTCTCTTTGGCATGCTTAAAATGCACTTCTGTATTATTTCCTGGATCCTCTCATTGTGATTCCAAACATGTATCAGCCTTTCAATAAGTCGAACTCTGGTAGTAATAAATTCTTTTGCTATCTCTCTTTTTACGAGTTTCCAGACGTTCTCAATGGGATTCAAGTCCGGTGAGTTTCCTGGCCATGGCAAAAGTGGAATGTTTTTGGAAGCCAGAAATGTTTGCCATGGCCAGGAAGGAGGTCGTACGAAATACTGAAATTTCTGTAAAAATGAGGTGTGGCTGGTTATTTATCAATATTTCTTGAAGTAACATTGTTGTAATTTTACTTAATATTGTTTAAAAATTAAATATGTAATGTGAATTTTGCTTAAGAAAGGAAACCAGAGTTCAAATGAGGAAGTAATATGTAAAGTATAGTAAAAATGTGAGTGATTATAATAATGTGGCCAGGTACTGTATTAATGTATGGTGTAAACCACATGATTTGATCAACTTTTCAGGAGAAATGGCAAAACATTCCAAGATGTTCACAAAATTTTTCACACTGAGTAGTAGCATAATATCAGTGAAAAACAATTTTACTTTTTCACCTACTGGTACTTTATTCCCTAGATTTTAGCATTATAATAATTTAATTAGAATGACGAATATAACTGGAAATGGTGAACTTCATTATAATACAGTGGCATGCACTACATACAGGGTGGCCCACTTAACTCTTTCACCTCCGAGAGCGTGTAAAATATTTCAGATATATGCAAACTGACAATTACAAGTTAAATTACATCGAAGGGGACATCTGATACACATAATGTATTTTTTGTACATGAAATAATTTTCAAGATATTAGTCAGCTTTCTTTTTTAAATGAGAACCAACTATGTTTTGTATTGTAAATGTTGCGTTAGCTCTGTCTAATAACAACTGACTGACTACTTTACAGACTGTTTGAATGTCACTGGTAAGAGTAAACATAAACAATGTTTGATGCACCTTTCCTTATGTCCAGTTCATAAAGTTGACGTAATTGAAGCTCGAACACACCCTTAGTACTGTACACTACCCAATACAACCCTTATTTCTTCAGTTCTGTACTGGAAAATTGAATGATAAGACATCAGCAAAGTGTTTGGGAATGGCTCTGTATAAGGTTTATGTGTGAGGAGGTACATTAAGCTACATTTCACTAGTGTATTTTACAATTAATTGGTATGAATGTTTTTAAACGTGAAATCAATTTAACCTGCCAATCATTTATAGGAATTTGATTTCACACATTGATTCTGATTGGACACTGCAGATTTTGTGTTTTCTTTTTTGAGAATAATTGTTTATATTTTAGCATGTATGGGCGAATTCAGAAATGCATATAGTGTGTTAGTTGGGAGTCCGGAGGGAAAAAGACCTTTGGGGAGGCCAACACATAGATGGGAGGATAATATTAAGATGGCTTTGAGGGATGTGGGATATGATGATAAAGACTGGATTAATCTTGCACAGGATAAGGACTGATAGCGGGCTTATGTGAGGGCGACAATGAACCTACGGGTTCCTTAAAAGCCATTTGTAAGTAAGTTAGTAAGTAAAATTGTTTATTTTTTATTGTACACTACTTTTATGTCTCACTTCACTATGTGCAACATTTCCATAGTATTAAAATATACAATACATTGTGACTGTGATTTAATTGATGCACAACTCTATCCAGAATTGAGGAGCGTTTTTGCTACACTCGATAGATACACAAAACCACTTTTCTCAGAAGACGAGTTTTATTGTATACACAGTTTATGTTGTGGGAAGGAGATATTTCTAATCATCCTCTACGCATGGTATGAACAGAGTTATGAAAAATCTGACTGCATAGGGTGATACAGAAGCTAAGCTTTATATGATTGTGATATATAACTGATTTTCGCAAAATTTTGCATCTATCGAGTTTAGCAAAAACGATTCTCAATTGTCTTCCCTCTGTTCAATCCTTGATCAGACATTGTTTATGTTTACTCTTACCAGTGACATTCAAACAGTCAGTAAAGTAGCCAGTTGTTATTAGACAGAGCTAACGCAACATTTGCAATACAAAACATAGCTGATTCTCATTTAAAAAATGAAAGTTGACTCTAATATCTTGAAAATTATTTCATGTACAAAAAATCATTATGTGTATCAAATGTCCCCTTCGATGTAATTTAACTTGTAATTATCAGTTTGTGTATATCTGAAATATTTCATGCGTTATCAGAGGTGACAGAGTTAAGTGGGCCATCCTGTATACAATTATGTGTGAAAGATGATACAATCTGGTGTAACTGAAATCAAAGAGTGAATGCAAAAGAAAGATGTACCAGCTATGGCAAAATAACAGTTGCAATTTTAGGAGCATTACAGTGCAATTACTGTGAAAAACTACTTCCTGTATGGCATGATGATAATGTATATCCCATTACAGTTTCACTCATTTGCCAGCTGTTATCATACATTTACCTGACTGTTGCTGCTGAAGGCCCAGAGAAAACTGTGGAGGTGGAGGGTGATGTTGTATTGTTTGTGGCACAGCATGACTAACTCCTACGTCACCATCAACTTCCATACCACTACCACCCACTACACCTGCTGAATACTCATCTTTCACCAAACGACTTGGTCCAGATTGCAACGATAACCCAGACAAATCTGAAAATATACAAAAAATAACACTACTAACTAAAAAATTAGATATAAATAAGCATGATCCATATGTACAGTATATTGCTACTTCTATATAAAATTTCGTGTTTAGTAATTTAGTCCCAGAATTTGAAGTTTCAGGCCTTTTCTACGCCTGTATTGTTAATCTCGAAATTTCAGTCTAATTTTACATGTTCCAATGGATAAAAGACAAGAATTTGATAGGATCTAAAAAAAGTCCTAACTCAACCTTTTCTTTATTTTATATTAGATATCTATGTTGTTATCGGTGGTCTAGTGGCTACTGTGTTTGTTTTTGAACCCAAGATATGCAGGTTCAAGCTTAGATGAGAGCTATATATTTATCTATACGATCTTAAAGTACACACTGAAGGAACCTAGCGAGTTTTTCAATCCTAGAAAGTTCTGATATAAATAACTATACTACAGCATTATTTAGACACTGCAGCCCTATGTGGCCATGGGCTTTCACAGTTTTCTCCTCTGAGACACAAGGTTGTTTTTCAACATGCAGTACATAGGGGTTTTCCGGTTAGTTGTTTGCACTGAGCCGGTAACATAATTCTGATGGTATTTTGCAGTGCAATCTCTGTTAGTGAGTTGTCTGAAGTATACTGAGAAAGACGTATTTTCAAACATAGTTGATGCATAGTACAATGTATTTTGCCCATTGAAACATATCTGTGAAGTTGGCATATACGTATTCATCTGACGAATGTACCATATTTAGAGAATCGAATAACAAAATGAGCAACCATCCTACTAGTCTGTTCTGATCTTGATAAAAATTACAAGAAGCAGGAAACATCAACCCACTCTATTGATCTGGTAAGCAACAAATGGACTCTTCCTCTATTGTTGGTCATTGGAAGAAAAAGAAGAAGAAGAAGAACTATAAATCTTTCTTAAGTTACAACATTAAAAGTGTTATGGGGGTATACTGCTCTTATGGTGGGGGAGGGTTGTTTCTATGTCGTGATTATGAGATCGAATAATGTATATGGTATATCGAATTGTAATTGCGTAAATAATATACAATGAACACATTAAAGCAATAACTAAACCATACATCACATCAAATTACGCAGAACATATTACTAACAACAATCACGACTGCAGTAACATAGAAACAGATATGGAAATACTACACATCATACCAAAAAGTCCACAATTAAACATATTAGAATAATACGAAATATACAAGCACACAGTAACATACCCACAGCATATACTTAATACATAATTACAATTCAATACACATACATTATTTGATATAATACACAACATACAATACAAACAATCTTCCCCCACCATAAGAGCAGCACATCCTCACCATTGACGAAAGCATTCACCAGAAATTAAGACCAGCTGAAGATACAGTAGTTCGAAGAACACTGATGATGATACCACACAGGTGTTGAAACAGACCTGTTTGTCAATAAGGTATATTACTGCTTCCTAAATTTTTTTAACACTTTTAACATTTTAACTTGAGAATGTTTTATAGTTTTAATAAAAGTGTTAAAGTGGGAGAAAAAAAAATGAAGAAGAAGAAGAAGAAGAAGAAGAAGAAGTCGTATGAGTTGTGTTTATACTCCAGACAGCATTTCTTCTTACCAAAATTGGAACTTCTTTCTCACTTCTTATTAATATTTAATAACTTTACACACTTTAATGGTTATACATGGTGACCCATAAGTAATGTCATTAATTTCAGAGTGTTATTCCTTGAGATATTTCAAACAAAAAAAGTTTCATACAGTTTTGCTCGTTTTTGCTTTCTTTTCGAGATAAAAATTGTATTATATATCAAACATTTCATAGCGTGTTTTGAGAAAGCCATTAATTTAATTCCCAATATGCTCAGTCAATTTAAGACAGCAGTTATTATGGTAATGAATGATAGAAAGATTTTCAATTTTGTCTTTTAAATGTGCAAAAATTTGATTCGAACAAATGTAACATTGTAAAATTTCTTTGCAGAACGAAAAATTACATTTGTTCAGATCAAATTTCTGCACATTTAAAGGACAAAACTAAAATTCTTTCAGTCATTTATTATCATAATACATTACTCTCTTAAATTTAAATTCACTGAGCAATTGGGAATTAAATCAATGGCTTTCCCAAAACACCTATGAAATGTTTCATATAAAACAATTTTTATCTCGAGAAGGAAACAAAAATGACCAAATTATATTACTTTTTAAAAATATCTCAAAGAATAACCCCCTGGAATTAATGACATTACTTACGATTCACCCTGTATAGTTCCCAGAAAATGCTGCTGAAACTTAGTTTTTTCTAAACCCAGATTAACATTGTTCTACCCACCTAAAAACAACTTTATCCTTCATGCATGCTGTCCATCAAAAAGCAACCTCGTGTCTCAGCAAGAATACTGGTAAATTATGTTTGACTTGTTCTTTATTATAGAACTCCATTCAACATCCTTTTTGGTATCTGTTCTTCCTCCATCCTTTGTACACTCCTACCCATCTATTAAGTAATTATTATTTGATAATATGGAGAGGGCAATTTTTTGATTAGGGACCAATGGGCCCAGGAGTACACAGGAAAGGAAGGCATAAAACATATTAAACAAGAAAAATGTTATAACAGAAAAAAAGGACAACTTGGCAATTTTCAACTATGTAAACCATCACCACTAACAAGCTGTTACTACACACAGTTGCCATAATGTGTACTACTACTTCGAAAGAGTACTACCACTATTACTTGTGTTTTTACGTAAATTTAGTTTGCTGTAAATCCTGCTAAATTTAATTGCAACTGTATATTATTTCAACGTCATTGGAAAGGACCTTCACGTTTAGTCTACCTCAGCAATGTAATTTCTTGAATTTTCTTTCATGTAAGAATCTTTGTCTACTGTGTGTGTGTAGCTTGTAGCTGGATTTTTCTCCACTTGCCATTGTGCATCCCTGTAGTATACTGACAGTTGAGTATTGATGTTTGCTTCGATTTTTCTAATGGCTGGCTTTGGAAGGCATGATCTTTGTCCATGATGGTATTAGGATCTATTGTGGGGGACAGAGAATTACAGTTACTATCACAAACGTGAAATTCTGGCGTGTTTTTGATGGAATTAAGAGTGGAATGGGAAGGTGGTGTGATTAAGGCATGATTATTCTAGCAAGAATTTTTATTCTTCTACTTGAAAATTTGTATTCGAACTGACATTAGGCATATACAAAACAACTCCCGTGATGTTGGGTCAGCACATGACATTAACAAAGGATGAAGATCTGTGTTCTAGTTGGGATCTGAACCCACAATCGTGGTCTCCATGCAATGTTATAGCTGTTGTCCTGTGTACGTATGGCCAGTAAGGTATAATTTGCTTTTTTTTAATTGGTTATTTTACGACGCTTTATCAACTGCTATGGTTATCTAGCATCTGAGTGAAATGAAGGTGGTAATGCCAGTGAAATGAGTCCAGAGTCCAGCACCGAAAGTTAAGGCTGGTTCACAATAAACCGGGAATGAGAACCAGAATGAAAACGAGAAGCAGAGGACGTGAATATGAACATTTTTGATTCACAATAAACCGAGAACGTAGACGACTATGCATATCAATATGCATGTCAATAACGATATGTAAAGTCGATATTACGCATTCTGATGTCATGTATGTATAATTGACCAATGGCGTTCTCTCATGAGTACAAGGCAGCCAACATAAACACAGGTTAACCAACTTCGAAATTTCAACTGAAACATTTCATTAGGTACGGTACTATAAATATGTCCATGCATCTTTATTATCACAACCTATTTTAAGTCTACCATAACGTAAAATAATTAGAGAAGAAACATTTGTAATAGAACAAAAATGAACACAACAGTAGTTATTGAATTGAAGCGTGAATATGTAGTGTGTAATACAACCAATACAGTAATAAAATATGATTCGCTTCCAGTGTTGAAAGCCACGTATTCTCCTTCATTTTCTCATCTTTATATGAGGCACGCCGCTTATCGTAAATGTGAGGATTTCAATATTAGAATCTCATCAAATAAAACTTGCTCCATGATGCACAGCACAGAACAAAATAATGCATAGGTTATGTCACGGTCTTCTTGCTACAAAATATACGACGACAAAATAGCTTTCAGATAGCAATAGAATGAATCTAGTGGGCTGTGAACGCCAAAGTTGAAACTTGGCCAACTCTCCGTTCCCGATCCTGGGCTCCAGCAAGCTTTTCGTTAATTGTGAATGCTCACATTTAAATGTACACATTTTAACATTTTTACCGTTTTCGTTCCGATTCTCGTTTCCGGTTTATTGTGAACCAGCATTTGCTCATCACAGGTTGAGAGAAAACTCTGGAAAAACTCAACCAGATAACTTGTCCCAACCAGGATTTCAACCCGGATTCGGGTACAAATAGTATAAATAACGGAATGAATAAAGTTTTATATGGTACATACTTAACACTTGTATACAAATAATCAGTAGATTGTCTGTGGAACCGGTACTTGACTATTTCTTTTAAGTTACCTCGTTTATTCGGAAACATGCCTTCCCTATCATCCTCTGTGATCCAGCAGTCCCTATACTAGCTGCTGTATCTAAGGTTTGTGTGTTCAAACCCAATTGAGGGCGATAACATCTTTAGCATGGTTTTCTCAGGGAGAGAATAAAGTTTGAAAATAAATAAAAATCATTTCTTTCAGAGGGCCCCATGCAAAATTTGTTGGCCATTTCTCGCACATGTCGAAATTTAGAGGTAACACAATGAGACCAATCAGTGGCCTAACTGTGCGTACTTGTCCTACCTACTCTCCACTCCTTAATCCATCCACACACAAGCTCTTCCCATTCACATTTTCCTTTTGCAAAAATTGTTTAATAACTTGACTGTCATAAGTTGCTTCCAGCATCATTATCATTAAGACCAGCCAGTGATCAGAGCTGGCTACAACTCATGAGTCCTTAAAAACTTAGGCATACCCAATATACTTTATAAATCAGTAGGCTGAAGATAGCCCAGATCGTGCTGAACCTATTGAAAGAATATTTAAGAGGTATGAGAGAGAGAGACAGTGTGGTTGTGTGCATGCATCAATTCCTCGAAGCTACAAAACCCTTTATGAAGCTCACAGAGAAAGAGCAAGTCTATAATGCAGACCTGAACACTAATAACTCAATTGAGGTACTACAGATTTCCCCTTAAGTCCCCACTCCACCTTCCCCAGCTGAGATAAGTACACAGGAAAGTAAGCATTCCTTAGTGATGGATTGTATAAGATTTTTACAAACTTTCGGCTCTTGCTGGTTGCCTGAAATCCACCACCGATGCACAGTGCCTACTGTGTTTGTTTTTAAGACAGTGTAAGCAAAAAGGACATGGGCAGGGATTTCTGAGCTCGTTTCACTTCCCCATTGTGCCCAGGGTTGCTCTAATGTATTACTTTTTCCCATCACTTTGTATACACTTATTTTGTATTCACAATTAAAAATTATTTACTAATTTGTAAAATTACAGGACATGTGCAACAAGCCTGAAGTATTTGCCACTGGTAAAATTATATACTGAACTGGGCAGTCAATCAGATCCAATGAAAAGTAAGAAAAAATTAACATAATATTTAAAAATAAAAAATATTCATTGTGTCTTATTTTACTTTTGTGATTTTGACGCAAATAGATTTTCATTATCAGTAATATCAAAATAGGGGTCTATGCATGTCATCGATGTATAGAAATTTCTGCTAAGCTATTAGATGGATTTTTTTTTATATTCATATCTACTTTATTTTAAATCATCATCATCATCATCATCACCATTCTGTCAAGTACTAGTCCCAAAAGAACTGTTACGGCCTGAAAAAGCGATTTTCTTGGCGTCTTTTCATGGGTCAACCAAGTGACCATTTCCCATTTGGACGATACTTCATTATTGCCTTAGGGATCCTGGATGAAACCATTCTTGAGATGTGCTCCTTCCAGTTCAACTGATATCTGGAGATATAGTCCAGTATTGATGACACATCAAGTTCTTGAAGGATATTTATTTTGAATCAAAAACATAAAATGATTAAGAACTCGAAAGCTATGCTACTAATATTTTTTTAAATTGTATTTCTTGTATAAAATGCAGAGCAAATTAAATGAGCTGAGCTCTGTGTTCCCGGAACCCCAAGTATCAGGGAAAAATTACAGTGAAATCTCCATACAGTGATTACCAATACAGCAATAATATCCTGTATAATGTTAAAATATTGTAGTCCCAGCATTTAATTCCATTAATGTAATGTTAAAATACATTTGCATTATTTTTCTCTATAATATTTTGTTTTTTATGCTAACAAATCATAGTGTTCATCACAATTTATTAAAGACTATAAATTCTTAAATAAATAATGTACATCAATTATAGGAGTGGTTCCTTATACAGGATACCGTCCAAATAACATGACTTTTTTCTTTGTAAATTCTCGGATAATAAATTCCTCTACAACAATATTTTTTTCTGGTCGTTGTATCGAGATTTCACTGAATTACATTCAGAATTATTTATACTTTTCATTGCTAGTTTTCTTACAGTTCGTAATAGTTTCCACACCACACTAGGTTATGCCAGGTATAGTCACAAGCCACAATGAATGAGTATGCTATTGATACAGGATTAGATCATTTGTCATCTTTTACATGTGATGAACCACTTCTGAATGTCGAGTTTTATATTAAATAGAAAAATAATACAAAATTAATAACACACATACAGATATTTATGTAAATCTTTGAAAAATTAATTACACGTTTCTACTTAAACCATGTAATGTATAAAAGAAGTAAATAACTTTATAATTAATGCCTTTACTGTGCTTTACAGTCCATTCCCAAAGGAACATTCAGTAAATGTGTTGCAAGATTGGACAAGAAAATCTAAGAGTTTTCAGGCAACTTTTTAGTTATTGTCCACAAAACGAAATGTAAAATCAAGAATATGATGCGCTTGACGCTATACATTGTTTCACTGTTGTCCATTAAGTTGATGGCCAGAGGATCTGGATGTAAGATGAGTCGCTGCATATTAAAGGGTTTCATTTACAAATACCTTTCGAAAGATAGCTCATAAAAAGAACCATAATCAATAATACCATCTGCAACTTGACAAAGGGAACTTATACATTTTGTGTGTTTCACAATAATTACAGTGAGGAAGTATGTGTCAAATTCTTTACACTCATTTTTTTTTTCTTTCTTTGGGTCATTTATTTCTGTTCTTATGTGAATATGCAGGACACATGCATGGATATCAGTAATATGGTGGTATTCCATGATGAGTAATATTATAGTAGGTTATTTTTATTCCACTATTCACGTGATTTAAGATATAAACTAGCTATTTAAAATGATTAATCAAAGTTTTGATTAAATAGTCAGATGGTATGATGGAGGATAGTTTTCTTTGGTCTATCGGTGCTTGCAAACAACGAATGTTTCTGGTTATTAATTTATATTAATATTAGAAGTCCACTATCAATTTACTCAACAATAATAGTTGTTTGAAAGAGTTAGCAATGTCAGGAATATAAAAAACGAACCTGCAGACCTTGTGTTATGGAAAAAGAGTATAAATAAATAACCAATGGTGAGACTTAAAACTCCTCTTTAGAGTTGCCACCACTTACATAGGGTGATTCACTATGAAAAATATTGTAAGTTTTGTGCTGGACAAAGGAACTGTGAGTAGGTTTTCTTGAAGTATTCAGATTTTCTCTACCAAAATCTTTGCTATATTCCTCCCATATAGTCTTGTTATTATCCCCATGAGAAATAGAACCATTAATATTTTTGAAAGTGCAGTCTCGAAATATTCTTTATGACATGGGAAAAACTACAAAAAAAAAAATTAAATTTTTGAAAGAATCCAAAAGTCTGAAGAAAATTTATTAGAACAGAAGTTCATATTCTTGAAAGGTTAAAGAAACTACAGGAAAATAAAAACAAAGGTTTATATATACAGGAGGGAGGGAGAAAGATTGAGCAAAAATGAGAACATTTTCTTTTTGAAATAAGTTTATTAAATAAATTTTATTAGTGAATTTTATTTCTTCTCTAAGAAGGAAACATGCGTGTTAAAATGTCCTATAGGTCTAAGAGAAACAGGAACACGTTAAATTATAAAAATCCCAAGATTTTTATATTTATGAATAGTAATGTGTACTTCATACTTTTAATATTTGTTACGAAACAAGATAAATGTTTATTTTGTTCCAAAATTTATTCATTCATATGAATCTCTTATCCTCCTCATTACTGATATTTCAGCTTAAATAAAAGGACAGGAACAAGAGACGATTCAAGAAAATAAATATCGTGCAGGCAATTTAGAGACATAATATACATGCATAAATGCTAATACACACACCTATTCCTGGTGACACCACACGTTCATAATGGTATGGGTTTACACACACTGAATCACACTTGAGGTCGAATGCAAATTGGCAATACTTGACGTGCTTCAGTTCATTCTTGTGTAAGTCTGGCCAACGCCATATCCTTGCATAGATGACATGCGGGAATCCCTTGCGTCCCGCCACCTGTAAGCCACATGACACCACAATCACCACCTGGTCATGCAAAGTGAAGCCACAATATTCATTGAAATAAGTTTTTACAAACTATTAAGACTGGTTTCATCAACAAATGTTAAAAATGCACTAAAGGCTGGTTCACAATAAACCGGGAACGAGAACCAGAATGAAAACGAGAAGCAGAGGACGTGAATATGAAAATTTTTGATTCACAATAAACCGAGAACGTAGACGACTATGCATATCGACATACATGTCAATAACGATATGTAAAGTCGATATTACCCATTCTGATGTTATTTGTGTATAATTGACCAATGGCGTTCTCTCATGAGTACAAGGCAGCCAACATAAACACAGGTTAACCAACTTCGAAATTTCAACTGAAACATTTCATTAGGTATGGTACTATAAATATGTCCATGCATCTTTATTATCACAACCTATTTTAAGTCTACCATAACGTAAAATAATTAGAGAAGAAACATTTGTAATAGAACAAAAATGAACACAACAGTAGTTATTGAATTGAAGCGTGAATATGTAGTGTGTAATACAACCAATACAGTAATAAAATATGATTCGCTTCCGATCGGTGTTGAAAGCCACGTATTCTCCTTCATTTTCTCATCTTTATACGAGGCACGCCGCTTATCGTAAATGTGAGGATTTCAATATTAGAATCTCATCAAATAAAACTTGCTCCATGATGCACAGCACAGAACAAAATAATGCATAGGTTATGTCACTGTCTTCTTGCTACAAAATATATGACGACAAAATAGCTTTTAAATGGCAATAGAATGAATCTAGTGGGTTGTGATCGGAAACGTGAATGCCGAAGTTGAAACTTGGCCAACTCTCCGTTCCCGATCCCGGGCTCCGGCAAGCTTTTCGTTAATTGTGAATGCTCACATTTAAATGTACTCATTTTAACAATTTTACCGTTTTCGTTTTCGTTCCGATTCTCGTTTCCGGTTTATTGTGAACCAGCCTTAACACGTTGTTTGTTAACACATGCTAAAGTTTTAACAATTGTGTTAACAAGTTTTCGTGCATTTGAGTTCCACCAACGATTTCCAGATGGATGTTAGTTAACATATTTAACTCCAATGAAAATTGGGAATAGTATGAATCAGGAAGGCCATGTCAGTGCCAAAGCTTTTCTGAATGTCTTTCACTCACTTCACAAAGAGAAAACTAGTGCAATATTACGATCATTTTGGAAATTATTATTTGTTTTTGAAAATGAGACACGAAACTGGTGGTATGAAATGAATAGACGATCCAATTTTATTGATACAGAAAAATCTTTGTTACTGAAATTGGTAACCAAATACGAATAAAGATATTTTCGAATGCAAGAAAACAGATGGTGTGGAAATCAAAGCCAAGGATGACAAGTGGGTGAGACTACTAACGAATAAAATTATGTTGCCATGGGGAGGTTACCACAACTTCTAAGCAACATAACATTTTACAGCTCTTTTATTAATCAAAATGTTACATATCTTCGTCTTATTCTCGCTATAGTACCAGTATTAGAAACTTTTTGGATGGTTCCACTTATGGTTGCTTTAGATATTTCAACTGGCGTAAAATGTTAGTATAATATTAATACCAGTAGCATAGGAGAGAGAGGCATATTTCTGTTGCGTATTCTAACCTCTCATGAATTTTGTCTATTGTTTCCCTGAAAATTGTTTTCGACAGTTGATACCAGTGTAAAAATTCGTCCTGAGGTAGATTTTCGAAATCATTAATCCTTATACCTCTCTCCCGAAGATGTTTTAAAAAGTTTAAATACAGCAATTCTGCATCTTCAACGTAATTTACATCACCCATAGTTCAGGTTTTTAACAATTTTGTTAAAGTTTTAGTACACAAAATTCACCTCACTTCATCTTGCCAAAAAATTGTAATCTTATAAAATCTTGACTTGTTTCACATCAATGCTAATGTAAGAACTATGGAATACAATAAATGAAATGATGTTATCTTAACTGTTCAACAAATTGTTACAGTTAACAATTTACGATTTAACATGTGTTCGTGAAACCAGCCGTGTTTCATTTTCTTTAATTGGCAATACTAACGAGAAACAAAATTTGAAGTAGGCTACTTGTTTTTCATCTACATAATTCTCCTAAAGAAATTAATATTTCATATTCATGCCTGATATGACATTTTTTTTTAATCCAATGCCACCAGGTTGTCTTTTCGACATTTCTGGTCTTCTCTCCTGGCTGTGGCTTAGTTGTAACCCACTTCTGAGGTTGGGGCGCCTGGAAGGCGGAGTTACATTACCCTGATGATGTGATAGGATGATTATGATAATGTGGTGCCAGGAGAGGTCTTAAATCTAAACTTAACCTAAATTCCAGACCATGGACGAACACAGGAATAATCCCCTTTAAGGAAAAATTCCTGTGCTCTAACCGGGAATCGAACCCGGGACCTCATGAACTATAGCCAGAAGCTCTGACCACTAGACCATGAGCTGATATGGCATATCCAGCTTGTCAAAGACAAGGATTTTACACACAGCATTTTGAAGCTGCAATTACAGTACTCAATTAGAAAATTATGAATGGATAGACTTTAAAGGAGATTTTAAACTTAGCTTACTTTGCAAACATTATTTTAATGAGTGCAGAATATAAGGTAACAGATGATTAAATAAAAACTTGTTATTCTAGTCTCCATCAATATCTTGCATATGTCTACGTTTTGTAGCAAATAAATTTCAGTATACAAATGACCATTTTTGTCTACATCAAAGTAACAAAACACAATGTACGCCAAATGTTGTATAATAATCTTATCCATGGATTTATGGATTTTCATCATCTTCATAACTGAAACAGTACTAAATACGATTTAACAGAAGTCATAATATACATATGATTTCAGTAAATATGGACGTGAGTAATGTTGTATTTAATAATGATCTAAATCCTACACAGATTTAACATTACCCTCTTTCTGCATGAAGAGAAGCGAAGTGTAAATTAACAAATATGTCATTATTTATTACTACTTAATATATAGCGGTCTTCATGTTTAATTCCATGTACTCAAAATGGAAAAATAAAACATGATTAAAAGAAAAGCCTATTATTTTCGTATTAGAGAAATTCCGAAATTTCTACATTTTCATACCTGTAGTCTGCCATCAAGAGTTCGTTGTATAGTGACACATTTACTTGGATGAGCTCCATTGGTTGTAATAGCTGTTATTAAACTATCTAGTTCATCACGTTTTTCCTGAAAACAAAATATTAATGACAAGACATTACATACAGTTAAAAAACATTCAGTAGTCAAATGGTATCTAGGAAAGTTTATTTTCTTGAACCATTATTCAAAAGACCTACGTAGATGATTTCTGTGCATTCAAATAACAACTACTTTCGTTTTATATACACTGCATACAAAAGACATCCTTTAAGGTTAAAAGTGAGATACAACTTCATTTATAAACTGTGCAGTTTATTGTTTAAAATCTCTTCTGAAAGAGTCCAATGACATAAATATTTACTAACATCAGCCAAGATATCTCTAATCTCTAATGCAAGAAGAGTGATTTTGGACATGATATCAGTGTACACTAATTTCACTCGACTTTTGAATGGATGTTTTTCATATAAAGTTCAAGTAAAATTCAATTAAACGACTTTTTTTTGCGATTTTTGTATTGAATAATATAAACTGACAAATGAGATGGTGAAGCTTGTTCTAATGGAAAAATGGTTCAGCAGTAGAAATTAATTATTATATACAGGATGATTCAGCAGGAACAGTAAATATTTTAGAGGTGATAGTATGGATTATTCTGAGTAAAAAAAAAAAGTTCATATAAACATGTGTCCAATTCTCAATGGATATTGAGATACAGCTGTTTAAATGTTAAACATAATAAATGATACAAGTGACAAGAAGGAAAAACAAAATGATTTAATGATTACATTTACTGTTTATTTACATGGTAGCAGTACATTTCAACGGCTCAAAGTAATTGTTAAAAAATTCCAAACTGACTTCAATGCACTTTTTCGCTCTGTTGACAAAAGTTGTTTTTCTGAGGTAATCTTGTCATTCTTTCATGAGTGCAGCATTATTCATAATGTGAGTGACCAATTCGTCTCTTGTGTTTACTTCGTTTTTGTATACTTCACCTTTCATCCACACCCACAGACAAAAATTGACAGGAGTAAGCTGTGGCATATTCAGCATGTGTAAAGATGTGCTGCATTGTTAGAAACACTTGTAATATGTATGCAACAGCATAAGAACATAACTTACTGGAGTCACATGCTGAGTGCTTGTCATCTGTTTCAGATTTGTGCACTCATCGGATGTCTACAGGCTGACTACAAGCAGCTGTTTCTCTACACCCATTATGAACAGTTCTGCTCTCAGAAGAGTGACATGTGCTTGTACATAGTCATTTGTCGTTCATTCATACCATTTGTAAGGCTTGTTATATATAACATTCAAACACCCATTGAAAATTGGATATCTATACTAATAATAAATCCATAGCCGAAATTTTTCTGGTAATTTTCGATTTTCCAAAAATAATTGGCCCTAACATATATAATTAACCGCCCTGAAACCGAAAATCGCTTTTTTGAAATTTTTGTTTGTATGTCTGTCTGTCTGGATGTTTGTTACCTTTTCACATAATGGCTGAACCGATTTATATGAAAATTGGAATATAAATTAAGTTCATTGTAACTTAGAATTTAGGCTATATGGCATTCAAAATATTTTATTTAAAAGGGGGGTTATAAGGGAGCTTGAATTAAATAACTCGAAATATATCGCATATTAGTAATTCTCATGAAAAATATTACCTAACAGAAGTTTCTTTAAAAATAATTTCCGATAAGTTTTATTCCATGCAAAATTTTGATAGGACTGATATTTAATGAGATAAATGAGTTTCAAAATTACAATAACAACGCCATCTAAGGCGGTGTAATGAAATAAAAAACAAATGACTTCGTCAATAAGGGGCCTTAGACAACAACAATCGAAAGCTTTGAAACATAGCCTACAGATAATGTTTCTGTGTTTGTATGAAGTAATATCGGAAGCTAAATTAACCGATTTGTATAATTAATTATTATTTCACCATTGGAAAGTGTAGTTTCTCTAGATGGACATAATGCTATAATGTTATTACAGTAACTGCTGAGTGAATCGAGGACAGGTAAGATTAAAATAGCTTCTTATGCACAGAAAACTTGATAGGTATTCGTTTCCTGTATTTCCTAAAATAATTTTTATGACCAAATGAGTGGTCTCTGGATCAAAATGATCGCATTTTAATTCTTTTAATACAATTTAAATTATTTAACATAATAAACGATTTATCCTTCTATCAAACGTCCTATTTTAATTATGTAATTACTTTATATTTATTTCTAACGGGTGCAGCGGAGCGCACGGGTACGGCTAGTATATTAATATGAACTTATTTACCCAGAATAGTCCATGCTACCACACCCTAAAATATTTACTATTCCTCCTCAATTACTCTGTAGATTGTTTAATGGTTGGCCTTGGACATTGCTCTGTTCGTCATCCTTCTTCTCAATATAAACTGGTAATGTCCTTTCCTGCTTGACTCAGTTCTTTGAGAAGATATGTTCTATCCATTTTGATGAGATGGAAGTCAGTCATTTCCTGATCTCTCTCTCTCTCTCTCTCTCTCTCTCTCGTCCCCCCCCACCAAATATTCAATATTTTTCCATGTAGTTTCTCTCTGACCTGGTTCTTGTTTATTTTTATGTGTAATTTTACCACTTAAAACGATGTGTTTATGGTAGACTTTTGTAGCATGATTGTCCTCCTTTGTTAGTAGAGCCAGTGGACGACAACATTCAAGCTTTCCATTGTCGAAAAGTAAGATTCATCAGAAAGAATTTGATCTTCATATATGGTTAGTGAATGACGTAACACAGTAAGCAAATCTCACTGAGCTGCAAAGTTCCAAAATTATTTAAAAAGAAACCACATATTTTTTACATTGAATGGTAATGGACAAGTGATATCCTGCTCCTTGGATGAAAGTACCCATATCGTTGGTACTACACATTCATTCATTTAATACATGATAATACACTTAAAAATCGTTTCCACGCCTCCGTAATTACCTCGGATCTGCTTCCCTAAACTGAATTAAAGAGCAGCAAAGGTAATCAGTATGTTTGAGTCTACTTATTTCTGCCAACAGCTATTTCAGTATGAAAATTGCTAAGTCACGAATGACCAAAGTCTGTGACAATCTGAGGGCCCTTCTACATTTGAGTGCAACTCAAACTATATCACCCAATAGAATACAAAGACTACCGAAATTGAAACATACTTGTGACAGTAAACATAATGAACACTGGAGAGCTTCTAAAACACAATTCAGTGTGATGACCCCAATAATGGGCATTTTGGCATATCTACTGTTACAGTGCATGTATCTAATGACAATTTTCACCTCAAAATAAGTAGGTTTGATAAACAATAAGAATTGTCTAAAATGCCCATTACTGGCGTCATCAGCTCAGTTAAATCCCTTTTTATCAAATATAGACGTCACTGCTTATTATACCTATTATTGATTTTGTATTTGTTCAGCAAGTTTCATTTCAATAGATTTAGTAATACATTAAGAAAGATTTTAATAATATGAAAATAATGTAGGCCTATTGGTTTTCTTTCTAATTTTCATTTTTTAGTTTTCATTGAAATCTTTGTAGTAATATTGAGTTAAGAACAGCGGCGGTTCCTCCATATGAGCACAGGAGCACATGAACACCTTAAAAACCAACAATAATCATACGTATTACTGTATTAATATTATTACATCTATTACTTTCCAATGTGCAATGACGTTCCTAAATTTTTCGTCTCGAGAGAATGTGCCGTTCGTGTGTCGTGTGTCTTTAAATCTCCATTGCACAGGTTGACAGCAGCTCGCACAATTTTTCTCTACCAGGGTGGAATAGCCTGAGGCGAGAATATTTTCTGGTTTGTTACAATGGTTACAATAGCTCTGGCTCGCACAGGTCTTAAAGTGCTAATGACAGAGAAAGAGAGATGCTCCATCTCTCTTGGGTCTGGCACCCTGTTCCTTTCCCTCTCTTTCCTCTTTCTTTTCAAAATACCATTACACACTGGGGCTGATTCTGTTGTCTTTTGTTCAGCAAAGTAAGAAAAATACAAGCTGTATTGGTGCGTATTGAAAGTTGAAACAGTAACCATGGATAAATACATAATTATCCATGCAGTAACACTTGAAGTTTGGAGACGGACGTGTTTGAAATTGTGAGTGTGTTAAATTAAAAGAGGATTAAAACATTCCTCCGTAACACGAGGACAGAAGACCAATTAAGCACATTGGCTATGTTGGCAATGGAAAAAAAAAAAAAAAAAACTTGTTAACAACATTAGAGACTTCAATAATAAATTTATTGATAAGTTTCCGTCTCTCAAAACTAGGCGCATGGAGTTTCTCTACAAATAAATCTAGATCTTCAACACCATCTACAACAGCAGTGAAGGTGAGTCCTATGAATTAATTTTACTCTACTCTTGTTTAACGGTTTTAATTTTGGTTTATATGCGTACATTTGGTACATGCATATTAGAACTCGTTTATCTCTGACGTGTGACACAACTATACGAGAATATATCAGTGTGTTCATTACCAATTACGAGCCACCATGGGTTAAGAAAATTACAATTTATTTTGCATAATTGTTATGATGTTTCAGTAAAGAGTTTTGATCTTCAGAAATATTTTATTTATATATTTATCATATCATTATATCTATTTATACATCTTAGTTACTAACATTATTATTAATATATTTTTATTATTGTGTAATAAAAGTAGTTATACAGAGAGAGAGAGGCAGCAAAAAGTTACAGCACTATGCAAGGGACGTCGGGGAACAGATTACCCACAATCCATTGTTCGATTCACCAGTAAGCTGTAGCAGTGTGGGTGGGCATTCAGTTTCATTACAGTAGGCCTAAATTATTAGTTAAGTTACCTAATGACTGAAATGAAATGAAATGAATGAATGAAGTTGAAAACTGATGTAATCTTACCTTTCATCAAAGCAACTGTTGAAAATTATGTCCAGCATTCACGATACAAACGTTGCATCATGTTAAAAAATTCCGAAACACTCTTTGTAACTCCGCCTCTGAAATTTCAGATATCACTTGTCTGATTTTTCAGTCCCCGTAACGCCGATCATTACGAAATACCACAATCCTGCGGCAATCGGCGTGAAGATTTCCTTGGGCTGGTTTCAATTCTTGTTTGAATATCTACAAGCTTCTCTTAATACCCTCTTCTGTGGTTCTCTCTTTTTGTTTACAGACCCTGTTTCTCGCCACTTTCTGCGTAACTTGGTTATGTATTGTCTCGAAGGCGTCACAGAACTGACGTAGAAACTTGCGAACAATACTGTCATACAATTTCTTCTTCAGAAGAAATGTCTCAACTAGAAATATTCGTTCTGCAATACTATACGTCACCATACTGATGGTGAACACAAATAATGAATAATTTCAAGGGAAAAATTGTTCCGGGGCCGGGTATCGAACCCAGGGCCTTTGGTTTAACGTACCAATGCTATACCAACTGAGCTACTCGGGAACTCTACCAGACACCGATCCAATTTTTCCCTCTATATCCACAGACCTCAAAGTGGGCTGACAACTATCAAGCAACCAACGTTGAGTGCACACTAACTCTGTGTGACTTGAACGAATAATTTCAAGGGAAAAATTGTTCCGGGGCCGGGTATCGAACCCGGGACCTTTGGTTTAACGTACCAACGCTCTACCAACTGAGCTACCCGGGAACTCTACCAGACACCGATCCAATTTTTCCCTCTATATCCACAGACCTCAAAGTGGGCTGACAACCGTCAAGCAACCAACGTTGACTGCACACTAACTCTGTGTGACTTGAACGAATAATTTCAAGGGAAAAATTGTTCCGGGGCCAGGTATTGAACCCGGGACCTTTGGTTTAATGTACCAACGCTCTACCAACTGAGCTACCTGGGAACTCTACCAGACACCGATCCAATTTTTCCCTCTATATCCACAGACCTCAAAGTGGGCTGACAACTGTCAAGCAACCAACGTTGAGTGCACACTAACTCTGTGTGACTTGAAAATAATTTCAAGGGAAAAACTGTTCCGGGGCCGGGTATCGAACCCAGGACCTTCGGTTTAACGTACCAACGCTCTACCAACTGAGCTACCCGGGAACTCTACCAGACACGGATCCAATTTTTCCCTCTATATCCACAGACCTCAAAGTGGGCTGACAACCGTCAAGCAACCAACGTTGAGTGCACACTAACTCTGTGTGACTTGAAAATAATTTCAAGAGAAAAATTGTTCCAGGGCCGGGTATCGAACCCGGGACCTTTTGGTTTAACGTACCAACGCTCTACCAAACTGAGCTATCCGGGAACTCTACCAGACACTGATCCAATTTTTCCCTCTATATCCACAGACATCAAAGTGGGCTGACAACTGTCAAGCAACCAACGTTGAGTGCACACTAACTCTGTTATACCTGAAAGCTTGATTTGCACAACACAAATAATGTTCAATAACAAGTGTAGTAATGCAACACCGTAATGAAACTGAACACCCACCCGTGCTGCTACAGCATACCAGTGAGTCGAGCAATGGATTGTAGGTAGTCTGTTTCCCAACGTCCCATGCATAGTGCAGTAACTTTTCGCTGCCTCTCTCTGTATTTATTGTTGAAAAATTGAAATAAAATTATTCCATAACATGCTTTCACCACATCTTCGCTGCCTCTCTCTGTATTTATTGTTGAAAAATTGAAATAAAATTATTCCATAACATGCTTTTCACCACATCTTCGCTGCCTCTCTCTGTATTTATTGTTGAAAAATTGAAATAAAATTATTCCATAACTTGCTTTTCACCACATCTCCTGTTACTATATGTTTTTGCAAAATATATCCTTTTATCAAAACACTGTAAGAAGATCATAGGCCTGCCACTGCTAATCTTCTGATGACGTAGAGATAAACTTGCTCCTCAAAGAGCTCGCTGCTCTCCATGTTTGTGCACCAATTGCTGTCTTGTGTATTCAACTTCATTTTTTGTGTTGTCTACATATACTGGGTGTTCATTTCAAACTGTGTCATGACGTCACTGTTGATGAGTCAGCGATTTGAAGAGAGTTTCAACTTTTGTGTCAGAGAAGTTGCCTATTAATCAAGGCGTTCAATCTGAACTTGAGAATGTGTACGGTATAACTTGAACATCGTAGCAACAGATTGCGGTATGTACGGTCTGTGTGCTACCATAACCTCTTTCACACTGTGTTTTGCGCGGCCAAGTCGTACGCTGGGTATTTGTTATCATCGGTTGTGTACGGCAACATTCCACAACACAAATCAAATGCTCCGTGTCCATGTTGACAGTCGAAATTAATGCCAACAAATACTTAATCGTCTTAACCCTCTCCACATATCCCGACAGTAAGAAAAAACCTCACCACAGTACATGTTTCGAAACAGTTCACATTCCTGCCACTACGGGCGTTACCGTACGTATCGCTAAGTACTCTTCTGAATGAACGCCGTACTTGCTAGGCAACTTCTCTGGCACGTAAGTAATACACCTCTGCGGACGTGTAGGAAGATTGAATTCTCTAGGCTCATCGACTAGCCACATGATGGCATACAGCGAGCCATGACACACTTTGAACTGAACACCCAGTATTCTACTGTTTTAATTAGAAGATGCTTTGCTACAGCAAAGGTTAACTTTTGAAAACATGACGAAAAGAGGATGAATGACTTCGACATTATGAGAATATACATGGAAACATAGTTATCTAGGCTTATTTAATCATTTGCTGTTTCAATCCACAGTTCAATAATAGAAAGAAATAACAAGTCTAAAAAGAAAAGACAATCAGATGGCTTACTTCGTAGAGCAACAACCTACAAACTGGGAAGTCCCAGGTTCAATCCAGAGTGTTGACAGGATTTTCCTCATTGCCAAACTTACAGAACACCAAATTACCGTATTTGTCGGTGTATAAGACGCACTTTTTTGTTCTCAAAATATGCCTTAAAATTAGGCTGCATCTTATACAACGAAGGTAGGCCTACATGTACCATTATTTTTCATAGTTGCCCGCACTCTAGTTTTTCTCTTCCAAGATCTTGGAATGCTGTCACACCAGGAGGACTAACTTCACAACTACATCCTCTTGACGTTCCGTTAAACCATTTAAAGTGTTCATGAGAGACGAGTGGAATAAGTGCATGATGGATAGCAGTGTGCACCAGCTGACTCCGAAGGGAGCGCTTAAATGGCCTACACTCACTTAAGTTTGTGAATGGGTCAAAATATCCTCGTCCAAGGTCAGTGAGAACACTGCTGTGAAGTCTTTTTTTTTTTAAGTGTGGTATCAGTAACATCCTAGACGGAAGTGATTTTCTCTATGAATCTGAAGATGACGATTTCTGTTCTGATGGAGAGTTCAATGAAGAAGAAACTTCCGATGATAGCAATGGGAGTGAATTTAAAGGTTTCTGAAGATCAATGAATAATTCTTAACATTAGTTATATTTTTCTTTAAATTAGTTCTTTTTTTTTTCTGGAAAATTTCTTTCAATTTTTGGAGTGCATCTCATACACTGACGTGCTCGTGTAAAGGGGGTTAAGTATGAATTGGCTAAACTGGAATAAGTACAGATTTCAACTATCCACAATTACTTTTCACTTGTGTTAAAGGGGTTCTTCCATCTATGATGCAGCTACAGTACTTCATAGTTTGTGACAAAGGGGTTTTATTCAGTACCAAAGGAGGGAAGTTTACATACCTTACAATTTGACTTAACCCCCTTTACACGAGCACACGCGAATATTGTATTAGATTTATCCTCTGAGTAAAATGTGGCAAAAGCATGAAACTCTATCTTCCTGTCTCTGAAGTGCCCACATGACATCTGAAACAGACACCTTTAATTTGCCACGCACACACAAAAGTGACTGTGATTGATAGGATAAAATGCTGCACAGATGGTAGAAAGAGAAAATAGAAAATATTTTGTCCATCCTTATTTTTCCGTAGCCTATTTTAAGTTTTAGAATATGAGGAGAGAAAAATCTGTCTTTGCATCTGTTAATTAATTTTTTTACAAAATAAACAGTAAATATTACGGTATTTCCAGATTTTCCCATGGAAATACAATTTCCAGCATCCCCAGTACCGAAGTAGGCCTACAGTTGATTCGTCTGTGTGTAGCCTCTTCTTGTGTAGGCCTCTTAATATAACTTTTACATAGCCTATATATATATAGACACACACACAAATGATGCTGAAAATTAGCACATCTAATATAGTAATTTCTGCCAAAATTTCATTAAACCTCAAAGCATTTACTCTATATTTATTTTATCATGGTACTCTTTGTCTATGGTAACCTGTAGTGGTTACAGGAAGAAATAAATATAATATATTATATGAGGTAGGCCTACGTTAAATTATTCATTTGTAAATGAAGTCAACCTTTCTCTCTTTCGATAGGGCTACTTCACAGCAACAAAACTGTTTATATTTCATATAACGTGTAAGTAAAAAAGAATCAATTAACAGAACAAATAAGAAAATGTGGTGGAAATTCCAAAATGATTAATAATAATAATTTAAATTTACGGAACTTACAAACTTATTTAGCTTATTCATAATAGGCCTATGTTATCACTAGCAATGTAGAATTTTTTCAGAGCACTGCTAATTTGGTTTGTCAAGGGCACGTGCCCTGTTACTAATTCATCACACAGATGGGACAACAGAATAGTATTTTTCTTGCTGCATTAGTTGGCTATGACACTATGCCCAGTGTTAAATTCCTTATAGCAATTGAATTTGTTCTTTTCTACACGAGGAAGAAGTCTGACTCACATTGCTTTAAGTCGTGCTGGCTGCATGACAACAAAGTCCTATTACACTAAAGCATGAGAGGGTAACTCAACAAATGTCATAATTTAAAATTTGTTAGATTTGTTTAGAGTTGCACCACATTGCTTTTATATTCAGAAAGGCACCTTTTAAATTGATGTAAAAATTATACCTACCTTCAATTTTTTCACTAGACTTTCAATAGCCCTTTTGGCAAACCCTTCTGATTCACCACCCTGACGATGACACATAAGACTGTGCACGATACTGAGGCATGCATCTGCAGATGTTGGGGCATTTGACGTCATGGCAGTCATCTCTCGCACTGCAAATTGATAGTATTGTGTAAGAAAATCACTTATGTATCCTTGACAGATTAAAATCCGTACTCAAAATCTCAGACCACAATTACGTACCCTTATTCCTTCCTAGGTCTACTTCAAATTGACGGGTGTAGCAGAAAAGATGCCACTATTCTTGAATATTACTGTTTCTACGTGTTAGCACATTTACCTTACCATAAATTAAATTAAAAATTATTGTCACTAAAATTACAGTTACAGTTACATTTTTTCACATTTTCAAAACACGGGTATCTTCAAAATAACGCGTTTCACATGTAATGATTGGTCACAGAAAAGCCAAACCTTCTGCTGATCCTGCAGGGCTGTAGAGGTGTCCACCGCCGGACAAGCCTACCATTCTTGTAGTCTTATTTTTTTGCAAATATTGTCAGTAATCCGGGTATAGTGTTTTAATTAATTATGAAAAAAATATGATAAATTAAGGACGTCAATAGTCCCCGTCGGATCTCAGTAGCCAGGCCTAATCTCGTTTTACAACTAATTCAAAAACACCAATCATATACTACAAAACACTTTCATTGCTTCCATTAGAAACAAAGCTCCGTAAATGTCGCACTTCATCAAAACCGACAACCTTATTTCTTCCATTATCCCTGAAAAAAAGGGCAGCTCTACGAATAAAGATTATTTTTGTGACTTCATATACTGCATAGAATTTTAAATAAGTAATAGTACAGATATACTTTGAATTTTAACTACTTTGATTGATACTATAGCTTTTTAAAAGTCCTAATTAAATAATGGTAATTTGTTTTCGGAGTTGGTTGTTCTGTGACTCATATGCGCGGAAAACACGGGTGCGTCTGTTTGACGAAAGTATTCTGCAGTGATGTTCGTGAATACATATTCAGTTTCTTCCTTTCCGAACACAGAACAGCATACGTATTTTTGAGAGCAACAGGAAAGAATGGGAAGCAGTTCATATGCTTCTGTCTGTCAAATAAAATGTAGAATAAAAGGAAAATAAGGTCGTTTTTAAAACTAGTAAGTACCAAAAAGCTATTTACGTAACACACAAAATTAGATATCTTATATTATATCGCAATGTTTGTAATAAATCTCAAAATGTGTACTGTATACTGTGTAGCGTTTTCATGAATTGTGTCAAATCTAATTTTGCAGAAGGTGACAGTTAAAAGCTGAAGTAATAACAATACATTTCCAATTTACAAGCATCATACACAGAGTCAACATGCCGGAAACTAAACTAAAATCTTTACATGTGGGTAAATCAATATCGGATCTGAAAGAACAGTATAATATTAGTGAGGCTATTAAAGGAAAAAAAGCAAAGATGTAAGTAGATTTGTGTTTCATTTGACCTTTTATTTTAATTAATTGAAATGTTGTTCACATATGTACATTGAAAAGTTTTTTTTTTTACTTTTTCAGGCTTTGTATCACAGCCCATAGAGTATATGACGAAGCTGGTAAACACAGGCTTTCGGGCGATGAAGAGATGAGTTACATTTTCTACATGAAATACCTCACAATAGTAACTATGATTCAAGGCTCAGACGAATATAAGAAGGATAAAGAATATGTTGTGAAGATGCTTGGTAAAGACAACGTAAATGTTGCAATGAATATGGCTGAGAAACTTTCAGAGAGTTTGGAACAGAGGTGAATGTTACATAAACTAGTGCACGGGAAGTTCAGAAGATTGTATTGTATTTTGGTCTAGGGAAAATTCTCGTCTTATACGAAAATACTGTTGTGGCGGACTGGAGTATAACGCCTTATACACTAAACTTAATCTCCATGAAAAGTCCCTTATATAAATTCGACGATTTTCACTTCCAAAATCACCTGAACTTTCCGTTTAGCGCATAAAATTATTTTTGACTGAACACGTATTAACTGGCACACCATTTAATTGTATGTTTACTCTAAAATAATTGAATAATAGGTCTTCACTGTACCATTTTGAATGTAGGCCTACATAAACTTATCCGTAAGATTTTGGCCTAGTTTTATTTTCTCACTGATTAATGTGATTTTATTTTCTATTCGAAATAAATTAGCCATGTCTCCAAAGTCTTTCAACTAGAACTTTTGGAAGAAAAGATAAAGACATCGAAATAATGTTATCTCTGAATCTTCGTTGCTTTGTTGTTTATTGCAAACTACAACAGTTAAATTGTGTTCATGTAAGTAATGTTTGGGTTATTAATTTTTTATAGGAACAAATTATAGTTAGGCTTACCAGTACTTATTGTTTAATTAGCAAAAAAACATTTAGACGTATTTAAAATAGACAGTAGTAGTCTATGTAGTTATAATTGCATAAAACTCCCTGTTCTCGTCATAAATGAAACAGGAGATGTAGTTCGAGAATTCTTCCAACTCTGTTCTTGTCAGATATTAGTTTACTCTGCTGTGAAGAATTTAGACTATTGTGTTCGTTCTGTCTAATGCAATGATGCTCAAACTGGGGTCCGCAAAGCTGTTCCCGGGAACTGTGAAGGAGTCGCTCAGTTGAAGTTTTGGGCTATTTGCGATTGTTGCCAGGTCCGTTTTTATTTCTTCATGGTGAGATTTTTTTTAAGTGATGCTGATTATACTTTGGATGTTCTATTATATTAATAAGTCTATTTAATAGTTTTTAACTGTTAACACAGTCCTATCCCGATGTTGCAAAGGTGGCTCTAAAAATGCTTATTCCATTTGCAACCAACTCTGAGTGTGAGACAACATTTTCCACATTACTTGTTATCAAAACAAAATCCCGAAACAGATTAGATGCGACAAATGACATGAGAGTTGCAGTAGCCAAAACAAAGCCAAACATAAAAGAACTGGTTCAGACAAAGTTGTTATTTTCTAATGCCAGGCGTTTGATAATAAAGTCATTTGACCTCTTGCACTCCAATATTTTACAAAGATATTATCATGGCCAGCCACTGAAGCACAGATTTTGAGGCGTTCCAAATCCATTTCTTGGTTTGAGTTGCACAATGGAGGTACAGACAAAAGATGCATCTAAAAATTTGTAAAGGGACTGCCACGTAATAAATCCTAAAAAATTTGAGAACCACTGTCTAATGTAATGGAGATGTATAGGTCAATAATATTTCTTCAATTTTGTATTCCTTGACATAGACATCATACATGATCGGTTGTGTTGTGTACTCTGAAAGTCCAACAAATAAATTAAATTATACCCAGAATGTAAATTGGTGCATGATAGTCGCAGTATTCCCATTGTCATTCCTCTGTCCTTGTCTCATTTCTTCCGGTTAAGTTGAATTCGATTGGGATAGGCTAGGCAAAGAAATTACGAACTTTATTGTGTGGAGAAGGCTAAACCTAGTTTTTTATGTTCATATTGGATACATAACACGAGAGTGAACAGACAAATATTCTAACAGTAATTTTGCAGGAAGGCTTTATTTATGCATTTTTAATAATAATGACAATGACAGTAATGTAAGCAAAGTAACGAGAACAAGCCAAGATCTGATTAAACTCTCATTGCTTACTTTTTTCAGTAATATTTTTTATGTTACACATTTGCAGTATCAGTGTTCTTCTGCAGTATAGTAATGTCTCAAATTAATATGGTTGACTTATTGAGTATCATACTGTAATGTTAAAATAAAGAAGTGTATAAAGTATTTGTGCGAGATCGTGCGTATTTGCTTTGTTTCTGCACAAAACCAATCCGCAGAAAGTCTAAAATTTCACATTCAGTATTCCCAACCTAACACACATAACAATTTCCCTCTTCTTACCGCTTAAGTGACATATTGATTTTACTGCTTTAGACTTTTAACATATTATTTTTAGAGACGTTCAATATAGTAATAATTATAAACTGGAAACTTACCACTGCAATTTCACCTAAATTGCACTGTTAATTATTGTTTTTAAATATTTGCAAAAATTAAGTAAACTCTACAACTCCACTAAAGTTGCTGCATTCGTGATGCAAGTAACATTAAGGAAGCCGTGAAAAAATCAACAAGATTCCAGACTCATCATAGACTGGGGGGAAAAAAAAGACAGACGTATATCACGGCCTGCTGAGTATAGTAAACACAGAAAACATTTTAAAGCAACAATGTTGAAGATAGATATTTTTGTTTTGCAAATTTGCCGTCATTGAACAGAAACCAAGATGGAGATTTCATTGCAACTAATTATAAATTCCTCTTTCAGGTATGTAATAAACGATCTTTGCACAAAATAATGTACAATACATGAGCGGTATGTTTTCTTTCAATTCTTGGAAATTAAAAAAGCTCAACTACGTTTCGCTTTTTCAAACTTTTCCTCAAACATGAAAACTTCAACATACCACTCTTGTAACGCGTATTACTATTGTGGACCTGGCCATGACTGTTTGGCCAAGCATCTGCATAGAATTGGAATATATCAGTCTCCTAACTGTCCATTGTGCAACTCAAATCAAGAAATGGATTCAGAACATCTCAAAATCTGTGCGTCAGTGGCTAACCATGACAATATCTTTGAAAAATATTGGAGTGCAAGAGGTCAAATGACTTTATTGTCAAATGCCTGGCATTAGAAAACAACAACAACTATTGTGGACCTAGAAAAGGCATTTGACAGAGTGGATTGGAAGAAACTTATGACAATCCTGAAGAAAATTGGTGTGAATTGGAAAGAGGCGGCTGTTCAGTAATCTTTATATCAAACAACGAGTCAAAGTTAGAATAGGCGAAGGAATGTCAGAGGGAAGGAAATGAAGAGAGGAGTAGGATGAGAATGTGTCTGTCACTTTCACTGTTCGTCTACTTGGAGGATTTAATGAAGAACTGTTTTTAGAATAAGGGAAGAAGAGTAAAGTGCATAAGATTTACTGGTGATATGGTGGTAGCAGAAGAGGAGATGATGTTAAGGGATATATTACTGAAGCTAAATGGCAGCTGTGAGCAGTATGGGATGAAGATAAATGCAAACAATACGCCATTGTTATCGGAAGAAAAATAAAAAGGTAAATGTGCGAATACGAAATAAGGTAGTAGAACAAGTGGACAGCTTCAAGTACTTGGGATGTACTATAAATAGTAACATGAGCTGCTGCCAGGAAGTCAAAAGGAGGATAACAATGGAAAAGGAAGCTTTTAATAGAAAAAGGAGCATCTTCTGCGGACCTCTGGAAAAATAACTAAGGAAGAGACTGGTGAAGTGCTTTGTGTGGAGTGTGGCATTGTATGGGGTAGAAACAAGGACATTATGACGAAGCGAAGAGAAAAGACTAGAAGCATTTGAAATGTGGATATGGAGAAGAATGGAGTATGTGAAATGGACAGACAGAATAAGAAATTGAGCTGTGTTTGAAAGAGTGGGTGAAGAAAGAATAATGCTGAAACTGATCAGGAAGAGGAAAAGGAATTGGTTGGGTCACCGACTGAGAAGAAACTGCCTGCTGAAGGATGCACTGAGAGGAATGGTGAATTGAAGAAAAGTTCGGGGCAGAAGATGATGTCAGATGATAGACGACTTTAAGATTTGAGGGAGATGGGATATGATGGCAGAGACTGGATTAATCTTGCTCAGGATAAGGACCGATGGGGTGAGGTCGAATGATCTGGGTGGCCAAAGCACTGGATCACCACTTCCAATCAAAACAAAAATAATGTACTACTGTCTTGTCACTGTGTTGTTTGTAAACAAACACTTGTACAAAATCAAAACAAAAACAACACAATAGTATGATCAGATACTTAAGAAAACAAAAATCACTATTACTGCAATAAGTAAGCATTTTCTGTCAAATTTTCATGTAAGAAATTGTTCTTATTTTTGATCCAGGAGCACGCTCACGCGTTTTCCAAACATGATTCATCCTGTATATAGGCTACCGATGTCATTCACATAGAATTGGGCTGGTTTTAAGATCAGAGGCTATCAGCTGATACCTGATTCGATTTGTTCGGAGATTTTCTTCACCTACAAAGTGAATGTCAGGTAATCCCATGGCGAATTCTCAGATTCCTCTTGATAATTACACCAACAAATACAAGTAGTAGTCCATGCTTGTGGAGTAACTGTTAGCACATCTGACCACGAAACCAGGTGGCCCTGGTTCGAATTCCGGTTGGAGTAAGTTACTGGTTGAGATTTTTTCCGGAGTTTTCCTCTCAACTCAGTACCAGTAAATGCTGGGTGCTGGAACCCAGACTCATTTCACTGGCATTATCACCTTCATTTTCTTCTTCTTCTTATTTGGTATTACAGCCCAGGTGGGCCTTAACCTCCTCTATGGCTCTCTTCCATCCTTCTCTATCCATCGCCAACTCCCTCCAATTCCTTATTCCTAATCTATTCACATCCATTCGTACACAGTTCCACCATCTTGTTCTCGGTCTTCCTCTTAATCTGGTTCCATCTGGGTTGTTATTGAAGACAATCTTCACTTTCCTTGTTGTTTCCATCCTTGTGATGTGTCCCAACCATCTCAGTCTTTGACATCTTATGTGCGCCTCCAAATCCGATTCCTTGTACAGTTCGTATATCTCATTATTATATCTGGCTCTCCATCCATCCACTGTTTCAATTGCTCCGAATATCCTTCTTAAGATTTTCCTCTCAAATACTGCTAGTTGTTTGCATGTATTTTTATTCAGAACCCATGTCACCTTCATTTTAGCCAGATGCTAAATAACCTGAGATGTTGATACAGCGTCGAAAAATAACCAACTAAAAAAATACAAGAAGCATTCAGGCTGTGGCATATTCTGAACAGAGAAAGAAAGCCTCTTAGCTATACTTGGTGATGGAGTTCAAATTGCAGCTGATGCATAGTCAAGAAAGCTGATGACAGTACTGTTTTAAAAGTCTTGTTTTTCCAGATTGATGCATCGAGTACCAGAATGGAAACAGCAATGTAGCGTTTGCAGGGTGATCCATTCCGACTTCGTGATTAATAGCACAATTGAAATAAATTCTCATTCAATCTGGTATACAACTGTTGTTGTTTTCTAATGCCAGGCATTTGACAATAAAGTCATTTGACCTCTTGCACTCCAATATTTTTCAAAGATATTATCATGACCAGCCACTGAAGCACAGATTTTGAGGTGTTCCCAATCCATTTCTTGGTTTGAGTTGCACAATGGGCAGTTAGGGGACTGATATATTCCTATTCTATGCAGGTGTTTAGCCAAACAATCATGGCCTGTTGCCAATCTAAATGCAGCTACAGACGATTTTCGTGGTAAATCGGGAATTAACTGTGGATTTTGATGCAGAGAGTTCCATTTTTTCCCTTGGGATTGAGTTATCAAATTTTGTTTGTTGAAGTCTAAGTATGTAGATTTAATAAATCTCTTCACAGAGTAATACATAGATTTAGTAACAGGTCTGTAAGTAGCAGTGCTGCCCTTCTTTGCTAAAGCATCCGCATTCTCATTTCCCAGGATTCCACAATGGGATGGTATCCATTGGAAAACAATTTCTTTTATTGAGGGTATACAACTGTGGGTTTGGGCCTGTGGTGACTGGCGGCCATTTTGAACATGGGCAAAAATTTCGTTACTCACTGTAATACAGATGTGTCAGAACCTACTCTTAAAATCCTAGAATTTGGTATAAGTTTCATTAAAATATCGCTTTCCCTTTTCTCGGCTTTTCCATGTTAGTAGCCAAGTGCCTGGAATTTGATTCCAGACTAGGGTTTTCGCAGTTCTATCAGTTCCTTCAAGTGCAACCTTGTGTGTAACGCTTTTCAGGATTCGAGATAGATCCAAAGTAAATTTGAATGATATTGTAGTTCATAAATTCTTGGGACTCTTCTCTTTTGCCTCGTAAAAATTATACTGGATCATTCTGATTAGTTTTATTATTACATTATATTGAAAATGGAAATAAATACCCTCAAATAATGCAATATTGTGAAAGATTTGGAATTTGAAGTTAGAAAGAGCTGTCAGAGGATTTGGATGATTGGAGAGAGTCGTAGAGGATGCGACGACCTATAATGGGCTTTAGTCCCGTGCAAGAAGAAGAATCGAGTGTCTGTTATATTTGTGTATCTTTCTCATATCTAACATGATCAAATTAAGACTACTGTGAAAATTTCAAGAAACATTTCAATTTCATAAGTAACTTCTTAGTATAAAAGTGTGTTAAAAAATAAAAATGAAAATATCACCTAACTCTTACATACAAAAAAAATTGTTCAGGCTTTGCTTTATTTCTAGTAAATAACTGTAATTTAATTAATGTGAATGTAATTTTCAGATATAAATTAATGAAAGAACAAGAGGAAATTGAAGAAGTTCAGAGGGCTCAAGAGCAAAGAGAGGCTGAAGAAGAACTGAAAAGAAATCAAGTCAAAATCGAAAAGCCAGCTGATGACACAAGACTAGTCAATGGAATGCCAGGTAAATTTGCTACTGTCGTACTGAATTCTGAAAACTTGCTGTTATTTTCACACACTTCAAAAAGTTTTATGTTGCCTTTCCTCCTGTCACCCCTCTTCAATTCTCTTTTCCCCTACGTGAGATGGTTAATAGATTTGCATATGAATTTAGTTAGAAGCTAAATAAAAATTGTAAAGTATAAATAAAATTTCAGTGGATATTTTTACTGAGATATACTATTAGTTGAATGACTAGCACGTCTGTTTTCCACATAGGAAAGTTAAAGCAAGATCTGTAGATTATGGAGACTACTTTCTTGGGTTATACATTGAACCAAAGTAAGATGCACGTAATTATTTCAAAATTCGAGGAACAGGAGGGCTAGGATGTTTACAATGATGAAGTGTTGCAGTATGTACTTGACTCTGAAAGAAATAGGAAATATTGTGTTCAGTAAAATACTAGTTAGGTAGCTATGTAGTTACAGAATAATGTGCTGTATTGTCAGTTTCTGGGATGAAGTTCAAAATGACTGCCCTTCAACTGCAGACATATCATAAGCCCATGAGTGAGGATGGGGTAGTTGACAGGGATATGTGAACAGTAGGAACAGAAGCAGAGCCATTTTCAGTTACAAGCTGGAGCATGTGTACATTTAGCGACACTGAGCGGAAGTGAAATTATAGGAAATTACCTCCTTCTTCTTCTTTGGTTCTACAGCCGGGTTCCAGCCTTGACTGCCCCAACGATGCTTTTCCATGTCCTTCGATCTAACACCTTTGTTTTCCATCCTCTAACACTTGCTGCTATTATATCCTTCTCCACTTCATCCAGCCATCTTAGCTGAGGTCTCCCTACTTTTCTGGTGCCAAAAGGAATAGTGAGAGTCAATTTCTTGCAAGGATCATTTTCATCCTTCCTACAGATATGGCCCAGCCACCTGACTCTCCTAGCTTTAATTTCTCTGCAAACATCTGGTTCTTTAAAAAGTTGGTATAATTCATAGTTACATCTTTTCCTCCAACTGCCCTCATCATTTACTGGTCCATATATCGTCCTCAGAACCTTTCTCTCAAATATACTCAACGTAGAATTGTCGGCACTGCCAACTGCCCAGGTTTCAGATCCATAAAGCAAGACTGGTTTTATTAATGTTTTATATAATTTGCTCTTAGTGTTGAGGCTGACATCATGGGATCTTAACTGTTTTTGGAGTCCATAGTAGCATCTGTTTGCTGTGAGGAGTCTATGTTGGATTTCTGCACTCACATTATTATCTGAAGTGACTAATGAACCTAGGTACTTAAATTCGGTGACTTTTTCAAACTTGTATCCTCCTACTTCAAGATACTCCATATAGGAAATTACCAGTGTTGCAAATTCAGCGGTTTTTCCCGCTAGATCTAGCATTTTTCTGTGTTAGTTTAGCGAATAATAGTTATGAAATTTGTATTGCTGATATAGGGATTTAGCGGGTATTTTAGCACTCACAGCAGGAAAATAATCTAATTTTACATTGACAATATAGCAATTTAGTAGTTTCTGCACGGTCTCATAGCGGATTTTTAAGAATCGATTTGGCAACACTGGAAATCACTATATAGCTGGTTTAGTTACATGGAGGGGCTGCTTCCTTTCGGTCCGTGACCACTGGTAATTTTTGGTCAAGTTGTCTTCCTCTAGCCTTCAGCGACCCAACACTCACCTACAAGGCAGCAGTTTCGTTGTATCCCTGACAGGGGCCCTTACAAGGTACTATCAGTGCGCCAGCTGAACTAAGAGGTGTTACTCCTCTATCACTCACCCTTTGTCCTGGCTTGTGGCAGGTAGAGCCTGGCTTCCTGTAATGGATCCTGGTTGGTGGGTTTAGAGTTCAAGTTTAAATGGTAAATATAACAACATTGCTTATCATTGCCCCATTTAACTTGTTGGAAAAATTACAAAAGAGAGGGTATATTTTTACCTTACGTATCATGTATGGTTGCTATGTCGTATACTATGCCCTGGCATTTACACGAGGCATTTAAGGTAAGCGTTCACTACATCGTATCACACTCATCGGACGAATCGCACGGATCGGAAAAAGGCTATCTTTGCTGTAATTGTTATGTAACCGTGTTCATTACATTGTATCGGACGCATCGCCTCTCGGCAAATCCATCCACGTTTCTCGGATGGGCAACTTTTCCGATGCGTGTGATCATGGCCTCCTTTAATAAATCAATTTTAATTGCTCAACTGTTACTATTATGTTGTGCCATGTTCAGTGTCGCGCCAAAATGGCAGACGGAAACTTATTTTGCTTGTAGAAAACTGCGAAGAATTATATAATTTGAGACGTTCCCATTACAGTAATCAAGACGTTTCTTGCAAATATATTATGTAACCAATATTTCTTTCGTTTCTTCCTCTTCAATTAAGACGCATGAAGCAATTACAAATTCTTATTTGCTAACAGACGTAATTAATAGACCTAACCTCAACTCCTCTGCTTTCAGTAATGTCAGTATCGTACGACGTCAAGTTTTAAACAGCTAATAGGGGAATCCGATGAGGCGATGAGGTGAAGCCATTACAGTGAACACACTGCACTTAAAATATTCGTTGCGTGCGATTCGTACGAGGAATGCGATACGATGTAGTGAACGCTTACCTTTAGAATCCACTCTGTATAAAATATCTGCTGCTTATTAACAACAGTAGTAATAATATAACATTTATTTCAAATTACTTTTGCTGTAAGTAAGAATGTTTTTGCTCTGATGAGAAAAAGTGGTTATGATCTTAACATAATTACAGTATCATTGTTATAAATATGAACACCATATCGTCTCCTGCAAGACAAAGTATCATAAGTGCCACTTTTACCGAAAATGAGTTACGGTGCTTAGAATAAATTTTCCAGCACTGCGCATCGATCGTAAAAGTTCCAAGAGCCCAAACAATTTTTTTCCCCTCTGATAAGTTGGTTTAAACTTTGACTATTGTATTCACCACCATGTTGGATAAATATCGAAACTGCCTCTCTTGTAAAGTTAGCAAAATGATGCTTACAATATTCTGCCTTGCAGGAGACGATATTTAGTTAGATGTTACATAAATTTTGAAATTTCTTGTGTCAGTGTAACTTATACAGACCCAATAAGCACTGAGTATGCACAGTATGTTATAACTAGGGACCGGATTTTTATGTAATTACATATTATTTTCTTTTCCACCTAACCACATATAAATAACAAATCTTTGTGAATCTTGTAATTACCATTAATATATTAAAATTTGATACTACATATTTTTACATAGTTACTCCACATTACATATTATGGCTTGGTATTACATCTACATATTTAGGGGTTTATTCATTTTTACTTCTCTAAAAGGAAAAAACAAACTTCTGCTGGGGAAGTTTACAATTTGAAATACACAGATTTAAAAAGTCTTTTTACCTACCCAAGAAAGGATATATTTCGGGACGAAACATAACATTCTTAGTTCCAGTAAGTAATAGAGGCACTCACCCCATACCACCCACTGTAAATATGAGTGAAAAAAAGGCAACCTTTCTCATACAACTACCTTGTATTGTAAAAATCACTCAGAAAGTAGCATTGCCTTCATGCTGTGGAGTGGGACAAGGACGACATAATTTGTCTCGAACTACAGTTGTTCTGCACATGTCTTAACAAGCCATTCCCATGCAATTTGCAACCTTACCCACCCTCTTCCTAATCCTTCCAGGTGAAACCCGTGTCAAGTCTGGCATGAGCCGCAATAAAGTAGCCGACTTTTGAAAAGAATCTGGAGTAAAGGAACAAACTGGAAAGATGTTGAAAGATTAAAATAAATAGCTTTTCAGGTTATTGCTTGACCTCTTTACTTTAAATTTAGTAGGCCTAATATACGGAAATGGGATTTTCCGAGCAATTAGAAAGTATGGTTCTCGACTGGAATAATCCTACCCTTCTGAATGAGACAGGAATGTCACTTTTCAAACAACGGTTTGTAAATGCCTATAGTTTGAGGTTTTAGTAGGTATTTTGTTTCTTACAGGGAGCAGTTAAATGCATGTGTCCCACATCTCCTCTTATTTTCTCCTAATCCAGCAAAGCGAAACAGTGCTTGCAGTACTGTTGTGTCATTCATTTCACTCAGTTCTCTAGTTTTAGTACTTACAGTATAAAGTGCAAGTGAGTTTATCTACTGCTTTTAACTAACTAAAATGGCCCCTGTATCTTCAACCCTAACGACAAAAATAAAATCATGGATTGCGATGGACGAAGCTTTCACTACAGATGGAAAAATAGTAATGTGTCAAGTGTGCGGTAAAAAAGTCTGGTGTTCTATGAAATCACAACTGGAGAATCTTACCTATTCTATATCTGCCAGATATTGATATTAAATATTTTCATGATTTTACATATTTTGGTACATATTCAGCTTATTTTTCTTACATAAATATGTACATATTTTATGCCTTGATATTAAATAAAAATCCGGTCCCTAGTTATAATATAACTGGAACTTGGAAAATTCAGGTAGCCCAAATTTTGTTTCTGGATCTGTATATATACCAAAATAAGTGAATTTATTCATTCGCAGCACAGTTCTAAAGTTCTTCCAATGTTTACATTCAAGTTATTTTTCATTTTAGAATGTTTGAATTATTTATTGGAAGGAAAAAGTGTATTAAATCCTTCAATTTTTCAAATAGGTGAAAATGAAGTTAGTATATCAAGCAGCCAGCTGTATTCCCTCCTGAAAGATAATAAGACTAACATCTTAATCCTCGATTCTCGACCTGCATCCTGTTATGCCGAGTCACATATGAGCATTGGAAACTGCATAAATGTGCCTGAAGAAATAGTCAAACCTGGGTATGTATCGAATATATAGACTTAGATTTTAATTTTGAAGTTAAGTTCATTTTCTAGATTCTGATGTAACTTGAATAATCTCCGTTATTTAAAGTTATAGATATAATGCAACTATTTCTAGAATGATGTTAAATAACAACATATGGGATACAGTTTGAGTAATACATGTAAACATTACAAGTGAAATTATTAGTATTATTTGCAGATGACACAACTATAGTAATTACAGCCAATAACTCCAACATATTCCAATTTTCAGCAGAAACAATTCTCCTCAAAATATGTAATTGGTTCTCAGCCAATAAATTAGTATTAAATTGTAACAAAACTAACATAATCCAATTTAAATCCTGTCCAAATTCAACGTAAAAAATTTCAAGCGCAATAATTAATAATAGGTCCCTAATAGAAACAACAACCAAACTTCATGGCTTAATAATCGATAATGTGTTAAAATGGAAAAATCATATTAGAGAAATTACCCCAAATTAAATTCAGCATGTTTTGCTATTAGATCTATGCAAGAGATAGTAAATATCAATGCATTAAAAACAGTATACTTTACATACTTCCACTCAGTAATGAGTTTTGGAATAATAATCTGGGGAAATTTTACAGATAGTTACAGTATATTCTTACTACAAAAAAAAAGAGTAATTAGAATAATAGTAGGAGCCAAATCTAGAAAATCGTATAAGACCTTTTTCATTAATAAACTTTCCCGTACCAGTATGTAATTGTGAAAACTTTGTAACTAATTCAACATTTCATAGCATTAATACTTGTCAAAAAATGAATTTCATACTCCATTAGCAAATGTATTGTGCTGTCAAAAGGGAGTGCGTTATATGGCAGTAAAAAATTTTTAATAGCCTCCCTATGGATATAAAAAATTAAACTCAAAACATAAGATTATTTAGGGCCAAATTAAAGAAGTACCTAATTTATCTCGCTTACTATTCTGAGGTGAATTTATGACATTCAACAATGCTGCACGACTATTTCTGTCTTGTATTAAGTATCGATACTAATCTCTTGTATTGTACTAGTATATTGTAAAGCTCCTCTGTGTATACAAGGCATATCCAGAAAGTAAGTTTTCCTCACAGCTCACAGATAGCAGGCCATGCATTGTGAGAGGCTACTGCACGTGGATGACAGAGTAATGACATGGCAATGGTCTGTGCCAGGTGACAGTAGCACCAATATAGCGGGTGAAGATGACGGCTGTAATTCCATCCCCCGCTGTTTGCAAGGTTCGTTCTGTGATAAAGTTTTTCAATGCACAGAATATGGCACTGATCGAAATCAATCATCAACTGTGTCAAGTGAATGGGCCAGACATCATGAACAAGCAGATGGTGCATCGCTGGTGCAAGCAATTTTCAGAAGGTCGGCAGAATGTGCATGATGTGGAGCGCAGTGGGCGGCCATCCCTCACCACAGATGATCTTGTGGGGCAAGTGCGGCAACATATTGTGGAAAACCATCACTTCACAATTACGGAACTCAGCAGCCATTTTCCGCAGATTTCCTGCTCTTCATTGCACAGAATTTTTCACGAAGCTCCTGTTTCAAGAAAGTGTGTGCTGGGTGGGTGCCAAAGCAACTGACACCTGAACACGAAACAAAGCGCATGGAATCAGCATTGACATTTCTGGAGCGGTACCATGTTAATGGCGACTAGTTTCTGGACCGGATCATCACAGGCAATGAAACATAGGTTGCACACTTTACCCCAGAAACCAAACAGCAATCAATGCATTGGTGTCACAGTGGATCTCCGACCAGGACAAAATTCAAGCAGACTTTGTCGACGCAAGAAGTGTTGAGCACAGTCTTCTGGGACAGAAAGGGCGTTCTGCTCATCGAGTTACTGGCCAGAGGTGAGACTTTAAATGCTGAACGTTATTATTCAACACTGCAGTATTTGTGAAGGGCCATTTAGAACAAGCAGCATGGGATGCTCAGTGCAGGTGTTGTCATCCTGCACAATAACACTTGGCTTAACAGCTCTTGTGCAGCAGTTCCACTGGGAGGTGTTTGACCATTCACCCTACAGCCCTGATCTCACCCCCAGCAATTTCCATCTTTTCTTGCATCTCAAGAAATTCCTGTCCGGTCAACATCACGCATATGACATTGATGCAGAGTTGCAGGCAGCTGTTACACACTGGTTCCTATCCCAGGCGGCAGACTTCTACGACACAGAGTTACAAAGGTTGATCCCATGGTATGACAAATTTTCAATTCTGGTGCTGATTATGTGGAAAAATAGTACAATACTTGCTGTATCTGCTACAATTAAGTTTTTCCATGAAATTGTGTTTTCTTTCTGTTGACGACTTAGGAAAACTTACTTTCTGGACGCCCCCCCGTATTTCAGCTAGACTGTGACTATAATTAAGACTTTGTAGTACTATTAAGATTTTTTTTGCATGTTCCATATTCTAGCTGTGAAGTGATGTAAGAATACCATGGAATGTAAATAAATACAATACAATACAAATACGTGAAATTATACATGGGAAATAAATTATTGTGTAAGGGGAAACTCATTTTTGCGTCATCCTGTATTTAGATCGCCAGTATAGATGACTAATACCTTTTATTGTATCCATGTATCAATCAATTTTAAATGACTATTTTCGTAAGTAGCAAAATAATATTAGAATCAATTTTAATTTTAAAATATAGAAATTGAGGAATGTACTACAAACTGATCCTGAATTTTAAATTTTCAGAGCAAGTGCAGCAGCATTGGAAAAGTCACTTCCTTCAGACTCAAAATCTGCATGGAGTAAAAGGAGGGATGCAGATTTGGTTGTATTACTGGATTGGTCAACATCAGGAAAAACACTCCAGCAGGGTACCAATCTTTACACACTTAAGAATATCTTGCTGAAGGTAAATTAATAAAAATTTATTGTTGTAATCCACTTTGTCAAAGCATTAACTTGAGTGAAATATGTTAGGCTACTTCATCTTGCACAAATGTAGAAATAAGTGCTATACAGGGTGATTCAAAAGTCACGCGACATAGACAAACTCTGTTATTAGTCCAGATAGCGAAAAATGGAAAGAGGAGAAAGTTGTTGGAAATAGGTAGTTTTCAATCTAATGTACTTAAATTTTCAACATAGAATGCAACGTTTAGACTGTACATTAGTATGACACACCTGCCAGTTCCAATGCTGCCATATTAGTGGCTTTTCGGCTAGTTCTACTGGACTTTAGATACATATTATTTACCGATAACGGAGAACAATAGTTGACATGTAGAGTTTAACTGTTATTTAACTTCTCACAGTGCAAAGAAGCATTCTTGCCTGGCGGTTTTTCCTGAACTTGTATTGGCAACACTGCTAATCATCGTCATCATTTCATAATTTACCCATGCACCTACGTATCTGAACTCCGGTAAAATAGCGGAAAATCCACTAATTTCGCAACATTTGGACTGGCGGGTGTATCATACTAGTGTACAGTCTCAACAATGTATTCTACGTTGAAAATTCAAGCACATTAGATTGAAAACTACCTATTTCCAACAACTTTCCCCCCTTTCAATTTTTCGCTATCTGCACCATTAACGGAGTTGTCTATGTCGCGTGACTTTTAAATCACTCTGTATTTACACAAAATAACTTAAACTAGCTTAAAGAACAGAGAGATTGAAATATTTTAATATACAGTGTGTTAATTAAGTATGGAATGTTGCTAATAACTCTTTATATATTCATTTTATGAAAAAATATACCAAAGTAAAAGAAAACTATCCATGCGGGAAAATATTGTGTTAGGACCGTGATTTCTCAACGATCAATGCGATAAAACTATAGTTCGAGAAACAATGAACCAGGAAAAAAATAACGTTATTTATATGGGACTATTTCCGGTAAAAAAAAAAAAGCAGACGACAGTACCGGGAACGATGCATCGAGGTTCCACTGTATACAAAAGCTGTTGGAGATAAACCAAATGGAGTAATATGATACCAGTGTTCGAAAAAAGTTGTTGTTGTTTTCTAATGCCAGGCGTTTGACAATAAAGTCATTTGACCTCTTGCACTCCAATATTTTTCAAAGATATTATCATGGCCAGCCACTGAAGCACAGATTTTGAGGTGTTCCGAATCCATTTCTTGGTTTGAGTTGCACAATGGGGGACTGATATATTCCAATTCTATGCAGGTGTTTGGCCAAACAATCATGGCCTGTTGCCAATCTAAATGCAGCTACAGAAAAAAGTCAATGTCCTAATCCATCTATTCTTTGTAGATAGGAGGTGGAATAGATCAGTCATGTAACTGTGCGAAAGGCAATGGACTGTTTTCGTGATAGATGGGGACATTGTTTGACTGTGAATGGTTCTCATTTTGAGCATCTGTTGTAAAGTTTGGTTACAGATAGTGTTTTGTTTACTTTTATGGCCTCCTCAACATGATTTTACATACTTATTTGTCTCAAGTTTGAAGTTCACAAAACAAGTTTAATAAATACTTAAAAAACATGAAACAGGTGAATGAGTAAAATTTCTACACATTCATGCGTAAAATTTAATGGAGATTCGGAATACATACATTTTAATATATTTTCTCTACGCCATTTAATGGTAAATGATAAATAAAATGGCGAATCACCTGCACAAGTTCATACTTAGATTTAAAAAAAAAAAACAGATAAATTGTTAAGGAAAGCAAAGTTGATTTAGTGGGAACATTGTACACTTGCTCCGTTCTTTCTGGAAGTTATCTACCCAATTCACATCTGCACTTCCGTAAGAGAAACAACATTTTCAGTGTTGAAGAGCATAATTGAGGACCGTTTTTGCAAAACTTGCTAACTGCAAAATTTGCAAAATTGAGATTTTGATGGATTCGTTAACATAAAGCAGGCCTCTATACGATGTTAAAGTTATCTTAGTAACATTGAATTATTTCTCTTCATTATAGTGTGTCAAAGTGTGATGGTTGCACCTATAACTTGTTTGTCTCATTCAGTTTTTTGTCTCTCTTGTAAAATTTAGTTTTTTCAGTTAGCAAGTTTTGCAAAAACGGTCCTCAATTACAAATCTGTTTCGGGAGCATAATTAATAGTGCAAAAGAATTTTGTTTTGTGTGTACAATATAGGATTTGTTTTCAGTAGTTCCAAATGTGTTCTTGAGATTCTTTTCTAAAGTTACAGAGTTAAATTTTCAAATATATAATTTCTATTTAAAATTTTGATATATTCACCTTTATGTCTTTTTGCAAGATGAGCTACATGTATTCAAAATGACAGATTTTTCTATGTTTCTTCAGTTGAACAAACACTGCACTGCCAAAAATAGCATAATGCTAGTTTAAAATATGAAGTTTGAATAGACTAGAATATTATAGAAGTCTCAGTGTTACTATCTTCCATTGTAATTTTCCATTTACACTTCTGGAAACAAAATAAATATTTTAGGCAGTGCAATTATCGTGATATTCATGATTAAGGTGTAGTTACCCATATATAGTGTGCAGTAAGTTCAAATTCTTCCTCCACAACTATGCAATTCAAACAATAGCTTTAATAGATTGAATACTCAGTTAATTACAAATTGGTACAGTATTTTTAAAGATCTTTTACCTGAGAAATAAGATCCTGTTTTGTTGTTTCAGTGGGATCCCGGCATTATCTATAAGACTGACCCACTTATACTTGAAGGAGGTTATGAAGACTGGCTACTGACATATCCTATGCATAGTACCAATCCTCATGTGAAGCCGCCAATTAAAGATAAACATTCAGGACTGGATGATTTGTTGGGTAAGGTTTTACCACAGTCTACTATATACAGTCGCGAAGCTCAATATGTAGTAAAAATGCAAACATGGGTAGTTGCCCACCACTAGGATCGCTACTATCGCCTCATCATCGCAGATCTCTCTCCTAGCAGCCGACAAAATATGTTACACTTTCGTTGTCGTGTTCTTTTGGAAAAATTAACACTTTCCTTCCATTATTGAAATATTAAATGCATAAAGTTAATTTATTATTTTAATGAAGTATATTAAATTCCACCATAAACTCGAAGATACCTGCAAGAAATAAGTTAATATAATTTTTGTTTGTGCAAAACGAACTGAAATTTACTATAATAGCTTCACTCATTCAAGATTATAGTGATAATTAACTATGAAACCAATAAATATTAATTTGCATTTCTCTTTACAACAATAATAATGGAAATATGAATTAATGGAGTAACTTACGTGTACCGGTACTTGTAGTGTAGGCTTACGTAGTTAACAAAGTGGGATGAGGTTAAGCAATAATAATCACACCAGAATTGGAAATAAAACGTGATCAATAAATTTTATTGTAACAGACTTTTTCTACGTCTCTAGTAAAGCAACAAATAAAAATAACAACAAAATTAACAGCTATAATTAAAAACATATCCTTTGAAGAAAAAAGTAGGCCTAAGCAATAATAATCCCACCAGAATTGAAAATAAAACGTGATCAATAAATTTCATTAAAACAAACTTGATTTTTCTACGTCTTTAGCAAAATAACACATAAAAATAATAACAAAATTAATAGCTACAATTAAAAATATATCCTCTGAAAAAAAAAGTAGACCTAACCTTTATTTCTCTGGAAATTTAGCAGCCTAAGTGACAGAACTTTGACCGGTATCTAATGTCCTTTCGGTTAGACTGAAACATTTCATTGTGAAATTTAAGGATATAATGTATTCTAACAGTCACAAAGAACTTCAAATTAACAGTTTTATTTCTGCACAGGATTCTTGTGGAAACCCAGGAACCTTTCTGAATCTTTCGGAAACAGGAAAAAGGATAACTCTGGCCTCTTTCTCTAACTGTTGCTACAATTTATAGCACTACAAACGTCTCCTCCTTGTCCCATATTATTATTCCAATTATTATATTTTAGCCATTAACATTTTCATTATAACCAATAACGAACATTTCACAAGCATCAATGTGAAATACGCAACGAGCTAGCACTAGATAGAAATATGACATAGTCCAAAATCGACCATGGACAGTCTATTGTTTCTAGTTGCTAACCGCTTGGAGCGCTTTATCACGAGATTTGCAAAAAAACACCTCAAGCTTCGCGACTGTATATAGTAGACTGTGGTTTTACACTGAAGTAATTAGCTTTTGTACATGCATGTGTGTGCATGTACTTGCGCAATCACTTATGTTACTTTTTGAACGTTTTCTTTTGTCTTTCCTTAATATTGATCTTTTTTTTCCTGAGGGGTTAGGTCTGAGGGCTGTTCTGGCTTCACTCCATTCTGTGAAGCATAGGAGTACATTAGATTTCACGCATAACCCCCAATCTGGAGGACCAGGGGATGTATATCGGATTTCCCTTATCCTAGTTAGGTGGTCTTCCAAGGCCCTGAGGCATATCTGCTTGTTTTCTCTCTTCTTTGGCAGCTGTCAATTCGGAACAGATGCTGCATCGTTGTGGGTTACCTTCGCTTCCCTCACCTCTTACCAGCTGGTAAGCTAGCTAAACTAGTCTTCTCCAGCATGCTGAGCTCCTCAACTACAACAAGGTGGTAACCCTCGGGGAGCTTAATATTCATATGAATTAAAAAAATAGAGTAGTACATAATTCAAAGGCTGTTATGTTTTAGCATCCCCTTACTGACCAAAATGCGTATATGCAAGGCATATGAAAAACCTGAACCAACCAAACTTAACCTGTCACTGATACTCAACCTTACAAAAACTCGCCTTCTGTCTTTTGGGTCAAGGCTGGTATGTTATAGCGTGTGGTTTCATCTAGAGCAGGCATGTCAAAACCCTGCACATTGTGCACTGGTCTGCGTGCAACGTGCAGTTCCAGTTCCCATTCCCCTACCTGGAGGGAGTGAATCAGCTTGGATGGGAACGCGACAGGGCTGTACAGTACCTATAGTAGCAGATCAGCTTTTGTTTCAGTAACACAGATCAGTACGGGTGCTCATTGAGCTGTGATTGTGAATGCGTTATGAAAAATAAAGTGAGGAGTCCACAGATATAACGAAGAAGAGAAATCACGAATCATATAACATAACTGTTATGATGTTTTCCTCAGCCAATAGTAATTATTTTAAAATGAAAGGCTTTCATCATAACATGTGGACCTAATAGTGATGTGAGAATTTAAATCATATTAGTAAAGTTCTCAAAATATGATATTCGCCTGCTCTTATTTCTTAATTAGTACTCTCATGGCAAGACAAACATGACAATGATGTTGTTTTGGAGTCTTTACTAACACAGCCATCAATGGTTAGACGACTTACAACTTTTATTTGATAAGCTGATAAGTGATGAGAATATAGTGAGTAATACATTTGAGGCTCTTGAGGTTGTAAGGGTAGGAAGAAAGCAACTATTTGTAAGGCGGAAAAATTTTCTGGAAAAATAATACATAATGGCGAATTTTCCACCTCACGTTACTATATTATCTAACATATTATGTTAATAAATCTTTAAACCTGACATAAAGAAAATGTCCTCGCTTCACAGCTTGTGAAGTACTCTTTTAACTCAATTCAGTAATGCTCCCAACTTGCTAATACTTGCTCTCAACGTTTTCCAAATAAACTATATATAAATTTTAATTCAAGCTTAATTTATCCAATTTATTAATAATAATGTGAATTTATATTAATATACAGCAAGGAAATGATTCCAGTGTAAAAGCCTCACAATGTCCTATTGCATGTAATTGGGAGTAAAATATTTTCTTTCTTAGCATTTGTGCACCAGTGGTCCCAATAATGCTTGAGGAACAATGAAAGAGTATTACTTTGAAATAATCAGTACCTACTACGTAAAATGAAATGTTGTGTTCGTTTTTTGTTGTTTCGAATTTACTGCAATATTTATATTTTCTTCAAATACTGTATACAAATCATGTAAATAAATTATTCTTTACAAACGACTGCATTGTGAATTGTAACTGAGTAAGTCTATTGTTTCTTGTGTTACAATTATTGTCAAACATAGACACTGACAATAATTGTGTTTTTTCCTTCTGCTAAGTATGTTTATAATGTCCAAATATTAATTTAATTGAACACTAGAAACGCAGAATAGATTCCTGTACATCCCTCCCGCTAAGAACTGGTAAGAGCAACACGTGAATGACGCAATCTGCACAGACCGGTGTTCCGCGCACATACACTGCACTTTCAGTGTCTGATTTTTGACATGCCTGTTCTAGAGAATTAAGGACGAAGTTTACACAGGGAATGACTATGCTTCCAGTTAAATTGGATGACTATGTAACCCATAGATAGATAGAAAGCAGGTTTTTGTAAGATCAAGTTTCGTCAACTGCAAAAAAAAAAAAAGTACCTGAACTTTAAAAATGGAGTTACAGAAAGTTAAGATGGCATATATGCCCATTAAATTTTATGTAATACCTTATATTTTTTAATATCACAGATTATTTTGAAAGCAAAAAATTTCTTTTTTTCAAAAGTTACCGGTTTACTGTCATATTTAACATGCTTCCACTTGAAAACCCTATGCACCAGAGCTTTAGAAATAGTGTCACAGCAGCTGACAAGGGCATAAATTAGTATGCATTAAATTTTATGTAATATATTTTTCATATATCGAAGTGTATTTTAAAGGGAAAAGACATTTTTTGAAAATTTACTGGTTTTCCTTCTTATTAAAACCATTCTCTCCCCTGAACATGATTTATGCATGTGTGTGCGTTAATGTATATTGTAGTAACTATGAATTGAATATCATTTTCTTTTGCAGATGATGTGGAATACCCAAATATTTTGGAGACTGCAAATTTAGTTCCTCTTCCTCTTGTTGATCGCTCGTCTAAGCCACATGCTATTCGGAGAGGAAGTGCATCAGCAGACAAAATGAACATTGGGCGAATGATACCAGTTGACAGTGTAAGTGGAGGTCAACCGAGGGTAACTGGCTCTTCCTCAGATAGAACAGGCAATGTTGCAAAACCAGTTGTGGACAGAGGATCTAAGGCTGCAGTTCTGCAGATGTACGAGGAAAGAAGTCGTCTCTTATCTGAGATGCTGAATGCTAAAGAAAATAAGTCTCAAGAATTGGAGGCGGTTAAGGTGAAGGCCGAGAAAGATTGGGAAATATTACGAATGAACAAAGAGAAGGAAGCTGATGAAGAAATTGTACGGCTGCTGCAAGAAAAAGAAGAAAAACTCTTGCGCGAAATTTCTCAATTGAAAGAGAGACAGCAAACTGAGGTAAGCAATCCATACTTTTCTTTGTCTTACAAGAGAAGATTTGTAAGAAGTTGCCTCTTTTAATTTTTGAAGTAGTGAAATAGCATATAAGGATGGTAACGTATGCAGAGTTGTGTAAATTTATTTACAAATATAACCTTAAATGACCTTTCAGGTCCATGAAGAGGGAAAGGAATCCATGTGAGCATTCAAAGGAAAGAGTCTCATTGCTTCCAATGACTGTAATAAGAATTTTCACTAGAAATGCAGTGTTTTATAACAAATGGACACAATATTCGAGTTTATTCAGAATTGCAGGAGGATTAAATCTGGTTCAAACTGATATTGAAAGTGTCAGACTATCCTTCCTAGATGAAAATATTTCAGTTTACATTGACAGATTTCCAATCCAACAAATTTTAATATCACCGAAACTGAGTCATCTGCTATGAAGAATGGAATGATCATTGGGTTTGTTGTTTATTATGTTAATGAATACTCATAATGTCTGTAACTGAACTCATCGCTTTGATAAAACTTTTCAGATGAACACTGTTGCATTAAGATAATCGCACATTAGGATAGGCCACAGCGCATCACATCGCATTGCAAAAATCCAGATAGGTTGCTGGCATTGTACATTTTCAGTAAACTATCACATGTTGATAGTGTGGAATAGGTTTAAGTGGAGTGCATTCATGCATTGGCTGGCAGGCGAATTAAGAGCATTCAAAGGAAAGAGTCATTGCTTGCAATGACTGTAATAAGAATTTTTACTAGAAATGCAGTGTTTTATAACAAATGGACACAATATTCGAGTTTATTCAGAATTGCAGGAGGATTAAATCTGGTTCAAACTGATATTGAAAATGTCAGACTGTCCTTCCTACATAGGTTGGCTAAAAAGTAATGGCAACACTGCTGTCACGTGACGATGGTGCATTCAAGAGTTGCCAGCTGTATGGACATGAACAAGGACTGTTAGATGAGTTAGTGTAGCCAGTGGCGACAGTACTCTGTCAATCTACTGCAGTGTGTAGAACATCGACTTTCATAGGGATAGTGCGAGCCCCCTAAGATCATGTTTACAAAACTAGAGCAACATTCCTGGATCAAAATTGAAGTGGCACGAGGTTGTAGTGCACAAGAATGTTTTCAGGGACTGCGTGAAGCATGTGGCGATGCATCGTTGCCATATCGCACAGTGACACGATGGGTTAAAGTGTTTTGGGAAGGCCTTGTTGGAAGTGCTGTGAAGGTGATGTTCATTGTGGCGTATGACATTGATGGGATAATACTGCACCACGCTGTATCTCCAAGGCAGACGGTAAATGCGGACTACTACTGCAGGTTCCTGCAGCATCACCTTCGTCCAGCCCTCAGGAGAAAACGACGACACTTGGGGGTACAGAACCCCATCATTCTTCATGATAATGCAAAGAGTCATACCGCTGCTGCTGTCAAGGACCTCTTGCGTCACTGGCAATGGGAGATTCTGGAACATCCTCCGTACTCACCTGATATGATCCATGCGATTACGATCTTTTCACCAAAGTGAAAGAACCACTGTGAGGGACCCGGTACAATACCAGAGATGAACTTATCTGTGCTTTAGGGCGGTCAATATAGAAGATCAACAAAGATGGACGCGCTGATGGTGTACGACGCCTTCCAAACATTTGGCAAAAGATAATAAATAAGGGGGGCGACTATATAGAAGGTACGTAAATGTTGTACCCCTGTGAATAAAGCCATGTCAGAAATATCGAACTGTTGCCATTACTTTTTATCCAACCCAAGTAGATGAAAATATTTCAGTTTACATTGACAGATTTCCAATCCAACAAATTTTAATATCACCAAAACTGAGTCATCTTCTATGAAGAATGGAATGATCATTGGGTTTGTTTATTATGTTAGTAAATACTCATAATGTCTGTAACTGAACTCATGGCTTTGATAAAACTTTTCAGATGAACACTGTTGCATTAAGATAATCACACATTAGGATAGGCCACAGCGCATCACATCACATTGCAAAAATCCAGACAGGTTGCTGGCATTGTACATTTTCAGTAAACTATCACACGTTGATAGTGTGGGATAGGTTTAAGTGGGGTGCATTCATGCATTGGCTGGCACTTGATCCACTGCAGCCCATCCTGTCCAGACACAGTGTGTCAGCAGACAGAATCATGTACACAGCTTGAAGCAACTGGATGCATCTGGACGTTTTTCTGATCCAAGCTGTTCACGAAATGTGTTGGTTTGTTTTTGCAGATCATAGAATTTCAAGTACCTGATTCAGAATTTTTATTATATGACATTCTAAAATATTCGAAGAATTTTTTCTCTTCTCTGAACAAATCTTGAAAATGAACATGGAATTGTTCATATATCTTATTTTCAAATATATCATGACATCACAAGTCTAGTTTTTCAGGTAAAGCAGACTTGAATAATTTCAAAGGAAAAATTATTCCGGGGACGGGTATTGTATAAGTAAAAAAGATCACAGAGATGCTGCAGTATGGTTTAATAATAGGAATAAAAGTTTGGATATACAAAATATTTCAGTTATGTACAAATATCTTCGAAAATACGTAACCAAGTGACTTCAAACTTGAGCAACAAGACAATGAACTGCATTTCTACGAAACCAGTGAATGGTGAGATTCTAGTCAGTGTGTAGAACATGCATGTACTTTTATTTCTAGTTAATGTTGTTGTTTTCTAATGCCAGGCATTTGACAATAAAGTCATTTGACCTCTTGCACTCCAATATTTTTCAAAAGAAAATGGCAAGTTGTAGCCGATTTAAGTGAACACCATATTTTAACGTTTTGGTGGCTACTTCATTCACACACAACCCCCAGAATGTCTGGAGGATCACACCTGCTGTTGGTTGACAGGTCCATTGGACCTAGCTGGGAGATCTTGTTGATCACCAGCTTCCCCTCCTTAAGCCACTGGAGGACGATTTTAGTGCCATGGCAGGTCAGCACTAGGAACAGAAAAGTAGAAAGAGGAGGAAGGAAAGGGAAATGAACCCCTAGGCCTCGAATGCTCTAATGCCATCGGGGTCGAAGAAAGTAAGAGTTCAGTCAGAGGACTGGATAGGAAAGGGTAGCGAGGGAATTAGGTATTGAATAGAGGAAAATTATATCAAATTCAGTCATTAACTCATCAAGCTGACCAGTGCTAATTGATGAGTAGCCCCTCCCTTTAGTTCAGCTCGTAAAATTATGCTTACTAACAGCTGCACCACGGGAAGGTAGGGATGGGACATTAGGTATTTGTCCAGGTTGGTTCCTTAAAGCCTTCAATGGGAAGACTTAATGGCTCTCCCCCCTGTATCTGACAGATACCCTTTTGCAGCCATTTCAAGTTAATGTAAAGTGCGATTGTTTTTGTTTTTGTCATATAATGGCTTTAGTTGTCTTTTGGTTTTATAAGGTACGGTTTTGTTTTGAATAGACTAAATTGAAAAATCTTGTTTTTAGAAGAGAAACATGTGCATACTAATGTCTTACCGAATTATCCATTAAAATACTAAAGCACCTTCAAAATAGCGGAATATGGGCTATCTACTTATCAAGTGGTTCAGAATTTGCTATTTAAAACTATGTAACATCTGGAACACTATATTTTTATATAGTTTTTAACATCCTGATCCACATAATGAAATTCTCGAATGTGCATATTGAATTAGAAGCTACCTGGATAAGCAGTTCATTAGTAAAGAGATTAAATGCAGACTTCCAGGCACTACAGAAACGTTGTTTTTGTTTTCTAATGCCAGGTGTTTGACAATAAAGTCATTTGACCTCTTGCACTCAAATGACTTTATTGTCAAATGCCTGGCATTAGAAAACAACATTTCTGTAGTGCCTGGAAGTCTGCAGAAACGTGATTTTAACAATTGCAGCCTTCATTGTAGCAATTCATCTTTGAATAATGAAGGATAATGAGAAAGTAAGGATTATGGCGAACCACACGCAAGATGAAGTTAGTATTGATGTATTATTTTATATAAATATTAATCATTAATTGTTCATTGAGTAATTCAAATGGAAATAAGTAGATATTTGTGTACTTACTTTAATATTAAATTTGACTCACTTCGTGTCCCCCCTTATTCCATCACTTACTGTGTGACGAAACCTGCAATTTTTATGTAATGTTCTAAATGTATTTTTATAAATTTTATTGAAATTATGCGATTAAATCTGGAACTAAAAAGAAAATTATTCAGTTTATAGTTTATTTCAAAATATTTATGTTAACATTTCAATTAAATACATGTGCTAAAATTCAATTATTTATGTGCATTATAAGCTGAGAAAATGGGGTATAATTCAACATTACAAGGTCAGGATGTTCCAAACCCCCTTAATGTGTTCTTTTTATGTCCATAATAATTCTCATGTCCCACACCAATGCCACGTGGTCCAAAGCTGTCAGCACAGAGCACGCTGGGGCTAGCCTCTCTTACCCGCGGAAAACGCAGTGCACTAGGGTGCACTCTGTAGCTGCTAGCGGGTATGCTCTCTATCTCTCCCTGTTGCACGATGGTGCACACAGCGTACCCTTTGCACATTTCAGCGAGTGCTGATGACCACTGGTATAGAGAATACCGATTGCTCATCAATCGTATACATAAAAACATGACATAGTTGCATGTACTAAAGACTTGCTCCAGATAGTCAGTCTCTCTCTCCTCCCTCTCTCTCTCCCCCTCCCTCCCCCTCCCTCTCTCTCTCCCGCTCTCCCTCCTCTTTCATCCCCCTCTCCCCCTATCTCTCTACCCCTCTCTTTCTCCCTCTCTCTCCCACTCCCTCCTTCTCTCTCATTACGGAACACAGGAATCAACATCTTTATTGAAGTTGCAAATAACTACAACATGTGATTAGAATAAAACAAAAATATAAACTCCTGTGCTTTCACAGTACATTGATGTTACAGCTGTTGTTATCGCTGTGATGTTGGATAAGAGAACTGAGAAGCGAGAACCTGCCGGAGAGCAATCAAATTGTTATTCGAATGATAAAAATATTCGAGAACTTTTCGAATAAATTATTCGATTCTTAATATTATTCGAGAACAGATTGTTCGATTCTGTCCATCACCGATTATTATTATTATTATTATTATTATTATTATTATTATTATTATTATTATTATTATTATTATCATTATTATGATTATTATCATCATTATTATTATTATAGTTTTGAAAGATGAAATAAAAGGTTTTATATGTGGTTCTATTCTTACAGGTTAAACTGTACCATTGTTGTACATAATTTCATATCTACTGTTGACATAATATATTTTCAGGTGGTAGAGAAACAGCATCTGAAAGAACAGTTGGAACAATTCAAGAAAATGCATGAAGAAGAAATGAAGAAGCTACAAAATCAAAATAAAGTAGCAGAGGCAAAGGACGAGGAGGAAAGGAAGAAGCTAGTCAAAGAGCAAGAAGAACAGCGTGAACGAGAAAGGTAAGACTACGTAATTGTGATGATTGTTATTGCTGCTGTTTCTGTTGTCTTTACTACCACCGCTGGTGCTGCTGTTGTTGGTTCATTGTTTATATATTTTTTTCCAATATACTTCACACATTAGGTTTGATTTGAATATGTCTTTGTAATGCTCAAGTGTGTGTTCATTACAGAAAGGCTTTGAATAAACATAGAGATTGCTTCCATTTTGAGAATAAGAAATGTAGCTTTGTCACGAGAATTGTATTTTGTGTGATTATATAACGTAGATGCAGGATACGCATTTTTTTTTCTGCAAAAGCTGGAATGGAGGTAGAGCTTCATGCTTTCTTGACAACTACACTAGAATGAGATGGTGTGGTTAGCACTATGCTCTGACTGCCTTGCCTTTTACCCCCAGAAAAGACTTGGTTACTCAATTTGGTAGAAGACTGAGTGAATCTTAGGGCTGTTCTGGAAGTTTCGGCATCAAGAAAAATCTTATCACCACCCGGAAACGAACCCAAAATCTTCCAGTCTGTAGCCAGTTGCTCTACCAACTGAGCTATCCAGTCACCATTTCTTTAGATGAAAGTGTTGTTGTTGTTGTTATCTAATGCCGGGCCTTGGCAACGAAGCCATTAGCGTTCTTGCTCTCCAATATTTCTCTGTGGTGGATCTATCAGGTAGAACTTCACAGGTTATGAGATGATCTTCAGTCATTTCTTCTTCTTTGTTGCATAGAGGGCAATTTGGATTTGTGTAAATTCCTATTTTATTCAAGTGTTTGGCCAAATAATCGTGTTCTGTAAGCAGTCTGAATTTTTCTACTGCAGATTTACGTGGGATTTCTGGAATAATTTCTGGTTCTTTTATTAAAATGCTCCATTTTTTATCTTTGGCTTTGGTACATAGTAATTGATTTTGCTTGATTTTATATTTATTTTTAATTAGTCTTTTGATAGATGTAAAAGGTAGGCTTGTATTTGTATTCTGAATTAAATTGGATCCTTTTTTGGCAAGAAAGTCAGCAGTTTCATTTCCAGTGTTAAAAATATAAAACTGGCGCATAATTAACAAATATGAGGAAAAGAAGCATTATTTATTAACGGTCTTGCTAATAAAAACTCTTATACACATGTTTAACTGTCTTATTCTTACACAGCGAATAGCACGTTTGTAAGTCGTGTGTAAATTCCTGACTAATAATCAGTACATACTTCATGTATAGCAATATAATTGTTACACAGCTACGTCATAGTTTCGTCATTATTTTATTACGAAAGGTAACAGAATAACCGAGATTCACTATTGCATCGAATAGTGAGCTCTAATGTGCTACGCTAAGTATCAATAGTACAACTGGACCTGATTGACTATCACGCTATATTTTGATCAGGGAGTACAGCTACAGTAATATTATTTTAATTATTCTGTGCTCTTTGTTTTGTTCTTCTGTGGTTACAAGGCAACCATCATCATAAAACGACCATAGATATGAACAGCTGTTAAAAGACGACTATTTTTTTCTCTATATACAACGCTCAAACAAGGGGATTCATGTATATAACTACTGCAAAGCAATTCCCATGTATAGTTACAGACTGCTTATACATCCATCGCTTATGCATGGTTTATTAGTAACATTTTCTGCCCCAATTCTGCATAAGTCTCGTACTAAATTATACACAGTTTATTAGTAAGACCGTAATATTATAGTTAGTCTGTCCATCGAAAGAATAAAATTATGTAAAAACATGCACATATGTCGAGATCTATGATTGGCTCTTGGATGCATCACATCATGTTTTCTTCCATAAAATAGTCTTAGTGAAATGTCTTCATTTTATTTTTATCATATGTTTTTAAAGATTGTTTTAAATATGTATACATCATGCCTTTGAAGTGAGTTCCACTTCAATAATTCTTTTATTCAAATACTGTGTTACTATAGACAATGATTGCTGGCTCATATGAAGCACAAGGTACACAGTATCTATGTAAGGATTATTTTTTTTTTTTGGTCCTACAGAATACGTCTGTTACGGTAACAATTAATATTAGAGGAGAAAAATTCGCTCCAGTGCCAGGGATCGAACCATGGTCCTTGGTTCTACGTACCAAGTGCTCTAACCATTGAGCTACGCCGAAGTTCAATCCACAGCACCAGATCGAATCCCTCTCCTCCAATGTTTTTTCCTTTGTGGCCTGACTCCAAGTTCGACATATACGTTGACATTTTTATATTAAGTCAACTGTCATTATACAAGGCACACTCAATTGAGTGACTTGGTGACCAGGATTCCACAGTAATATGCACTGTTGCTCGAAGAATCTACGTAAGGATTAATATTTTTTATATATACAGTGAAACCTGTTCAAGACAGAAGTGATATGGTCCTAATTTTTTTTCCGTTGTGGACAGGTTTCCGTATTATTCAGGTGTGACATTAAAATGGGATATTTTGTCATTCATATACATGAAAAACAAAATGGCATGCCGCAAACTGCAAGAAGTACAAAATATTCCGTTTAACATTCATCACATTAAATCAGCTTTCTGTCGCTTATTACGTTGGTGAATCATCTTGCTTAAATTCTCATTTTGTGTATAAATATTATCGTAACTCACTCATCAGTCATTAAACATTACTAAAGTTTACTAATCTCATTCTATTTAATATCTAACTTTATACTCTAATACTGTATTGCATGTCACTGCACATTATTAATTAATTGGACTAGGAGCCATCTATTAGAACCTTGAATTCTGGTTCATTTAATTTCTTTCCCAGTTCAATAGCTTGCTTTGCAGAACAGATCCAGAAATTGGCTTGTTCTTTGAAAGGTCATGAAGAACCCACTCCCACAACAGTTCATTTATTTTCACATAAACAGTTGCTTTCTGTTCATTTTGTGTCACCAATATTGGCCGCACGCCACTCACTCATTATGATCTTTATTTTTAAAGTGTCACACCTGAGTTTTCCACAACTGTACTTCAATATTATTTCACATAGAGTTTGTTTCTAATTTTCCTTTATCTCGATAACTTTTACTTCATCACTTAATGTTAATGCCACATTTACGGAACTTTTTTTTTACCAGGAAATCACTACACTTGTGCTCTGTTTAGTTACGACAGTATACTGGTGGGAAGCATTGAAGGGACTCGTCTGCCTAGTCAACAGGGTAATAAAATTTATGACCGACAGGCCAACACACCCTCGTACCCTCTACAATTTTGCAAAGAAAACTTATTTTTATCTTAGTGACCTACATATTTCGTATATTCCTTGAAATTACACGCTGTTTCAAAATATAGTTACAAAATATAGTGTGTGTCCAAAATATTGTTTCCGTTTTGAACAGTAGCAGACAGTTTCCGTTTTATTCAGGAAAAATTACACATAATACATACAAATTTTGCCGGGACCAATAAATTGTTCCGAAATAGACAGGATTCCGGATTATTCAGGTTCCGATTTGAACAGGTTTCACTGTATATATATATTAAGTCAACTACCATTTCCCATAGATTTTTTATTAAATCCCTGAGCCTTAGAAGCTTGTTAAATGATATTGTGAATAAAATAACACTTCTGATATTTATTTTTTAAGTAAATGTTATTTCTTCATTCCAAGTAATTTTCAGTCTTATTCCAAGTATACTGATGTTTCGAGTTCGTATTCTGGAAACAGTTTTCTTTTTTCTTTTTTTATGTTTCTGATCTGTCATTTATTGTTATATTACAGAAAGTAGATAACAAATTTCTTGTAAAATAGATATGGATTATGTCGTGGAGTTTAAGGGGAGGTAGAAAATGAAAATTGGTGATGTATATAATTCAACATTATTCTTTATAGGAGTTTACCACATCGAGAGAAAAACCGAAATGGGATGTTAAACAACTTTAAACTCTTAATGTAAGTCTTGGACAAACTACATGTGCAGGGTTGGTGGTTGTTATTAATTGTCCATTGTCCAGACATGATTGAATTTATTGTTGACTGGTGCTGCTTGTACTTGTCATTTACTTCTCTTAATCATGTACTTGTATATAAGAAGACCATGTATAACATATGATCTGCACACAGAGTGACTCAAAAAGTTTGGTCAAAACCTCACATTTCATTAGGTACAGTACTATAAATATGCCCATGACCAGCCTCATGGTCTAGTGGTCAGAGCTTCTGGCTATAGTTCATGAGGTCCCGGGTTCGATTCCCGGTTACAGCACAGGAATTTTTCCTTAAAGGGGATTATTCCTGTGTTCGTCCATGGTCTGGAATTTAGGTTAAGTTTAGATTTGAGACCTCTCCTGGCACCACATTATCATAATCATCCTATCACATCATCGGGGTAATGTAACTCCGCCTTCCAGGCGCCCCAACCTCAGAAGTGGGTTACAATTAAGCCACGGCCAGGAGAGAAGACCAGAAATGTCGAAAAGACAACCTGGTGGCATTGGATATATATAAATATGCCCATGCATCTTTATTATCACAACCTATTTTAAGTCTACCATAACGTAAAATAATTAGAGAAGAAACATTTGTAATAGAACAAAAATGAACACAACAGTAGTTATTGAATTGAAGCATGAATATGTAGTGTGTAATACAACCAATACAGTAATAAAATATGATTCACTTACGATCGGTGTTCAAAGATGCAGCTATTGAAAGTCACGTATTTTTCTTCATTTTCTTATCTTTATACGAGGCGCGCCCTATCGTAAACGTGAGGATTTTCCTCAACACTCAATATTAGAATCTCATCAAATAAAACTTGCTCCATGCTGCACAGCACAGAACAAAATAATGCATAGGTTATGTCACAGTCTTCTTGCTACAAAATATACACGACAAAATAGCTTTTAGATGGCAATAGAATGAATCTAATGGGCTGTGATTGGAAACGTGAACGCCAAAGTTGAAACTTGGCCAACTCTCTATTCCCGAACCTGGGCTCCGGCAAGTTTTTCGTTAATTGTGAATGCTCACATTTAAATGTACACATTTTAACTATTTTACCGTTTTCATTTTCGTTCCGATTCTCGTTTCCGGTTTATTGTGAACCAGCCTTAATGGCATTGTGCTTATTTTTCTCAAGAGTCACATCATGTGTCTCTCCAGTGGCAGGTCGAGAGAAGTAAGGAAGTATGAAAGGACCCCCGAATAAAGACTGTGCATAATAGTATCAAAATAGGTACTGCGAACACTAATTATCGTATACTTATTGTACAGGGCTCGTACAAAAGACCTTTCTGGTTTCGAACAAATGTAAATAATATACATTCTATGAATCTGAGGTGCATGAAAATAGCACCAATGGAAAGAGAAACTCGAAAAGTTTGTGACAACATTGTTTTCATAGTTGGTAACACTGCCTCATAATAGCGTATATAAACAAATTTGTTCATTGTTGTGGCGAAATGGCTCCTATAGAGGACATAAAAGCTTGATTTTCATGTAAACGAGTCTGTTATTAATGTGCAATGGCATTACCAAACAAAGTTTGGTGCAGATCCACCCAGTGGGCCTACAATTCTTAAACAGTACACTGATTTTAAGGCAAGATTCTTCGCAACCTGTTGCGATTTCATCCATACAGACTACAGTTTCTGCAAGCCCTAAAACCAGAGGACAAAGTGCTATGAAGAAATTTCTACATAAGTATGCAGACTTTAATTGAAAACGATGATGAATTTATTTGTTCTGTGGTGTTTTCTGACAAAGCCACTTTTCATCTTTCTGGTAAGGTGAATAGACATAACCTCAGAATCCGGAGGTTGGAAAATCTGCGTACCTACGTGGAATTTGATTATAGGCTTGATGTGTGCTGTATTACCAAGGGGGGAGTGGGACACATTGAACATCTTTAAGGTAAGGAACTAAACTTTTGAGTTTCTCTTTCCATTAGTCTATTTTCATGCACCTCTGATTCATAGAGCGTGAATTACATGTGTTCGAAACTGGAAAGGTCTTTTGTAGGAGCCCTGTACTTTGATACTGTCATAAGTAAGATGTAATATTGAAGAGTTACGAAAGAAAACACATGACAGCTCTCAAGTTAGCAAGTTAGAAATACAAAAAGGGACAGGAGTTCCTATAGTAACATTGCTTCATTGAACTTAATTCATGTTGCCAGCCAGTTTATTAATAATGTTATACGCTATGTACAGAATTATCGATTTCAGCAGTATTATCTTGCAGTTTGTGATTTTACACAATAATTTTGACAAAAACCCACTGAAGATAAGCCTACACAGCATGTTTTCACAATGGAAAATTTATTTTCTCCTGTGCTGAATTAGGTTATTGAATGTTACAGACGTGACTTGATCATATTTTGTTCAGTGTGAAATTCCCATCCACTTTTGTGTGATTGTGAATTGTAGATTCTTCCCTCACTTCCCCCTTTTATTTTGTCAAACGTTTTCCTTTTCTTGATCCTGGAACTCGCTCATTATTACTTTTTGGCTGTATAATATACCGAGATTTGTAATGTCATCGACCCAACAATAATAAATTGAGACAATATTTTTGTTACACTAAGGAATCAATAATGTGGAGAAAAGGAATCTGTAGTATTAAGCTTAACTAGATCTAGTGTGAAGTGAAATAGTAGCCTAAAACAGTATTGAAACTTGAATGAACCACTGTTATTACATGAATACATGCTAGCTTATATTTTTTGGAGGAGCAGTTTTCTTTAAAAAAACTGGGACTTTGAGAATCAGTTTAATGTTTGGAAAGATATATAGTCGTTTACAATGCCAACATCTTATTGCAAGAGTCCATGAAAGTGGTTTTATTTTTAAGAAAAATTAGTTTTAAAATTTAAGATGTCACTGTTATTGCAGTGTTACTTTAAAATTATATATACTCCCCTCATCCTCCAAGCCAAATCAAGTATTATTACGACATTACGAGTAATAAATAAATAATATTTACTACAATTATTCGGTACAACTATCACCGTATGGTGTACCGAAGTTATTTCTTTGTGTTTTCATTAAATTGACATGTTATGAGTGACGACAGAAAACACTTCAGGGAAGCGAGATGCAGTCATTACTAAAAGAGAAATGGGGATTGGGGAGAGCAGATGCGCATGTGCCTATGGGCAGCCAAGAAAAAAAAAAAAATCGTCTCTGAGAATCCTGAGATATTTGTTTATGTTTTGGGCACTTGTCAAATGAAGAAACCATTTCTAATCACATATATTGCTGACTAACTTCCTAATTTAATTTAATTCTAACTCCTAATTTAAAAACTGTTTACACACACTAAAATATCACATCATTTGCTATTACTATCCACTACAGATTAATCAGCAGGCCTATTAGATATTTATTTCACGACTACAAGGTGTGCAAGAAAAATCGCACAAATGTACTAATCATGTACTGTGACTCCAGTTTGCATTAGAAAAATCATAACACTTCAACGTCAATATATTAAAAAAAAAATGGAAATGGAAAAGTTAGGCCCACTTACAAATGATTAAATTATGAATTCAGGGAAGTGGAAGATAATACAGTATTCTAATTCACTGAAACTTAATGATGGTGATGATGATGATGATGACGACGACGACGACGACGACGACGACGACGACGACGACGACGACGACGACGACGACGACGACGACGATGATGATGATGATGATGATGATGATGATGATGATGATACGTGAAAGGGTAGACTACAGTATTCATGTAAAATGTATTAAGTTTCTAACATTATTTTCGAAAAGGTATGATGTATGAATTGAACAACAGGAAGGTAGTGCCTTAGTTTATAATATTTATTATCTTTTAATGTCAAGAATGAGAAGTATTCATTTTAATATAATTGAGACATAGAAGTTACGTCTATTGACCATAAAATATTGTACGAAGCATTTAATAAGCAATGATGAGTCCTTTAAATGTCCCAAATGTCAGTGTCATTTAAGTGTTCTTTATGAATCTCTAGAACCGAACAGTACTCCGAGCGGCGAAATTGGCATTATGCGGGAACCACTTTAGACCCGTATTTCAAGCACTATGCACCAGCTTGTATAATCTCGTAAGCAACGTTTTAAAGACACACCTACATTCATTTGTTGAGAAAATGGCGGCACGAACTGTGTCCTCAAAAAAAGAAAGGACATTTTATGAAAATGTTACTTAAAAATACCATACTGTTAAGATTTCGCAAATGAAACGACAAGTTTTATTGAAATTCGTTTATTTTGTAATGTTTTTTCCGCATTATTTGTGATTCGAAAGTAGGTTTTTTGGTGTTATCTTATCTCGCGAATTTCATGGATTTCTACTTGTGTACAGTTATATTTATAGTGTACACTGCTTATAACACATTGGCTAATTTCTCATATAAATCATAACAGGACCAATTGTCAACGAAACTGTCTACGAATTCCTAGGTTAATGCATGGTCTCATATAACAAGTTATTTCGTAACTATCTGCATTTAAATTGTTTCATTTCAACATTCCTCAGTCTCTCTCGTCTTTTGTCATCTGTGGAGTCCTTTCCTTGTTTTCATTTTCTCATTATGTAAAGTATAGAAACTGTATTATGAAGCTGTGAAAATCAGTTTCATTATTGTTTTCGGTGTCATGCACTTTTATTTCTATCTGTGTCTGCCTGTGTTTTGTACGATTGTTTATCCGTTATGCTGCAAATAAGCTTAAAGAGGTTGGTTAAGTACACATTTTCAGTATCTTTAGTACTGAAAAAGTGATTTTTGACTTGCTATTTTTGTTTGCATGTCTGTCTGGTCTGCCCATTTGTGTTTTGTCATTTTGCTTAAACTTTTGAATGGAGATATTGTTAATATTCAGAATTTTTACTGTTTTTAATTACTGTTCTTCAAAGAGGGAACCTGTTACAAGAAAAATTACAGTAAAACCTCGTTAAGATGCGCCCGCTTATTACGCTATCCCGTGTAATAGGCTTTTTTTTTTTGTCCGGTTCCTGCACATTTCATATATAACACCTTTACAAAATACCCCATTTGTTGCGCTCATGTCCTGCATAATACGCTGGTTTTGTGGAATATTTTCGATGTAATTTTCAGCAATGTACTGTAACAGCAATGAAACATCTTGGTCATTGAACTCACTTGTGCCATTAACTTGAAAAGTATTGGTATTCGACCCTTTACCTGCGCATTTAAACCTTCATACTTCATACCTTAGTATACCCCACCCTCTTGTTACGCTCTCTTATTCCTCTCCTTACCTGCGTGGTTAAAGCCTACATACAGTTACAATACCCCACCCTCTTGCTAACCCTCTCTCTCAAACAGCCTTCCTCGGCCGTAGTAAAATTCTGGAAATTTTTGCTGGGCAGTTTGTTGTCCTTTAGTGTATTGAAGTGTCTGTGAATGTGATTTCAATGAGTGTTAAACGAAAACCCCTTTCTGTGTCGGAAAAATTGAAAATCTTACGAAAGTACGATGAGAACAGTACTCTTAACCAGAAACAACTCCCTGATGCATTAGGAATCCCATCATCGACATTAAGAACGATAATAAAAAATCGCGACTCAATCACTACAGCTGCGACGTCAGGAGGATGTAATCGCAGAAACTGAAATGTGGTAAACATGAGGACTTGGAGAACACGCACATGGCAAACAACTATAAATGGCTTTTTTTTTTTCGAAAGAATTAAGTACAGTACATATTGTAAATGTCTTTGATGTACAGTGCAGTAATTACATAATGGAATAATACTGTGTTACCTTTCATGAATCATGTATTTCAATAAAGAAAAATGCTAATAGATACTGTATATAAGTCAAAATTAGTATACCCTCCTAATATGCAGTCCCGGTTAATACGCGTTTTACACCCGGTCCCTTGAACAGCGTCTTATCGGGGTTTTACTGTATATGTATGTGTATGAATCCTTATACTGTAATATTTATAAGTAGGGCCTGTAAGTTCATGTATGCAAATATGCCCTTAAAAAGTGCAAAATATGCCAATAAATATGCATTAATAAATGAAGAGAAGTAAGTTTTCTCTTACAGTACGAATGCTAATGATTATGAACTTATTCTTTAGATGTTGAAGCAGAGGTGCTTACATTGTCTCAAATCAGTGCCAGATTGCAGTTCACAACAAATGCGTGGTTGAGATTTTCCATTGAGAAACTAAGTCTGTTGTCACTGAAGATACTTTTGCATTGTGAAAATTTCTTTACACCTCACACGAGGTTATTGGAGCATATTTAAATGATGTTAATTGCTCCAGAGAGAGATGAATCTTTTGGTGCGATGGAGGATTTTCCTTCAAGAATGTCTCTAATATCGTACATCTGTTGGTATCAAGAATTTAAAAAAAAAAAAAAAAAAAAGTTACAAAAAGTAACTACACTTTACTACACTCCTTTACTTTTTGCCCTACATTGCCAGAAACAGAACTCAAATTAGATTTCGCTTCTTAAAAGTGGCTAGTGACACATGTAAGGAAGTACCAACAGTTTCCAGTGACGTGATTGCTTTTGGTAAACTGGAAAAATGAGTACATATAAATATAAGCTTCTCTTCCAAGTCATTGTTTGCCAGTATATTTTGAGCTGCCTCAATAGACGCAGTATTACTAGAGTCCAACGAATTACCACCTCTTTAACTGCTTATAGATGCTGAGCATGGTATAAGGCCTCATCAAGCTATGTTTCCCACCAGGTGGAAGAGGAATGTTAGGTGCTATTGATATTGTAGCTTTTATACAAAACAATAATGTAATTTTATTCTCACACCAATAATAATCACTTTCTACAATTTAATTCTACTCCCATCAACAATGGGATTTGCATTCCACACAGCAACACAGTATTCGTTATTGCACTCCACAGACGACAATGACAATTTACTTGGATTATTGAGAACAACAATGAACTGTTAATCTTAACTAATGTTCACAGAGCACTATTTACAAATCAGAACTGTCAGTTATCAGTTCACAGTTCGTTTGCCCTGTCTAGTTCTTCTAGCTCAGTCACTCGAGTTCACAGTATCTCGAACCCCAGACCTTCAGAGACAGTCCACTGAACTTCGAACTCAGGTCCCCCAACTGTGGTCCACTGCACTCAAACTCAGGACTTCGGACGCTCACACAGCTGCGGACTCACTCAAGTCGAACTCCGGTCTCGAAGCTGGCTTCACTGCTACACAAGACTGGCTTGCTGTCCACTGACTATAACAACAACTGCTCAAGTTCACTCGCGTGTCGTAATTTATAACCAAACCATAGCTATGAGAATGTACGATGCTAGAAATTTTCATGGATGTCCAGAGATGGCACTCTCGAATTTTCTGGATTTCTCCCCTCTCTGCCGCGGTTGCTGTCTCTCCTCTCCTCTCTAAGCCACAGCACATGCCACAGGAAGCAGATGCGCACGCAACTTCCGCGCCGAACTACGGCCGACCTTGCCCTTCTTCTGCCGGTCGTGAGATCGAATCTCACGTGGCTGTCACAATATAAATAACTGAACTCTTTGATGTGGATATTTAACAAAAGTTTTTATTATGGAGGCATGCAAGTCAGCGGACTGGCATTGATGTTTGAGTGTTCGTATTTCAGCATGGTGATCCGTACTATACATTCTCTCTCCCATGCAAATCTCTGCTTTTTGAGTGCACAGTAAAAAAAATATATATAAAAAATCTTGTGAATGTTATAAATGTCCCATATAGCTCTTAAAGTATTGAACATATTATGCATTTATAAAAATGACGAAAATATGTACTTACATGCAACAAAATCATGCTTAATATACTCGAAAATTGATAATTTGTATAATATGTAAACATACAGTGTGATTCAGGAACTCTGGGAATCTATAGATCTCGCAACGAGGATCATTTTTCGTAAAGCAATCTATGTTCTCCGATGCCTCGTGTATGAGCTGTGTGACATCGAAAAAAATACACGTTTTAGTGACATTTACAGTTAATTATGAAATTAATTATTCATTTATTTCTTCAAGTACCCTTTCGGACAGGCTACAAATGTCCTGTAATTTTGCTGCCCCATTTGAATGGAGAGCTCTTCAGAACATGCTTCCGCTGCTCATGGAGGATGTACTGTGCTCCAACCACGAGAAAGTCTCTGCCGGATGAGACGAAAGGGAGTAATGCTGTGAATGAATGTTGATGTCATAAGATGTCATAAAGTCACACACGTGGGTACTCATATCTCTATTGGCTCGCTGTCACACCACAAACAATAACATTGATACACACATGTTTATACTACCCTAGTTACAAAATTAGATCACTGTTAATCTCCTGGTCTTTTAATCTCTCCATACTGGAAATAACAAATGCAGGAGAGCGCATGGTTTTTAAACAGATGATATAACGATAATATTATATATCTACTTCGCTCCAATACATGTCGCAATAGTAAGCACATTCCTTTCACGGTTGATCTCCTGGTTGGAGAACAGTACCCTTCACGATATGCGGGGACATGTGATTCAACATATCGTCCCAACACACTTCAGCATGGTTGTACAAGCACATCTGAACAGCATCTACGGGGGACAATGGATAGGGAAAGCCAGACCTGTTGCATGGCCAGCGTGATCACCAGACTTCACGTCCTTAATCATTTTTTTTTCTTTTGGGACATGTGAAGTAATACATCACTCGAATTGACAGCAGAGAGGAACCGACTATGCGAGTATTAGCTGCTTTTGGTGAAATTCGACACAGGCCGATAACCACTGCTACGATGGTGTAATGAATGTAATCAGGTTCAGGGTAGACACATACTTGAAAAAATAATTCATTTCATAATTGTTAATGTCACTAAAACCTGTCTTTGTTTCGATGTCACTTAGCTCCTAAACAAGGCATTGGAGAACATTGGTTGTTGCACGAAAAATTATCCTCATTGCGAGATTACTGATCCCCAGAGTTTGTTGCAGAGGTCTTGATTCACCCTGTATAGTTATACCATCCAGGAAGAAGTATGCAAATATATGGACTTCCAGGCCCTATGTATAAGTGTAAGAATAGATTTTTGTCAAGCTTAGTACACATACAGAAAGAGCAGGTAACATTGAAGCTTCTTCCCAACTTCTCCACAGCCATCTCTTTGTTATAGTGGTGAGCTGTCACCAGAAAAAGTTATACACGAACCATGTCATAACTTATCTTACAGTAAAATCTTCAATTGGTGATTCCCTTCTTGATACAGTCCCTTATCTTCACATGACTTTTCAAACAACATGGGATAATTCCTATCTCACGTTATTGGATATTTCAACTCGAATATTGACTGCATATTGTCTTTCTAGTTAAGTAGTATTCAAACACTTACCTCGTCCACTTTTTCTTCAGTAAAATTATTTTTATTGGCTTCCTTTTTTGGAGTTCTGAATCTGTTTTCAGAATGTTGTCACCAATTTATAAATCGTGGATTTACTTGGCACTGTGGTATTTGCATATTTTCTACGAAAATTTCTCTAGCATTTTCTTCTGCAACAAATACTTCACGGAAGTGTCATATATCATATCACTTCACACTAGCAATAAGAGAGAAAAACTCCTTTCACCAAACTCTCAAGAGCAGCAAGAGTACCAACATTATTGTACATATGCTGTATTGCATTGAATGCCTTTTACCTACCATTGCTTCCGTATCTCATGCAATGTAAGAAGATGCAGGATGTAATTTACATTAACCGGAATTTGTGCAATGTTATGTGAAAGTCATTGAATATGTGAGGAAAACCAGAAAAATCCTAAATGTTAAGGAACAAATTTTTTATTGTTGTAATTTCAATTTAGTTACTATGGTCCCAAGCTTTTATCACTAATCACACCACTATTACACCCTTTCTGACCTGTCTGACCTGAATTTTTTTTGCGGGTGAAACAATTTTTTCTTTGCATCAGTCTTGTATTTTGACCTAAGACCATGGGGGAAGGGGGAAGCAATCCTCTTCATGATAACAGCTGGCCTAGGAACTGGCAGGTGCTGCACTCTGTTGATAAGAACGAAACTACTTCTGAGGATACCAAATGGAATCATCAGGCAAATCAATGAGTCAGAGATTACAGAAATGTTAGCAATTCCAAATGTACTCATTCGAGCAGAAAGGGTTAACAAAAGAATCCAAACATATTTAGGTGCCTCAAAATGTAAGATTCTGTAAAAATCTGTCATTTGATTTTCTTTTCATGATAATTGTCTTCCCGCCATTAATAGTAGTAATAGTCGGAAGTGAAAGGTAACTTCCAGGTATCTGTTTGTTGCAGTGGTTGTTTAGATAGATTTTACTGTGTATTTGTACTCCTCTAGTTAGATTTCGCCACTTTTTTAGAAATGTTGTTAATTTCTGTTGCAGAAGCTTTGTTCTGGCAGCAACTTAAAATTATGATTTCAATGTTGTGTTTTGTTAACTATTTGCTTTTTGACATGTTTTGTAGGAAAGCCTCAGAGGAAAGGCAACGGGTGAAAGATGCTGCGAGAGCAAAGAAGCTGGAAGAAGAAAAAAAGAAAAGAAAAAGACAGAGAGAGGCAAGAACATGATAAAGGTAATAACTGAAAAGTTTTCCTAACACTCATGTAATAAATCTCAAGTACTTTACTTTTCTTTATGGATATAAAACTTTAGTCAACTTAGGTGGAAAGTACACTATCATTAAATTACAGTGCAGCTATTATTTAAACAAACAAAGGGATAATTAGAAATATTAGATATTTGGGGAGGCAAAGACGTAGATGGGAGGGTAATATTAAAATGGATTTGAGGAAGGTGAGATATGAGGATAGAGACTGGATTAATCTTGCACAGGATAGGGACCTATGGCGGGCTTATGTGAGGGCGGCAACGAACCTGTGGATTCCTTAAAAGCCATTTGTAAGTAACTAAGATATGTTGTTGTTGTTGTTATCTAATGCCGGGCCTTGGCTATGAAGCCATTTGCGTTCTTGCTCTCCAATTTTTTTCTGTGGTGGATCCATCAGGTAGAACTTCACAGGTTATGAGATGATCTTCAGTCATTTCCTCTTCTTTGTTGCATAGAGGGCAATTTGGATTTGTGTAAATTCCTATTTTATTCAAGTGTTTGGCCAAATAATCGTGTTCTGTAAGGAGTCTGAATTTTGCTACTGCAGATTTACGTGGGATTTCTGGAATCATTTCTGTTTTTTTATTACAATGCTCCATTTTTTTATCTTTGGCTTTGGTACATAGTGCTTGGTTTTGCTTGATTTTATATTTGTTTTTAATTAGTCTTTTGATGGATGTAAAAGGTAGGCTTGTATTTGTATTCTGAATTAAATTGGATCCTTTTTTGGCAAGAAAGTCAGCAGTTTCATTTCCAGCAATTCCGCAATGTGCAGGTATCCATTGCAATTGAATTCTTTTCTGTAGTTTTTGAAGTTGTTGGATCATTTTGTGACATTCTTTAATTTGGATTGACATCATTTTATATGAATTTATTGCATATAATGCTGCTTTAGAATCAGAGAGAATGACAGCGTTTTGAAATGTATCTATTCTGTATAGTAGGTTTTGGAGTGAGATATGAATAGCCATTATTTCCGCATCAAAATTTGTTGTATGATGTCCTGCTGGTTGATAAAATGAGAATAACGCACACGTAATTCCTGATCCTGAGTTGTTATCGATAGTAGACCCATCTGTGTAGATATGTAACCATTCTTCTTGTGGGTATCTATTGTTCACAGCTTCTAATGCTAGCGCTTTTAGTACAGGTTTGGAAGTTTCAGATTTTGTAACTGGTTCTTCTAAATCTAGTTGAATGTTAATTGGTTCGAAGGTTAGAGGGTTTTCTCTGCTTAAAATGTTTTCTTTAGATTTAGGGAGATTCAATTCTGTTTTTATTTCCGTGACTTTGGACAGGAAACTTGTTTGTGTTTTCAACTTGGTTGGTTGTAACAGTCTTTTTTCCCCATTTTGTTGTTGTTAACCGTAGCATTTTTTCATGGAGTAAGTAAGATATTGATCTTTAATTTCGTTACAGGAACATACTACACTCAGTTGAGAAGTGATATGCCAAGCTCAAGTTCAATGAAACGTTCCCACTCCTCCCCCAACATAGCTCAGGTAAGAACGGCAATGAGTATAGTTGAATGGATGTGGTGTCAGTTAGGAAGATTTTTAAGCCTAGTTCACAAGACTTCAAAATGCAATAATAGAGAACTTAGGGCCAATTTCACCAAACATTTTTAACTTTAATCTTTTTAATTGACATTTAAAGGGACAATACATTTCACCAACACAGATTGGCTCTTAAACTCTCATTGAACTACATTTAAGTTAATTGATCAATATTTGGTCATTTTAATATGTTGTTGATGTTTTCTAATGCTAGGCATTTGACAATAAAGTCATTTGACATCTTGCACTCCAATATTTTTCAAAGATAGTGTCTTGGTCATCCACTGAAGCACAGATTTTGAGGTGTTCCGAATCCATTTCTTGGTATGAGTTGCACAATGGGCAGTTAGGGGACTGATATATTCCAATTCTATGCAGGTGTTTGGCCAGCAGTCATGGCCTGTTGCCAATCTAAATGCAGCTACAGACGATTTGCGTGGTAAATCGAGAATTAACTGTGGATTATGATGCAGAGAGTTTTTTTTTTCTGTTGAAATTGTGTTATCAAATTTTATTTATTGAAGTCTGACAAAAAAAAAGATAGTGCACATTTATTTTCCAATTGCATACGAATATACACTTAATTGCAAGTAAATCAAAAAATATTTCTAGAGCTAGTACTGCATCTCACAACATGCTGTTGGTGCCTCGGTTCATAGTCCATCTCAGGTTTTCTCCTTGCTGGCATGTAGTGCGTAGTTGAAGATATTTGTATAATGTTCAACTGTTACTCTTACTGCCTGTACAGAGTTCAGATGTTCATCTGTTTCAGATGATGGATGAGCTTGATTTGGATGCTAAACACAAAGCTCCACATTTTGACCGTACTATTAAACCACTTCAGAAACCACAACCTTCAGACATAAAAGCAGCACGACAGAGGAACTTCAATGCAGTGTATGGAAACATGGTAACGTGACTGTTGTCTTGTTTTGATATTGCTTGTGGGCCATCCACCTGTTGCCTCATTGTTGTTTCCATTACCTTGGTTATGTCAGTGGTCTCATAATATTCTTTCGAGTTCTCGCAATATTGTTTATTCAAAATTACTATAGCCCTCAACAACAATGAAAGCATTACTTAATTATTAGTGGCCAAGTTTTTCCACGTAAATCGTCGTTGGTTACTCTCCTCTTTCAGCTGTCAGGTTATGTGAATTGAATAAATTCCCTATTCCCTAAACATTTGTGAAGTGTTTGATGTCCGAAATGCCTATTACATTAAACATCAATAATATGATTGCAACGAGTTTATCAGAAAATTCACCTGCTATCATGGAAACCTTAAAAACTACCGACCAGCACTGTAATATCTCCACTTTCTGTAAAACATGTGATAGTTCCGCATAGTTCCCAACAAGTGGTAAGGAATTTTGTACATCATCTTGCCAAATTCATCTATATGAGGTAAAAAATTGTGTACATGATTAATATCAATGGATATAATATACAGCAGGCCTGCACAAACAGCGCTCAATGAGCGCGCGCGCTCCTTTGGAGCGGGAGAGCGGTGTTTACCACTCGCCGAAACTGAGAGGAAGATACGTCAGAATGACATATACTTGCTATAGGTAGAGGAGAGGGAAACGACCACTCAGTTATCTAGTGGAGTGCAGTGTGTAGGCCTATTCTCAGTAACTGTTTCACGTTGCTTACCTGCTGCTACAGTACAGTATGGAGGAACCTAAAAGACGAAACATAACATTTAACGATTTACAGCTCGAACTTATTGATCTTCAATGTGACCTAAAGGCTAAAGATTGTTTGAATAATACTATTAGTCTAGTTGAGTTTTACAAGACTAAACATTAACAATAATATCCACGACTACACAGGCTGGCTGTGAAAATGATTGCTATGTTTGGCTCAACATTTATATTTGTGAGCAACTGTTTTCTATAATCAACTTTAATAAAGGCAGACATCGAACATCTGTAACTGATGTTTCATTACGATCAGTAGGCTACTGTTCCTTTCAGCTGCCAACAGCATAAAACCTCGTTTTGATGTATTGATAAATAAAAATATAACATATTGTACATTTAAGTAGCTATAGAATTTCTATTACTTCTGTAAAATAAATATTTCTTTATTAATTAATAATAGTCCAAGATAATTTTGCAAACACTGAATGGGAATTCATTTCATAAGCACTCGTAATAGTACTTCCTTTTGTGTACATTTTGTACGAGATCCACCCTTCTTCCAGTCCACCCTTATATAGAGCGCAGCTAATATCTGCATTCCGCTCATGAGCTGTGAACCGGCTCGGAGAGCGCAAACCTTGTGCAGGCCTGATATACAATATTACATTATTTTGAGTTTTTCGTAACTGGTTATTAATTGATGATGCTAATGTATATAAATACCTGAAACTTCGCATATATGAAGTGTCATAAAAAATTCAAGTCAAGCTGGCAGTGCTCAAGAAAGAGCAGAAAAGGTTTTTATGATAGCAGTGGTATTTATGGCAACAATGTGAGTGGTGCAACGACACTGCAGAATGTGGTGGTATTGGTGACAATGATGGGAATGGTGTGACAGTATTGGTGCCAGAGTTAGTAGTGGTATTTATACCAGTGATGGTTGTGCTGATAACAATGGTACCATTGGCAGTAGTGATATTGGTGACAGTCGTGGAGTAGTGGTGGTGGCAGGAATGAAACCATTGGCTGCGTTCAGCCGGAACAGCGCTGCGGTAGCGCTGAAATAGCGACAGCACTGAACGCCTTGCTGACCGACAGCGCTAGAATAGCGGCCGCCATTTTTCGTAGCAAAATTTTTTTAGCTGCAAGCCTGCTGCTAGCCAGCGAAAGAGGAGGGGGTAGACATCAACCAATGGTGCCGGAGTAGACAGAACAATGGTGTGTTTGTTTGTAAACACAGCGGACATTTTGCAGTCTGGTCGTTCAGCCACCAACAGCTGCTGTAACTCAGCAAAAATGAATCGCTACCCCAGCGCTGTCCCGGCTGAACGCAGTCATTGACATTTAGTAGTATTTGTGTCAGTGATGAGGATTGTGGTGTCAACACTGATATAAGTGACAGTAGTTGTATTAATAGTGGTGATATGTGGTTATTTGTTAAGACCATAATAAATATGTATAATTTGTACAACATACTCCTTTGAAAAATAAGGGATATAATGTATGGTACCTCAAACATTTAATCATCATCATCAATAACTTCAAGGTTTAGGCCAATGGTCTGTTCCGCCTCTAGAATTTTATCCATCAAACTGATCTCTCCAACGTCTCTTTGGTCTTCCCACTCGTCTTCTTCGTGTAGGTCTGTAACACCATGTTCTAAAAGGTATCCTGTCGTTGGGCATTCTTGTTATATGGTCATACCAATTATTTCTATATTTTTCAATTATAGTTATTATACTCTTGATATTCAGTTCTTGACGTATATCGGTCCACACCTGTGGAGTAACAGTCAGCGCGTCTGGCCGCGAAACCAGGTGGCCCGGGTTCGAATCCCGGTCGGGGAAAGTTACCTGGTTGAGGTTTTTTCCTGGGTTTTCCCTCAACCTAATACGAGCAAATGCTGGGTAACTTTCGGTGCAGACTCATTTCACCGGCATTATCACCTTCATTTCATTCAGACGCTAAATAACCTAGATGTTGATAAAGTGTCGTAAAATAACCCAATAAAATAAAAAATTGACGTATATCTTCATTTCTCTTATGGTCCTGTAGTCTAAATACAAACATTTCGTAATAATAATAATACCAAATTCGCTATTTTTATTGCTCTTTGAAAAGCATGTTAATAAGTGATTAATACAATCAAGTAGGATATTGGTAAAAGTGAACAGCTACATTAGAATTAAGAGATCGAGTTCATAATTTATTATCATTTTAATATTTGGTGTATATTTATATTTTCGAGTGTCCAGTAGATTTTAGAAGTCCAATACATCGAAATTGTAAGGCTTCTAACCACGTACACGAAAACACACTGCACGTGACATGATTTGGCAGTACATTTCCTTGAGATCAGGTCTACAGAACTTTCCTGAAGTAGCATATCCACGTGTATTGGCTGTGGCTAAAGGAAACTTTATGAAAATTAGAGTATAGAACCTGTTAGATACAACACAGTGACTTGAAATAGTATAATAGACTTGTTGCACAGTCTAGTATATACAGTCACGAAGCTCAATACGTAGTAAATATGCATCCATAGATAGTGCTAACCACTAGGATCGCTAATATTGCCTCATTACAGACAATGCATAGTCTATTGTTCCTAGCACCCTCACAACTCAAGCTTCGTGACTGTATATACTAGACTGTGCTTGTTGTGTGAACTTTTTTAAATGATGAGCTTAATATTTTCAAACCTTGTAACATGAGACATAATTTTACAGCAAATAGTTTCAAAAGTTTTCCTTAAATTGTGTAAGGTTACGAAGTTTGTTTTACAATAAAACATTATTGGTGTGATTGACTTTAAGTCCGTTTGAATCGTCCCTTCCAATCTAGTTAGAAAGTAAATCTGGTGAGTGGAGTGGAGTGTAGGTATTTGTAAGGATTCACTATTCACACATGACAGAAGCCTTCTCAGTGTAACGCTCGATGTGTGCACTACCACGTGAGGGAACATAATCTTTGTGACTCATGTAGAAGGTACTCGTGCAGTAAACTGTCTTCAGTACACAACTTGGAAGGATCATAAATTTTCTTCAGAATGGTTCATCTAGTGCGATTTCGTTTAAAGTTCTCTGCTTATCACATTCTTCTCCTTGCTCTGAAGAAGGTGAGTAAAAACTTTGTACCAAATGTTGTTATGTTCTAGATGGTAATAAGATGCGTTTAATTCATGCTGTGCATTCATTTGCAAATTTTTCTCATCGTATGAGGAAATTTACCTGTCATGTGTTAAGACTGAAGTAGTCTACTTCTCAAGAATTTCCATTAATGTGATTTTCAGTTAGGATACTGCAGTACAATTAATTAGACTATACTACTCTGACTTCGAGATACAGTAGCGTGCAAATTAATCCAAACACGACATATTTTTACATTTTCTGTCATTGTTGGCCTCACAGCTGCTCATACCGCTTTAATTGACATCTGTAGTACGTGTAATTCCATTGTTGAAGGTCTGTCGTTATTATTTTTTTTATAATATGTGACATTTTGCCTGTCGTTTTGTACTTATAAGCATTTCAGTTGTGTTGAAGACTTAATACTGCAATCCTGTGTACATTCTGTCGTCTTCACAAATGGATACAACTCCACGAAAACGGTCTAAAATTATAACATTAGCAGAGCATTCTTCTATGACACAGAGGCAAATTGCTGCAGAATGTCACATCGGTTTGGCTACTGTTAATTCGATCATAAAACGATACAGGAGACTGGATCCATCACACCCCAGAAAAAGGAAACTGTGGCCGGAAAAGGAAGACTTCACCTGCAGATGATCATTTAATTGTCAGGAAAAGTAAATTAAATCCTAGACTAACTGCTGTCGACTTAACCCGCGAGTTAATGGCTACCACTGGGGCGAATATTCACGTCACAACAGTGCGGCGTAGGCTTTTGGAAGCTGGACGAAGGACTTGTAAGCCTATTAAGAAGCAACTGCTAACCCCTGTTATGTGCAAAAACGCTTAATGTGGGCAAAATTACATCAACACTGGACAGTGAATGACTGGAAGAATGTACTTTTTTTCCGACGAGTCTCATTTCGAGGTCCACGGCCACCATGTTTCTTACGTACAGAAAGGATCCGAAAAAGTAACAGCAGCTCATCTCCAACAAGCACCCAAATACCCCCCTAAAGTAATGTTTTGGGGTTGTTTTACACATGAAGGGCCTGGAGCATTAATACCTATCAAGGGAATGATGAATTCTGACAAATATATTCACTTACTGGAAACCAGAATCGTACCCCAGCTGCAAAAATCATTTCCGGATGGCAGAGGTGTGTTCCAACAAGACCTGGCACCATGCCATACGTCTCGAAAAACTACAGAATTCTTCAACAAGAAGAATATTCAGGTACTCCCCTGGCCAGGCAACTCACCAGACATCAACCCCATTGAGAACTTGTGGTCAATTTCCAAAAGAAGAATGCAAAAAATGGATTGTTCTACAAAGGAGAATATGATTTCTGCCCTCATTGGTGTATGGTTTCGCGATGAAGAAATGAATATTTGTGGGAAATTAGTGGAATCCATGCCAAATCGTCTCAGAGCTGTTATTAGGAACAAGGGAGGCCACATAGATTACTGAGGTATGTCTTAGATCCTTTTTTTATCCTGTTTGAGTGTTTTTGCATAAGTAATTACGTTGTTCGGCTTAATTTGCACGCTACTGTAGGTTGGAAGTAAATCCCGAAAAAAGAAAGTATACGACCAGTCTTTAGACCAGAACATACTACGAAAAAGAAATATAAAAATTGGAAATTTATCCTTTGAAAAAGTGCAGATTTCAAATACTTGAAGCAACAGTAACAAATATAAATGACACTCGAGAGGAAATTAAACTCAGAATAAATATGGGAAATGCCTGCTATTATTCGATTGAGAAGCTTTTGTTGTCCAGTCTGCTTTCAAAAAAACTGAAAGTTATAATTTATAAAACAGTTGTATTACTGGTTGTTCTGTATGGTTGTGAAACTTGAACTCCCACTTTGAGAGACGAATAGAGGTTAAGGGTGTTCGAGAATAAGATGCTTAAGGAAATATTTGGGGCTAAGAGAGATGAAGTTGCAGGAGAATGGAGAAAGTGACACAACACAGAACTGCACGCATTGTATTCTTCACTTGACATAATTAGGAACATTAAATCCAGATGTTTCAGATGGGCAGGGCATGTAGCATGTATGGGTGAATCCAGAAATGCATACAGAGTGTTAGTTGGGAGGCCGGAGGGAAAAAGACCTTCAGGGAGGGCGAAACGTAGATGGGAGGATAATTTTAAAATGGATTTGAGGAAGGTGGAATATGATGCTAGGAACTGGATTAATCTTGCTTAGGATAGGGTCCGATGGCAGGCTTATGTGAGGGTGGCAATGAACCTCCGGGTTCTCTAAAAGTCATTTGTAAGTAACACTACTCTGACTTAGTTACTGTATATCTGCATATTAGTTATATATATATATATTCCCCCCCCCCCAATAAAGTATGCCTGCATTTATTTTTAAAATTAGATACATCTTATTTTTTACTGATTATTAAACAGGATTATAAATTGAAGGATTTTTTTTTATTTCTCTTGCTCGGGTAATAGAATAGGCTACAGAGTGCATCAATCATTCGACTTCAAAAGGCTATATTACATGCATGAATATACAATCTTGCGGCAAATTTTAAAATATGCATTTGAATAGTCATTTTCAGTTGTGGTTTTCACAGATGTTCAATATCCCTTCCTCTGGACCCACAGGATACATCTGCACGATCTCACAGTTGAATTTTCAATCCAGCGTTTCATTGGACGACCTAGAGATCTCTTCCCGTTTGGATGATAGCGAAACATGGTTGTTGGGATTCTATTTATACACATGCAGTGCAGATGATTTATCCATTTGTTCTGATAATGTTGTATGTGATGCATTGCAGGTTTTAATTGAAATTCTTTCATTACATCCTCATTACATTTATGATCCCATTTGGTATATCATGCTGTTATTCTCCTTTCGTCTTTCTTTTTTAATGTTCGTGTCTCACTACCGTAACAAAGTACAGGTCTTGTATAGGCGAATTGTAGCATGTCTTTGTGCTAAGATGATTTCATAATATTCCCATTGTTTTGGTGTATTTAAAAGTTTCTCTGGAATGTCTCATCAAAAAAGATAATGTGTATCCGAGATATGTAAATGAATATTTACTGTTTCTAATGTTTTTGAATCCAGACATTTTCCGCAGGATGCCATAATTTTTGTTTTTTTCTTTGTTGATTTCCATATCATATTTTAAGTTCAATTTTGTTAAAATCATATATCTTCATATATGGTTCAGAACCATAGTGGACCAAGCGCCATTTACTAAAACCATAGAAAACAAGGGTTAAAATGAAGTTATTACTGGTACCATAATTTAGTGGAAATATATGTTGTTGTTGTTTTCTAATGCCAGGCGTTTGACAATAAAGCCATTTGACCTCTTGCACGCCAATATTTTTCAAAGATATTATCAAAGTGGAAATATATAGCAAGTAATATAAAGTATACACATTAAAACTAAATGATATGTCAATCTGCATTAAACTGTTTTTATTCACTTAACTTTAACCCTTGCTTTCTCCGTTTTTAATAAATGGTGCTTGGTCCACTATGGCTCTGAACCCTTCATATAGGCTATATTGGATATTGTAAATGATCTTCTGAGGAGGCCACCAGAGCTAAATCGTCCACAAGAAATAGTGAATCTAATTGTAAATTTCTATTGAGTTGTATATCTTTAATTTGCATATTATAGAAAATAGGTTTATATAAAAGTTTTTAATATCTGATATCTAGCCAATGTGTTAAATTGGAAAAATCATATTAAAGAAATTACCTCCAAACTAAATTCAGCTTGTTTCGCTATTAGATCTATGCAAAAGATAGTAAATATCAATACCTTAAAAACAATATACTTTGCATACTTTCACTCAGTAATGAGTTTTGGAATAATATTCTGGGGAAATTCCACAGATAGTAACAGTATATTTCTATTACAAAAAAGAGTAATTAGAATAATAGTAGGTGCCAAATCTAGGGAATCGTGTAGGACTATTTAAAAAAAAAATACAAATAATGCCTATGGCTTGTCAGTATATCTTTTCATTAATAATATTCCTCGTATATAATTGTGAAAACTTTGTAACTAATTCAACAGTTCATAGCATAAATACACCTAAAAAAATGACTTTCATACTCCAGCAGCAAGTCTATCATGCTATCAAAAAGGAGTGTGTTATATGGCAGTAAAAATTTTTAATACCCTCCCTATCGATATAAAAAATGAAACTCAAAACATAAGATTATTTAAGGCCAAATTAAAGAAGTACCTAATTTCTCATGCCTTCTATTCTGTAGGTGAATTCATGACATTCAATAACACTTCATGAAATTGATACTAAAACTTTGTGTTGTACTAGTAGACTATATTGTAAATCTCATCTGTATATATTTCATCTAGACTGTGACTATAAATTAAGATTTTATAATAGTATTAAGTTTTTGACTTGTTCCATATTCTAGCTGTAAGCAATTCATTCATTCATTCATTCATTTTATTCCATAGATCTTACATGAGCAATGAAGCTTTAAGATGTGGAACATGTCAACATTTTACAATATTACAATTACAATTTTTACAAATTTTTATAGTTTTACAATTTAGTAATTTTCTACAATTTTTACAATGTTGTACAATTTTTTTACATTTTGGCGAGATGTAGTGAGATGATCGGGATGTATGAATACCGTGGAATGTTAATAAATGCAATACAATACAGGAATAAAGTATCATTATTTCTTCATGTACTTTTTCAATATATAGGTAATTCTATAATATTTATGTATTACATTTATTCTACTGGTATATTTTTGCATGTTACGTGATTGAACAATCAAACTTTGTATGTTTTGTATTACAGGGTGGCCGTGGTCTGACTGGTTTAAAGAATCTTGGAAACTCCTGTTACATGAATTCGATCATCCAGTGTATAAACCACACCACTCCTCTGGCGTTTTACTTTTGTGAAGGAGTATACCGTGAAGATGTAAATCATAACAACAGCACTAGGGGAGAAGTTGCAGAGGAGGTTGCAGCAGTAGTGAGAGCATTGTGGTGTGGCCAGTATAGATCCATTGCTTGTCGTGACCTCAAAATTGTAGTAGGACAACATAGAAAGCAGTTTCAAGGTTATGAGCAGCAAGATTCTCATGAATTTTTTACCATTCTTATGGATTGGCTTCATGAAGATCTCAGTAAGGTATAATAAAAACTGTATTAATAATAATATGGATTTAATCAATTGATTAACTAGCGGACTTACTCATGTTAATTATGTAAGTTTGTGTGGCTTACAGCTGTTTCGGTGCTTCATCACACCATCCTCAGAGCCTACTAGATCTCGGCGTCATCTCGAACTTCTCTGCCTGTGATGTGGGTGCGTTTGATTGTTGAAAGGTGTTGAAAAGTGGAGTCAAATAATGTGTGTATACTGAAATTGATCTGTGTGTTGAGAATTTGATCGGGATGTGTTTTAGTGTGTTTGTATATTTCGTATTGTTCTAGTGTGTTGAGATTGTGAACAATACGAAATATACAAACACTCTAAAACACACCCTAATCAAATTCTCAACACACAGATCAATTTCAGTACACACACATAATTTGACTCCACTTTTCAACACCTTTCAACAATCAAACGCACCCACATCACAGGCAGAGAAGTTCGAGATGACGCCGAGATCTAGTAGGCTCTGAGGATGGTGTGATGAAGCACCGAAACAGCTGTAAGCCACACAAACTTACATAATTAACACGAGTAAGTCCGCTAGTTAATCAATTGATTTTATTCAAGTGTTAAAAGTAGTGTACGCAAGATTCAAAATGGAATATGGATTTGTTCAATATAGTGACAACTTCTGAGATAACAAGTAATCGTGTCTCAGTATCCAGGGTTTTTTTTCTTTGCGTTTGTGTGTAGTTTATTTTTGATTTGATTTTTAAGAACTGCAGACATTTATCAGAAGTAAAATAACATACAGAATGTGATTTAATGCAAAATATTTACAATGATATAGATTCTAGACCCTAGAAGCAACAAATAAATCATGGAAAAGCCATTCATGTCATAAATTTTTGCCAGCATCCTATCATAAATGCTGCTGTATTTCATGCATATACAGAGTGCTAGTGAACAACTCAACATATACAGTCCCTACAGAAGCCAATTGGCTTGTCGTCAGCGCGACACCTCATCCTGCTCAAGGTTTTTCTGTGGTTGCCCTTGAGTAATAAGACAAATGTCGGGATGAGCCCTAAAAGAAATGGGTCACGGACCACTTCCCTTCCCCCACTCTTTCTCTTCTACTATCACAAAGAACTTGCTAATTTCTTAGATAACAACCCTGTACTATGATAATAGGGGAAAATAAATATACTGTAAGTTCACAGGGCTAATGGCATCGAAGCTGGGTACCTGGTTCTAATGAAGTGCACTGGTAGCAACTTTAAAACATGGGGGCATGAGATAGTTACTCTGCCAGCCATAAATAAATTCACTTCAATGAAATTCCCCAATGTAAAAAAAAAAAACTAATGAACAATACCGAAATAATTTTACCAAGTATAGAGGGGTCCTAGACAAGCATTTTGAGGTAGGTAACCATGGTCACTGATGTGATATGTCTGCGATACAAGTTATTAATGTAATTACAGTTTTGTACTCGTAAATCAGCAGTATAGCAAAGTAGGGTTACAATTGAGGCATTCTCTGAAACAAGAATTTAACTACAAACTATTGAATTTGAGATGCAGCGCATCAAACATTTTAGAGTTGGTATAACAGCATTGTGCAGAATGGCTTTCAAATGTTTCTAGTGGGTGCTGTGTTTATCGGAGATAAATAATATTTCTTCAGGAGGTAGATGTGTTATTAAGGATGCAATATGTGCGGAAACAGAAAAACGACATAAACGTATGGGCTATTCGATCTCAAATCGACCGAAAATATAGAGAAAATTGACCTTGCAATTTTTAAATACAATGAAACTTTTTCTGTCCGTAGAAAACTATGATACAATGCTTTGTGCAAAGGTTGAGGCATCAGAACTTTATAGTGTTTAAATTTAAAATATTTTAATTTATCGTGTTTTCATAAAATTAGCAACTTTAAACTGTTGTGGCTCCGAAACCCTTTCACCCAATGATCAAAATCATGGTTTATTTTGATGCTGAAAAGTTAAAGTTTATATTGACATGTAAACAGTTTTTCTTACTTTTTATGGAAATTGAGAAATTTAGATTTTTCTTAATTAAGACACCTATGCCCACGAAAAAATATTTTTAAAATATATGGTTAGATTCTGCATTGAAAGTACAAATAAACACGTATTTTTTACTGGTGCAACGTTAATAAGAAAGTGTTGAAAAATCAAATAAAGAAAATAAATAGTACGCGCGTGAGCTAGCCAGCTGACTGTGAGGCGGAAGCTAGCCTAGGCAAGCAAGGCCAGGAGGCATAAACACGTGATGTTGCGTCTAGTAGCGCATAGCTGGGCTAGCTTTATCACAGGTTTTCATAAACACAGGAGTAAAATGATGCCCAATGCTCGCTTATCTTCATCTCTCAGCCAGTGTGTGTGTGGTACTGCACTGTTCAAGTCCAGGCGTGTGAAAATAATTTATTTAATACCCCCGAAACTTATTGCCATGATACTAAGCAAACAATGCCGAATCCCTCTTAATAATGCAAGGTTTTTTCTCAATATTTTTTTACATATTTACAAATGGGCTAAAAGCCTAAAACTAAGTAAAATCAGATTATCTGTCTCTCTGTATACAATAAAAATGATTACTTCTTATCATAACCTACCAAATGTCAGCTTCAAAATGAGCTCTTGTTCAATGTTCTGCAGTAAATGGTTCCAGAGTTCTGAGCGCTGAAAGAAGCTTGTTTTTCTAAAATACGCTAAATTTGTCGCTCAACAACACGAAAACCGTTTGACTTTGGATAGTATATTTTTGCATATGCATTCTCCTCAGCACCTTGTATAAATAGGGAAAAAATTAGAGTATAAAAAAAAATGCGAGGTTTTTTACTGATCGATTTCATATGGAATAGCCCGTATGTTAAGTTGTTATTCCACGGAATGCCTCAATTTTTATTAGAATGACCTCATGCCTTCTTAGTAATTGAGAGAAACCGGTTTGATGACACATAAAAAGCTTATTCACAATTTAGTTTAATGATAATTTACCAAATTTACAGACTAAAGCACGATTACATACTGCTGTATTATTGGTGTAATCAGAGCTCAGTTGTTAACAGTTATTCAGTTCTACTTTTTCCCTAGTGTTACGAGACATCTATCATAGTCATAGACAGTGAATTTATTTGTAATGTTTGATAGGATACGGGATTCTTATCTGTATCAATGTCGTCTCAGTATTGCTGCTGGAGGTAGCCAGTTCCAGCAATTTCTGTAAATTTGTGCAATTTAATTTAGTTTTCCTTCCGTTGTATCTTTGTTTATGGTTACTCAAGTATGTATAATTCTTATTTAAAACTTAGATGGTAAAGGTATCCCGTAACATGCCATGAAGGCACTTGGGGGCATGGAAGTAGAGCCCCATGCTTTCCATGACCTCGGCACTAGAATGAGGTGGTGTGGTTGGCACCACGCTCTGACTGCCTTTTACCCCCGGGAAAGATCCGGTACTCAATTTTATAGAAGGCTGAGTGAACCTTGGGGCCGTTCTGAAAGTTTGGCAACGAGAAAAAATCCTGTCACCACCTGGGATCGAACCCCGGACCTTCCAGTCCGTAGCCAGCTGCTCTACCAACTGAGCTACCCGCCACCCAAAACTTAGATGACTTAGAGAATTTTTACATCTACTTGTATAAACAGAATTCTATTTCATTTATCATGTCAAACTAATAAACATCATTTCATTTATATTTTCAGCAAACCAGAAACTCACCTTTGAAAGAAGCAAGTAATGAAAACTTGTCGCCAGCAGATCAAGCATGGGAAAAATTTCAAAGGAGCAACAAATCACTAATCCGAACTTTGTTTTATGGCCAGCAAAAGTCTAGTGTTCGCTGTTGCAAGTGTGGCGAAGAGTCAGTGACATTTGAAGCATTTTCAGATTTGTCATTGCCTATTCCAATCTCCAGCAACAAATGCTCACTTGCTGTGAGTTTTCAGAATAACATAACCCTAATATATACATTTACATACAGCTATAGACAATATCTAAAACATTCTTTTCAGCTGTAAGTTACAAAAATATGTAGAAATATTTTAGAATCAGAATATTACTTTCTATCCTTTAAAATACAGTATTACGTATTTTTATAAAAACCACATACCGTCGACCGGGGTTACTTTACACAAGGGGGTAACTTTACACATTTCAAGAATTTCTGCTTACAGGATCTCCTTAATAAGGACACACAATTCAGACTACTACATACATGTGCTGTTGTCACATAGAATCAGTTCCATGGAGTTGCTACACATTGTCTCTAATGTGCTCCCATCTAAACATTTTTCTAGAAATGTGTAAAGTTACCCCCTTGTGTAAAGTAACCCCGGTCGATGGTATTCATATCATTCCACATAAAACTATATTTTTTGGATTTTTGCCCATGTTACCAATTTTTAAAGACATAATGTAGTTTTGGACGACCCAATTCAATGACGATTAAAAAAATGTAAACAAGGAATATCTGTGTTAGTAGTGTGAAATGCATGAAGTCCAAAAATGTTATTTCGTGAAAATTAAATTGGTATGTTTGACAAATGGGACTATACACGATATTGATAACTACATACAGTATTGTCCTTTTATTGCGTTTTTTATGTCCTTAATAATAATTGTTTAAGGACTTTGCACATGAAAAGTGAACTTCATACACTCGAAACTGCAAACATTCTGATGGGGGCAGATAAAAAAGTTAAATTTTTTTCTTTCACCATGTTAATAATGTCAAAAGAAGTGCTTATACAAATTTTGGCCACTCGACCGCAATTACGAGGCCGTCCAGAAAGTGATTTTCCCTGGGGCCGTTTATAGAAAAAAACACAGTGCATGGAAAGATTTATTGAAACAGATACAGCAATTGTTACGCTATTTGTCAACATATCCCCCACTGAAATTGAGACATTGTCATACCATGGGATCAGTTTTTGTTTCCTCTGTTGTAGAAGTCGGTTATCTGGGATCAAAACCAGCATTTGACAGTCGTCTGCACCTCTCTGTCGATCCCATGGTATGACAAATGTCCCACTTCCAGTGAAAATAGCTCAACAATTGCTGTGTCTGTTCCAATAAATTTGCAATGAAATTGTGTTTTCTTTCTATTAATGGCCCCTGGCGAACTTATTTTTTATGGTCCTCGTAATTGCAGTCGAATGGCCAAAATTTGCATAAGCACTTTTTTTGATATTATTGACATGGTGAAAGAAAAAAATTTAACTTTTTTATCTGCCCCCGTCAGAATGTTTGCTTGTTAAATAAATTATTAATGTTTATAAGTATAGCTATATCACAGTCTACTATATACAGTCGCGAAGCTCAATATGTAGTAAAAATGCAAACATGGGTAGTTGCCCACCACTAGGATCGCTACTATTGCCTCATCATCGCAGATCTCTCTCCTAGCAGACGACAAAATATGTTACACTTTCGTTGTGTTCTTTTGGAAAAATTAACACCTTCCTTCCATTATTGAAATATTAAATGCATAAAGTTAATTTATTATTTTAATGAAGTATATTAAATTCCACCATAAACTCGAAGATACCTGCAAGAAATAGGTTAATATAATTTTTGTTTGTGCAAAACGAACTGAAATTTACTATAATAGCTTCACTCATTCAAGATTATAGCGATAATTAACTATGAAACCAATAAATATTAATTTGCATTTCTCTTTACAACAATAATAATGGAAATATGAATTAATGGAGTAACTTACGTGTACCGGTACTTGTAGTGTAGGCTTACGTAGTTAACAAAGTGGGATGAGGTTAAGCAATAATAATCACACCAGAATTGGAAATAAAACGTGATGAATAAATTTTATTGCAACAGACTTTTTCTACGTCTCTAGTAAAGTAACAAATAAAATTAACAACAAAATTAACAGCTATAATTAAAAACATATCCTTTGAAAAAAAAAAAAGTAGGCCTAAGCAATAATAATCCCACCAGAATTGAAAATAAAACGTGATCAATAAATTTCATTAAAACAAATTTAATTTTTCTACGTCTCTAGCAAAATATTATTATTCCAATTATTGTATTTTAGCCATTAACATTTTCATTACAACCAATAACGAACATTTCACGAGCATCAATGTGAAAAACGCAACGAGCTAGCACTCGATGGAAATACGACACAGTCCAAAGTCGACCATGGACAGTCTATTGTTTCTAGTTGCTAACCGCTTGGAGCGATTTATCATGAGATTTGCAAAAAATCACCTCAAGCTTCGCGACTGTATATAGTAGACAAATGAAAGCTAATTATATAAAGATTGGGAGGAAGAACATCTTCGCTACTTGCTGTGCAAAACACCAGAGGGCTCTAGAATTACAGTGTTAAAATAAACAGAAAATCTCTTTTTACATTCACACTGATACCCTATATAATGCACAAACTATGATGTTGTATTTTGAATGCATCCATTCCAATCTGATTGCATAGAAAGATGAGTGATCAGTTAACATAGATCTTTGCACTCCTCCTTTAATATCCAGTCACTTGCCAGTAGCATATGTATTAACTACTATTGCCCAAAATGTGTGTTGTATTTTCCTTTTATGTTATAGGAGTGTATGAAGTTGTACCTGAATGGAGAAAGGATATCTGGTTGGAACTGTCCATCTTGTAAGGAGAAACGTGAGGCCATAAAGAAGTTCGATATATTGAAACTACCTCCCATCCTTGTCATACACTTAAATAGGTATTGTGTGTTTTGTAATTCACTGGAGTCTGATATAAATTTTACATGTTGCCTGTGGAAGGTAGGAAGTTCGTACCAAAACAGTTGAGTACACCGTGGAGTATAGATGTCACCCACATCTTGCCCTGCTTTCACTTGCTACAGACAATATGCAGTTCACATAAACACCGCATAGTATCATTCTGTGGATCTATGTAGAGTCGTGGATAGTTTGAAGAATATTGTTAATTTATATTGTAACGTTTTATACTGAACAACAATGTAACTTTATTATCTCAACAATAGGATTTGCTCTCCACACAGTAACACAGTATTCGTTAGTGCACTCCACTGACGACAGTGACAATTTACTTGGACTATTACGAACAACAATGAACTGTTAATCTTAACTAATATTTACAAAGCACTATTTACAAATCAGAACGGTCAGTTCTCAGTTCACAGCTCGTTTGTCTTGGCTAGTTCTTCTGGCTCAGTCACTCACGTTCACAGAATCTCGAACCACAGACCTTCAGAGATGATCCGCTGAACTTCGAACTCAGGTCCCCCCAACTGCGGTCCACTGCACTCGAACTCTGGGCTTCAGGCTCCACAGTTACGGACACAACTCAAGTTGCGCTCTGGTCTCGAAGCTGGCTTCACTGCTGCCTTACTGACGGGCTGAATGAATCACTGTCCGAGTTCACTCGCGTTTCTTCTTTTATAACTTCTTTATAGCGACGTAGCCTGGAAAGTTCGAGTTCGCGATTTTTCCACTTCGACGGACTTCTCGGCCTCTCTAGGCAAGCAGAAGATGCGTGCGCAATCTCCCCTTGCCGCATCGCCCCTTTCCCCTCTCTTCTCTCCGTGGCGCCCGTGTCGACTCATGCACGACCTGCTCTCTTGCGGGACGCTGGTCGTGAGTTCGAATCTCACGTCGCTGTCACAATATTAATAGTTTAGGTTTGAACAAAGTGAGCTATTCTGGTATTATTGTATTATTTATGTAATGTTAATATTATGCATGATTCCAAAAAAAGTAAACTCTCTGTTATTAAATAATTATGCAAACAGGAGTGTGTAACACGTTTATTTTTTCCCGGATTATTATTCGTTACGTGTTGGTTGAAAGACAAGTTTATTTACTAGCCATCAATACCCGTTTGTTTTGCTGGTCTGTTGACATCTGGTGCTGCTGTGCTACTATGCATTCAGTTGCCTTACAGTCCAAGTTCATTCAGCATCAGAATTACGATACGAACTTCATAGCTGTTATTACAACAGAAATGAAAATTTTTCTTGAAAGCAATTATGGGTTTAATATTATGTGCCACATACGAGATACACTATTATACTATACTTACTGGCTTTTAAGGAACCTGGAGGTGCATTGCCGCCCTCACATAAGCCCGCCATTGGTCCCTATCCTGAGCAAGATTAATTCATTCTCTATCATATCCCACCTCCCTCAAATCCATTTTAATATTATCTTCCCATCTACGTCTCGGCCTCCCTAAAGGTCTTTTTCCCTTTGGCCTCCCAACTAACACTCTATATGCATTTCTGGATTCGCCCATACGTGCTACATGCCCTCACATCTCAAACTTGTGGATTTAATGTTCCTAATTATGTCAGGTGAAGAATACAATGCGTGCAGTTCTGTGTTGTGTAATTTTCTCCATTCTCCTGTAACTTCATCCCTCTTAGCCCCAAATATTCTCCTAAGCACCCTATTCTCAAACTCTCTTAACCTATGTTCCTCTCTGAAAGTGAGAGTCCAAGTTTCACAACCATAAAGAACAACCGGTAATATAACTATTTTATAAATTCTAACTTTCAGATTTTTTGACAGCAGACTGGATGTTAAAAGCTTCTCAACCAAATAATAACAGGCATTTCCCATATTCATTCTGTGTTTAATTTCCTCCTGAGTATCATTTATATTTGTTACTGTTGCTCCCAGATATTTGAACTTCTCCACCTCTTCAAAAGATAAATTTCCAATTTTTATATTTCCATTTCATACAATATTCTCGTCACGAGACATAATCATATACTTTGTCTTTTCGGGATTTACTTCGAAACCTATCTCTTTACTTGCTTCCAGTAAAATTCCTGTGTTTTCCCTAATCGTTTGTGGATTTTCTCCTAACATATTCACGTCATCCACATAGACAAGCAGCTGATGTAACCCGTTCAATTCCAAACCCTGTATGTTATCCTGGACTTTCCTAATGGCATACTCTAGAGCAAAGTTAAAAAGTAAAGGTGATAGTGCATCTCCTTGCTTTAGCCCACAGAGAATTGGAAACGCATCTGACAGAAACCGACCTATACGAACTCTGCTGTACGTTTCACTGAGACACATTTTAATTAATCGAAGTAGTTTCTTGGGAATACCAAATTCAATAAGAATATCATATAAAACTTCTCTCTTAACCGAGTCATGTGCTCAAGTTGTTGTTCACGTGATGATAGTAAGAAATACTGGATCATACTTCAAATTTGCTCCAGTAACATCTTGTGATGTAGAACAAATATTTTCAGAGTACAAATGCGGTTTTTTTCTGAACATTTTATACTTTGTATGTTATTTTTATGTATGGGTGAATTATTTTAGATTGGGAGTTGTGAAGTTTATAATTACAAATTACTGTTTTTTTATACTTTTCGTTTATTCTTTTCTTGTTCTAAGGCTGTGGACGATTAGAGCACAAGTTTGGTTACCACCCAGCTGTACATATTTGTCGTTCTGGTTCACTGACATTGAGAGTTGCACTACTACAGTTCATTTGGTAGAGATATAGTCCAAGCTCACACAACTTAACAGTTTCGGTACAACTTCCTAGCTCTACTTATCACTTCTCATAGCCATCATTAATGTATTCACAATTCAGTCTGTGAACTTCATTACATACACGTTTAAAGTTGCCGGAAATTTGTTAAAAATAAGGTATACATAACACACCATTTAATTCACAAACGAATGGTTCTGTTTATGTAGACAGCTGTAGAGACTTGTAATGATCATTTTAAAATAAATGTATTACAGTGAAACCTCTCATTTACGGACATTGAAGGACGTAACAATCTGTCCGCATCTGGGAGGTGTCCTTTATTGGGAGGGAGGCTCCCCAATCTAACAGTAAATTTATAATATGCATTATGTATCCCTTCTAAATTCTAAATACAGTCTACTGTACTACAGTAAATCCTTTGCAATTTTGAACTACAGTAGATAAGACCGAAAAAGGAAAATACAGTACTGTGCCATGCAATTATATTCTAGGTCTACAGTTATGCAGTACTGTAATTTATATTTTTCAAATTAATCTTTACGTTCAAGTATCATGTCTCTCGAAACAGAACAACTGATTGAAGTGAATCCTACTAACCCTATCATGTGCCGAATACAATTTCACGATCGTGGAAACCTTGGACCCATCAGACAGGTTACATTTTATGACTTTGTTTATCCACCCGCTTCCAGCTAACAACAAGGGATAGTTAGCTGTGCTAGAAGTAGCCTACGAGACCCTTATTGTCTTCTTTCATGTTAAAGAATTTCTGTATAGTTCTCAAAACTAAATTTTTCACTTTTGTAACAGATTAGGTCTTCAAATCCAAGTTCTGTCCACAGTCAGAAGGTAAAGCACGCTTTAGGACTGTGAAACAGCTATCCGTGTCCGTGTCTGAGAGTGTCCGTAAACGAGAGTTAAATTTATCGTTATTTCTATATTATTTCAGTTGGGACATAAAAATCTGTCCGTATCTTAGGGGTGTCCGTAAGGAGAGGTTTCACTGTATAGGCCCACCAACTTCTTATTACTGATGGGAGATGAGGTCGCTGCTATCGCTACAAACAGGAAACATGAAACGAGCTCAGTAGTTCAGACTTCTGCCGTCAGTAATCGGAACTTGGCTGGCCTATAAAATAATGGTACGCTTGTAAATTTACAAAGCAAAAGATATCCATTAACAGTGTTTGTGTACAATTCATTTATTGTAAATAGCAGGTTTGTTGGGTGCTGTATAAAATGTGTAATGAAAAATTATCTTCCATTCACATGGCACTGGTTTTTTTTTTTTATTATTTATTTATATTCTTCTAGAATAACACAGAGCATTTTTGTAACTTAATTCATATTTTATTCCAGGTTTTATCACGATGGTTGGTGGCGAAAGCGACAAGCTTATGTAGATTTTCCATTTTCTATGGACATGCGCCAATACACATTAGTTCCAAACCAGCGGTATGGTAGTTATAATTTGTATGGTGTATCGAATCATTATGGCACCATGGAAGGTGGTCATTATACGGCATATTGCAAAAACAGTACGTATTGTAAGTGGTTTAAATTTGATGATCATGAAGTGAGTGAAATCTCCAGTAATGAAGTTCGTTCTGGTGCTGCATATATCCTCTTCTATGCATCCATAGAATACAAGGTGCCAGGAAACAGTTGAAGAGACCTAATTAGGTGAATACACATGTTTGAATTATGAATTTATTAATTAATTAATTTTGCTGATAACGGTTTTTGTCAGTGGTGGACGTAAGTTTTACATCCTGATTTGCTCAGCAGTTTTACTTCTCACTTTACACAGAAGAAGAGTTGCTTTTGATTATGATCCTGATGTCATCTTCTGGTTTTCGCATTAAGGAAAAGGCCGATCAAGTTTGTAATATGGTTCTGGAAGAAGTTTTAGTGTATAACCGAGATAACTAGTATGTTTTTAGAATTTGTGTTTTGCATTGAACGGCCAAACTTCAAGAAGGTATTTTGCGAAGTAGATGATGAGCAAGCTTTGCAAAGTGAGTGAATGCACTTAAATTTCTCTTAGAAGTCAAAACATTGACAATCAACAGCAGAATGAGGAATTTGGTCGCTAGTGAGATGATGGAAGTCCTCCTGGTTGCTAGGATAGAAGAACTGAAAGCAATTTCACTAGGAATCAGCATTGATTTTTTAGGACTATGTGGCATATGTACATCATGTTTAAATAATTTCAGAAAAAGAGATTATTGTTCCCCTCTTGTTGATATTTTATTATAATCTGAAACGGTCAAATATCGAGATAAATGTGTAAGTATCTTGCCTTCTTTAGTAGAAGACTTGAATACGGTACTGTTCATGTAAAAAGTTACTCATCTGATTAGATGTAATGTAGTCTACACATGAAATGTCAATGTGTAGAGTCCTGCCTATCTATGGTACACAGGTATTTTATATTAATGTTAAAAATACAAGCACTTTCGAATATTAAACTTAATACAGATATTGATAGTTTATTATTTGAGATAAAATGGAAGTGAAAATGTAAAACAACTTGCAGCTCTTAGTTTAATCGGATAAGTGATGTATAATTGTCTTTTGCTGTTATGATTGAAGAGAAGCCTAATTTTTCTCGAGAATGTGTGTATCCAGTTACATGCTCTCAGGGAGAGATATGTATACTTCCAGAACCCTACATTGAATGATTGTTTCGAAGTTGACAAGTTGTTTTACCAAGGCTTTAACTCAGCTTTAAGAAGCATAATTGGTTAATATTGTAACTGATATTAAAATAATGGAAAGAACTGGTGTATTTTCTTGAAAATGGGTTGAATATTAAGAGAAATAGTATTGCTAGTATTTATGATAGATGTCTATAAGTGATGTACAGATGAGATAAAAATCATGTTATTTTCATATTACTGTACATATGTGTACATTAAGAATTGCGTTTTAAATGAAGAATAACAAACATAGCTTAGTAAAATTATTCACTTAAATTTTGTCCCTTTATTTATGCTGCCTTGTTAGAATATCTCTAGAACACATTCGGTACTGAAACGGAAGAAATATTCAACCAAGTGTGTTTCATATTCTCTTAATACAGACATACAGAATTTATTCTCATGAAGGTGGAGTACTAATTAGCTTGTGTTCATTATGAGGCACGACTGTTCATTTAACTGCTCAGTAAAAAAACAAAGTAGTGATTCGGGCCCTTTGAATAAGATGAAAGCATACTGTTGAGCATATGATTGAAGTATGAACATTCCCTATTTTCTTCTTTAGCTTGAGCATTTGTCTGGATACTTTTTATGATGAAAGAGTAATGGAACGGAGAAAAATTCTCTCCGGCGCTGGGATTTGAACTCGGGTTTTCAGCTCTACGTGCTGATGCTTTATCCACTAAGCCACACCGAATACCCACCCCGGCGCCGGACAGAATCGTCTCACTTTAAGTTCCAACTCTTGGATTCCCTCTAGTGGCCGCCCTCTGCACTACGTCATAGATGTCTATGAACGTAGGACTGAAGTCCACACATGTGCTGAGGTGCACTCGTTATGAGTGACTAGTTGGCCGGGATCTGACTCTTTCATCGTATGATGACGCAGAATATCTGTATGAAAATATCATATGTACTTCGGTACATTAAAATAATATACATGATATGCGTAAATCACTTTGTGATTTAAGACGGCGCTTATTCCGTCAGATCCCGGCCAACTAGTCACTCATAACGAGTGCACCTCAGCACATGTGTGGACTTCAGTCCTATGTTCATAGACATCTATGACTTAGTACAGAGGGCGGCCACTAGAGGGAGCCCAAGAGTTGGAACTTAAACTGAGACGATTCTGTCCGGCGCCGGGGTGGGTATCCGGTGTGGCTTAGTGGATAAAGCATCAGCACGTAGAGCTGAAAACCCGGATTCAAATCCCGGTGCCAGAGAGAATTTTTCTCCGTTCCATTACTCTTTCATCGTATGATGATGCAGAATATCTGCATGGAAATATCATATGTACTTCGGTACATTAAAATAATATATGGATACTTTTTGGCTGTCTAAATGAAAATAAAGAGCTTCCTTCGTCAGTATTCTTTGAAATTACGTTGATTAGTATTATAAATCCAACAAATATTAAAGCAAACAACAATTACGATAATAAATTTAATTTTTAAGGATAGTTTTGAAATAAAAGTTACTTCCTTTTTGGTTGTTTTGATGGAAATAATATAACTGTGTACCTAGTTGAGAAACGAAAGAATTGCGTACTATTAGACATAATATTAGATACTAACAAACCTCATTCTAACATCATGCTAGTTTATGCAGACATTTAATAGTAAGAAATGAGAAGTTCGTTATCTCAGTAACTGATGACATTTAGTGAGCACATAGCATAAAAATAGACTGGCATAAAAATTACAAATATGGAACAGATATTTACAATAACATGAACGTCGGTTCTAAGGGTTGCATACTTTTTTCTAAATGACCTGAAATTTTCAGGCACAATAATTAATATGCTAATGTGCCATAATTCAAGTTTATAGAGTTAATAGTGAACTAATTGCCTAGACTTGTTCAGAATTTCGAAAACATAGGTTAACTCTGAAGGCTTTCTACTAAATAACCTAAAAATTATTGGTGCGATTTTAATGTTGATATGTGAAAATGTCTGCATTTGAATATTGGACAGTTAAATTAACAAATCTCATATTAATAATATTAGCTTTTGGTGACTCATATTAAGTTTAAGAGTTTATTTGCAGAAGAGCCTCAACTTTGTGCACGTGAGATGTCACTGCATTTGTGCAGTGGTTCATTGACGAATTTTCTCCATTAAGGATTCCTTTATATCATAACATGTAATAGGAACATATATTTACCCTGTAGAATAACTATATCCTTTGTCTTTTATTAGATTGCTGATTGCATATGATTTTTAATAACTAGAGAACTTTTCATATGTCTAATTAAATTCTTTCCTCCTCTTACTTTTCAGTTTTGATGTAATATTGCTACAGACTTACGTGTAACGAAAACCTCAGATGGTGAATTATGGAAAAATCAGTAATATTCAGTTCATCAGCAAGGAAAGGAAGTAGAGGGAACATGCCTATATTGGACCATCTAATTTCTAAGGTCTCTTTGTTTATATAGGAACAGACTTTTTTATGTAATAAGAAACCAGATTAATTCTTTTCTGTTCATAACAAATATACAACAAGATTAAAAATTAAGTTTTTCATCATATCGAGGGTAAAACATATTTCTGTTTTACTTCGACTGAAAAAATCCAGTTCAGGAATATCGTCGTCATCATCATCTGCCCATCAAGTAATAGACCTAGTGGCCTGTTACGGTCCCCTGCCATTTTCGGAATGGCCGACTCGCAGATCTTCTTCCTTTGGGGATGTACCGTAGCCTCTGTTTTGGTATCCTGAAATGTTGCATTCTATTAACATGTTGTAACAAATTTTGTCTATAGTCACAGAGATATTCAGTTGTAGGAATTATTTTGAGTTCATCACCTATTACTTCTTTCCTTTTGTGATCTGAAAGGCTGTATCCAATAGTTCTCAAAAATCTCATTTCAGCAGATGTTATGAGCCTTATCTTGGGTTTGTAAGGACCATGCTACGCTACCATAACAGAGTGAGTCTTGCCTTCAGTCTTGTGTGTTTTTGGACCTTCGTTGTTTTAAAAACTTGGTTGATTTATTCTGTGGGGTCTGTTATAATTTTGAATTTTAAGTATTAAATCGCATTCTCTTGAGAAAAGCTTACTTAAAATAAATTCGTGCTGAAAACAGAAGAGTTTAAACTTCGATATTTTGACCTAGAAGGGCTTGAAACATAAAATATTTGCTTTTATCAACTGAAAACTTATACTTTGCAAACCCATGGTTTGCGAAAATGAGGTATAGGTAGTAATAAGGCTGTCTCAAAGCTCAAGTCTCTACTAGACTCTAGTGATTAGCAATTATCTGACTCGTAAACTACACATTAAGGAGCTTTAGATATGTATGCTCGAATCACAGCCTTCATAGATTATTTTTCTTAAAACTATTACATCACGGTGCAGCACTGAAATGCCAGTCTTAATTTTACAAACATTTATACCTCTTTTAAGTAACCATTAGTTAATCACATTTTCTTCGAAAAATGGAGACGACGTTTCCACAGATATTACTTTTCAGTTATTCTAGGGTGCGTGAATATGATTTGCATAGAACACGTTTGTCTTTTTAATTTCTTCAGAATAAGTCACATGGCATGAAGTTGAGAGAAATTTAGGGAGAGACATATTGCTAAAAACTAAATTGTCGAATATTTCATGAATTGCTTGCATTTAAAAATTGACTCTGTGTTCTGTGTTGAAAACGGTAAAAAAATATACGTCCTCTCAATTAATTTATTAAGAAAACAGTGCAGAATCATTGTCACATACATATTGGCGTCAAAAATTTTCTTAAAAGATTAATTAGTCTTATTATTGCTAATGATGTGCCATTCTACTTTCGAATCATGTAGAAGGTAGGCAGGTTTATCGAAGCACTAAAGGGCCCTATACCCACTAAGACTTAACCTGGGTAAGTCTGTGCAAACCTAAATCCACAGGCAAGTCTCCTCGTATATGGGCAAAAAATATCTAGGCTTTTGGCCCTCAGACAAGCCTCCAGACTTGTAGGACTGCTTGAAATTTTCTGACTGTAGCGCTCTCCAAATTAAGTGGGAGAAAAAGTAAGCATAGAAACAAACGATACTGTTAGCATCTGGTCGAGATTTCATTGTTACGTTTTGCACTTCTCTGTAGTGAAATCACGGCAAGCTGTTAAAGTTCAGATTTAAATAACTGTTCTCATGCATTTCTCTTACAATTTATAGAAATGTATAAATCTTTTCCATGGCTATGGAAAATTAAGTTATAACAACACTTATAAAGCAAAACTATAGACGTGCTATTTAAAAATAGCGCTAAGGAATAGTGAACAAATGAATGCAGAACCATGGAGGAATTCTATTTCTCGTGTGATCTCCATGGGAAATCATTGACTTCAACGATCTCTTACGTTTTGTTGGTGAACTATAAGTGGTTGAGTGGAAGAGAAGGCCTTATGGCCTTAACTCTGTCAGTGAAAATAAAACATTCTATTCTATAAGTCTAGGAGGTTAGTCTGAGCATGTATGAGCAATCATCTAATTCAAACATATCTCCCGGAGGTAAGTCTGTGCAGTCTTTGTGTGAATGGGCCCTTAATATCAATGGGTCTAGGAAATTATGTAACCATGGAAATTGAAACAAACTCCATCCAAAAACAGAAGATTAGTATCAATTTTTACTCCCTATACTTTAGAATTCATTCACAAAACCAATATCTGTTCGTAAATATAGGATCGCAAAGTTGTAGTTCTTGCAGTAAGGTAATTTTATGTGGTTCTCTAATAATTTCATAGCTGTGCATACAAAATCATGACATTTCTTTTTCTGTGAAAGACATAAGTAATTTCCTAGATAATTAAAGATATCATTATCCACACCTGTGGAGTAACAGTTACCGTGCCTGGCCGCGAAACCAGGTGGCCCAGGTTCGATGCCCGGTCGGGGAAAGTTACCTGGTTGAGATTTTTTCCGGGGTTTTCCCTCAACCCAATATGAGCAAATGCTGGGTAACTTTCGGTGCTGGACCCGGTATTATCACCATCTCATTCAGACGCTAAATAACCAAAGATGTTGCACAAACACAACAACTATTTTTAACAAAATAATCTGCCCTCAATGAGGGTGACCATAAAGATCCAGAATAAAAGCACAGAATAATTTAGAAAGACAAAAAGATTAAGTACAGGAATTGTTTAGTAAAACATCCAGAGAAATGCAAACCCTATAGAATCGTCAATGGCCAAAATATATATAAATGGTAGTGTAATATTTAAATTGAATCCTTAAGAATATCCAATAAAGTTTTTGAATTTCAAAAAATCGGAGACAGAGTGCTTTTAAAATATTCCATGTGAATTTAGGAAGTGTGCCACGTGCACCAAACAAAAGACCAGAAACACTCCACTGACTAGTGGGAAGGTTATATTTCTCACTTAGGTACGGGATGCAGGACTCATAAATGGGTTTCTTCTCCTCATCAATGTGTTGTGCCTCCTGGGCATCCCTCTCAAATCGGATTGTAGGATCAAGAATTATTCCCTTAGATTGAGTCCTGTGGATGGCAACAATATCTGCTCTTCTATTCGAATCTAAGGATGAAACGCAGTGGATTTCCTCGTATACCTCCCATCCGTGACGCTTGAGGACATCTGCAATACCGGTCCTGGCCTTATGGTGTCGATTGTTGCGCAGCAGCTCCATTTTTCGACAGAATCCCAACACGTGACCAAGAGTTTCCATCTCGTTGCAGCCAGGATGGCGACAACGGGTTATGTTGAAACTTCTGCCGGGCACAGATCTAACCACAGATAGATTGCTGGACATTTTAATTGCATTAATATATTCTGAAATTGATAAATTTGCGTCATAAAATAACCTACTAAAAAAAAAAAGACATCATTCAAATATTCTTGAGTAAGAACTTTACTCTGAGTATAGGATTCTTTCTTAAATGAAGTCGGTTGTCTTATGTGAAGCCTGTTGTGTAGACCAATTTACCGACAGAGTTGTTGTCCATGATGTGCAACAGGAGGCTGGTCTGTACTACACCAGCGATGAGATGAGATGATGATAGATATTTGCTGGGATGTCACAGGGAACAGAAAACTTCTATGTTACCTGGACAATGGGCTTGCCCCACATAAGTTATAAATCGGGGATATGTCGGGAATCGAACCCAGGTCCACAGGATTGTAAGTCCAGCACTCTAGCACTAGATCACCTTGGCAGCTATAATGTGAAATTGAACACTTTTAAAATTATTAAATAGTAATGTTGTTATGTATAATTAATATATTATACAGCACTGATGTGCATTGTCGAAATTATCAGCATAAGGCAAATGCTGCTAAAGTATTTCTTCAAAATGATGTACTTCCAAAATTAACTATGTTAAATATAAATTCTTTCTGCCTAATACGACATATGTCAACTTTAATATTAATTCGAAGGTGGTTATCACAAATCGTATATTTATTTGTATTGTGAAATCTTAACTTCTGTCTCATAATGAAATTTAATTGCAGTTATATAAATCAATTTTCATACAACACACTGCGTAAATAATTCAATGATATGTTATGATTAGAATCACCAATATGTTAAGATAAACCCACCCAGAGAATATTCATCCTAAGATAATTTCAACCTCAGTCGATTCACACACACGAAACTACACCCAGAGAAATCCATCCAAAGGAAATTTATCAAAGACTTTATTCAGGAATGGCATACAGTGATTGTGTTAGTATGAAAGATGAAGTATTTCTTCCTCACTTTTTTGCAAAACATATTTTTCGAATATTCCAATCTTTGTATAACAATTGAAAATTGATTTTTTTCTGTCTCCCTCTATTGCACAAATATGTTTTGCATTTTCAACCAATACACCTAGAGAAATTTGAGGGCTTAATCTGAAACTAACGTAACTATAATCAGTGATTTATTCACAACAAAATTCTTAAAAGGCAATACGCTTATTTTACATGAATTGTAGCATCATGTTTTGTAGTTACGAATTGTATTACAGACGTGGACATATTATTAACAAAATTTACGATTTTTATGATATTTTGTTTACAAAATTTGACTTTTCAATTTAGACTACAGTTGACAATTTTGGATATTTCCATCATTATAGTAGAGAGAAATATGCAAAAATGTCAACTGTAGTTTAAATTGAGGAGTCAAGTTTTGTAAAAATATATAATAAAAATCTTCAATTTTGCTAATAATTTGTAAATTAGCAAAAATGTCAACTGCATTGAAGAGTCAAATTTTGTAAAAATATAAAACAAAAATCTTCAGTTTTGCTAATAATTTGGAAATATCCAAAATGTCAGCTGCAGTCCAAATTGAAGAATCGAATTTTGTAAAAATATACAATAAAAATCTTCAGTTTTGCTAATAATTTGTAAATATGCAAAAATATCAAATGTAGTCCAAATTGAGGAGTTAAATTTTGAAAAATATGCAACACAAATCTTCAATTTTGCTAATAATTTGGAAATACACAAAAATGTCAACTGTAGTCTAAATTGAAGAATCATATTTTGTAAAAATATATAATAAAAATTTTCAATTTTGCTAATAATTTGTAAATTAGCAAAAATGTCAACTGCATTGAAGAGTCAAATTTTGTAAAAATATAAAACAAAAATCTTCAGTTTTGCTAATAATTTGGAAATATCCAAAATGTCAGCTGCAGTCCAAATTGAAGAATCGAATTTTGTAAAAATATACAATAAAAATCTTCAGTTTTGCTAATAATTTGTAAATATGCAAAAATATCAAATGTAGTCCAAATTGAGGAGTTAAATTTTGAAAAATATGCAACACGTCTTCAATTTTGCTAATAATTTGGAAATACACAAAAATGTCAACTGTAGTATAAATTGAAGAATCATATTTTGTAAAAATATATAATAAAAATGTTCAATTTTGCTAATAATTTGTCCACGTCTGTATATACAAAACTGGTCAGAATTGAGTTCGTGATTTTTTGTAACCAACTAGAAGAATAAATCGATTGGTGTAAAAACCTAAAAGTGTCCATTTTTGTAGTTACATTAGTTTCACGCTAAGCCATTGAATTCGTTCTAGATAATAATCAGACCTACAAGTTGAGTTACATGATTCTGTACATCACGTTTGTTCTTTATTTTAATAAGTATTCTTTTGAAAATAATTTATTTCGTCAATCACACATTAAAGGAAAAAATACTGAGTTATGTGAGAGATTGAGAAGGAAACCTGACATAGAATCGTGTTTTATCTGTAAATTTATACTTTAAGACATATTTCTTGTTGTAGTATTATCTTTTCTTCTACTTAAGCAAAACTGTCAAAATTCCTTGTCTTTTATTATTGAATTATGTTTTAAATTCATATTTTTATGTTTTCTGTTGCAGTTGCTTCAGTATATCATTACATTTTATAAATCCAGTTTGTTAGTGCTGCCTGATAACACATACGCGACAAAATAAAAATAACTGCAGAAGTACCAATCACAGATCACTTAGTATTATGTAAATGGCTTCCTTAGAATTTTCTACCATGTTATGTATAGAGTAATAGAAAGTTAATTGTTCTCTATTTCTACTGGTACAAATCAGATTTTAACTTGGCATGAATCTTGAAAATGATACTTGTTAAAACCTTAATTTCAAACGTTGACTAGTATGCATAATTTACCCACTTATGAATGTGAAACATTTATTTTTGAAATGGTGTGTGTTCGATTTGATATGGACTCTGAACTGCAAAACATTTGAATAAATTACATGGCATTTTATTTGTATAACTATAATGCACTTCTGAACAGTGTCCCAACAAGAATGCCGGATTTAATAATGTGAATAAATGCAACAAAAACAGACAAGTGCCGCCACCCAACAAGGCAATGGCACAATGTCTCAACAATGCCTTGTTGTTTGGTTGGCTACAATTATGTGTTCAGCTATCTGCTTTTGTTGGATTTATCCACATTGTTAAATCTGGCGTTTTTATTGTGACACCATTTATTAAAAAATCATGCCAGTAATTGTTATTTTACATGACATTCAAATTCCGTCGTTGAAATTTTCTAAAAGCACTTTAATAAAGGGGACGAATGAAACTCTGAAAGGCCACATTTGCCAGAATAACTTATACTCCTCTTTTTAACCAATATTGTTTAAGAAAAATTGTAGAATTTAATCAGATTACACAAATACCTTGTAATATTTATGCATACAGTAAATGGTAACTATGCTGGTGTTCTATTTGAATAAATCTATTATTCGAAATAAGGTTACAGCTATTAGTTTAATATGTTATGTTACATGAACCACTTTATAATATATGCTCACCAAATTGAAGTTGTGCTATTGTCACATTACTAACCATGACCTTCTCCATGTCCTCTTTGCGTCCTGCCTTTCCTCGTTTTTCTTTGTTTTATATTCAGTATTTGGATTTTTTGCCACTAGAACCACTCGGAAGAGGGAAAACAACAACATATTTAAATTTGTCTCACAACCACAACATAGTTATTTCTCCCACAGTGCATATGTCATCCCTGAAAGTTTCTGCATTATGGATTCTCATACAGTAAAGATAATGGGACTTGCAGGATAATAGTTCTGAAAATAACAGCCCCAGAAAATGTTGGTTCTTGGTTTCTGGTACTTTGCTATTATGTTATTTGTCTATGGCAGGGATGAGACTATATTAGCTCCCAATCACGGTAGAAGAGCTCGACCTTGATCACGGGCGCATAGCGCATCCACTGTAACGTAGACAACAGGGATGTACATGCACATGCAGCAAATAAAGGCAGCAATTATTACAATAACTTGCGTTACTAAATTTCTGGCTATGTAATAGGGCTAATTATTCAGTTATTTAATATACATGTACATATATAAACAAATCGCAATGGGAAGGGTGTTTTAGGAACAAAAAGAGAAATAGGAAAAGTTAATTGTATGTAAACCATTTTCTTGTTAAAAGCATTTATTTATTATGTAAATACTTCACTTCATTGGTTAGGAGAAACTAGTAGGGTCTACCTGCTCGACGTGTGTGATCTCTAAGTACTTTTGAGTATCTGTTGAAAAAATAATAACGACAATATTGATTAAAATAGAGTATATTGATTGTATGATTGTGAAAATGTAGTCCTTACTCTCCAATCGTGATTATGTAATGAGTTTTCTTAGAGTGATTTGTGAGATGCACGTAACACAAAAAAACAAATTGATTAAATTAAGATATTGAGAGCCATCGTAATTTTTGGGGTCAATCATTTAAGGGGATATGTATGACTTTTAAAACTTCCACACTTCTCAGCCAAAAATATGTGAAATTTAAACTACCGTATATAAACAGATCTATCCTAATAATATCTGTACAAAATTTGGTGCATTTAGATCTAATAGTTTTGAAATTATATTTTTAAGTATATTTTATATTGACGTTACTAAAAAAAAGCTCCTTGCATCAAAGTTTTCAAAATGTTTAGTTCATATTTGCTCAAAATCTTGAAAATAGCTATTGGAATAAAAGTGAATTGGCTTTTTGAGCTTAGTAATAGTATAAGTTAAAGTGCAATCAAAGATAAAATATTATTTCTAAATTAAAGAAACATGTCTAATAAAAGTAAATATCCAGAAACAAGCAACAAATAAAACATCAACAATACATTTAAAATAAAGAAATAAAAGGAATCTAGATACAATCTACTGACCCAAATGTAAATTAATTATCTTCGATGTCAATTCCGAAATCAATTTATTTCTCTCTTCTCCTGAATAATGCCTATATTTTTTTTAATGTTGCGTCTCATAATACCGTTTTATGTTGCTTTTTTGCAAATGATATTTTTTTTTACACAAACACTGGACTTCATCACCATGTTCGAAGCATAAATATTGTATCTTCCACTCTTCCTTGAAACTTTATTGTATGAACGCTTCCGTTCCGTCATGATGTGCTGTGTTCTAAGATCTGTACATCCTTTAGCAATGTTTACAGGTAAAAGAGCTCCACGCACGCGCACTGCGGACAGAAAATAGCTCTTGCCCGCAAATATTAGTCACTATTGCAAGACTGGCCTACGGGCTTCCCAATATTTTTCATATATATCTGATCCTTTTAATGGTAGACAGGTGGAAATTGAGCTTTTGTGTAAATAATTTTACCATGTTTCAGTACTGAAAGCACGTTTCCAGGGAGCATCATTGCAGGCAACCTACATTACCTGCCCCAGAAAATGTTACCACAGACTTAAAAAATAGTGCATCAATAGCAAAAAAAAACTAGAACATTGTTGACTCTCTAGTAAACCAATAGTGGAATTTGTGCTGAATGAGAAAAAGTTTTGGCAAGGTATTCCTGTTTTCTATGTTAGAATTCAGTCATTTATCCATTACCATCTCACCATTTTGGCATTATGTGGATTCACCTCACAGAGATTAAGGATGTTTGAGAATAAGGTGCTTAGAAAAGTATTTGGGGCTAAGAGGGCTGAAGTTACAAGAGAATGGAGGAAGTTACACAACACAGAACTGCACAGATTATATTCTTCACCTAACATAATTAGGAACATTAAATCCAGACATTTAATATGGACAGGGCATGTAGCACGTATGGTTGAATCCAGAAATGCCTGTAGAGTGTTAGTTGGGAGGCCAGGGAGAAGAAGACCTTTGGAGAGGCCGAGATGTAGATGGGAGGATAATATTACAATGGATTTGAGGGCGGTAGAATACAATGGTAGGAACTGGATTAATCCTGCTCAGGATAGGGACTGATGGCAGGCTTATGTGAAGATAAAACCAAATATTTGAAGATGGCCATAAACATGACGCAAAATAAAATTGGAGTCACACTTTTGAAAATGTTACGAGCTATATATATTTAGGAATAGAAATAAATAGTAGAGGGATAGTGTCAGAAGGAATGCTGGGTGGTCTATAGCGAGTCCATCTTCCAAATTTTATAAAAGTTCCAGATAATTGGTATATAGTATTGTTCAGGGGCGTATTTTGCGGGCTACCGGGGCTATACCGGTAGCCCAAGGAAATTACAAAAGAAAAAGTTTATAATATAACATAATGTAATAATTTTGTATTATTAGTTTTACCATAGTAATTAAAATTAAAGTAATTGTTAGATATATTTTGTGTAATAATAGGGTCAGCGGTAGCCCAAACCCTTTAACCAGTATACGCCACTGGTATTGTTTGGATTGATTTGTTCCTTTTTGTATACCATTATTGACAATTTCATTCCCTTCTCGAATTGCTCTGTTGATATTATGTTAAATAAAAGTGGAGATAAACCGCAACCTTGCCCGATGTCTTTATTGGTGTATATAGACTGCAGATTGTAGCACATCATTTATATAAAATAGCAAGGGAATATGACATGAACATTTCCACCTCGAAAACAAAGGCAATGACAGTGTTTGGGGAAAAACATCCAATGCGTGAAAGTTAATGATACCCATCGCCATTGAAAGAAAAGGACGTAACTATTCTTAACCCAAAACAAAATGAAATTTTCATAAGAGAAGAATGGGGTTTTAGCTTCGAAGTAGCAGTTAGTTCTTTGTTTTTATAAATATTTTTCAGTGAGATTTGAAGGGTTAACCATTTTCAATCTGATATTTGCTATTGTGAAAAAATTTTATCTTTGTGGAGTTCAAAAGTTAATGCAGAATTAACGTTTGTGCAATATGCCAAGCAAAAGACAGATTACTATTGAGCAGTAAATTTGACAACTATGTTTACAAATTCGATGCTAATATATTGTGAACTGATACAGCGGTTCTTTTATGTAAGCCCATTTGTTCCAGCTCTTCATTAAGCATACTTTTCGTGGGGATGGGGGAAGGGGCCAATGACGTAAAAAAACAGTGGTCCTTTTCATGACTGATGTAGAGTCATATATGGAAGAGTTCGGTAAAGCTTCAGAAATTATTTTCCTTTACATAATTCACAACACTTGCACTGGCAAGAAGACCTCTAGAGAATTTGCTCCTGAGCATGCTCTTCCTTCAGATCTTCTTTTAACGAGATGGGAGATCTGGATTTCTGCTGCTTTATACTACGCCAGAAACTCCAATCAAATATAGTATGTGACGGATCGCATGCATAGACTGTTCTGGAGATGAATATGCTTCAATTCAAAGTGAAAAAAAAAAAAAAAAAAAAAAAAAAAAGTTACTGGTATTGCTTTCTAATGTTTCAATTGGCCGTTCTTATGTAGCATATCTTTATTATATTTACCTGCAGTCGTTACCAGACATGATAAAAGATAAAAGTATTTATTTTGTGGAACCTTTGAAGATACAGTACTGTGAACCATCAGGGAAAGAATGTAGGTACTCACAAGGTAAATTCAAGATTTCTAAATGTGATTTTTAATGATGTCCTTTCATGGACACCTGTCATTCTTAGGACTTTCATATCTGGAACAAAAGTATGTTTAGCTTCAAATGAATTACTCTAGAATATTAATTCATATTTCATTATAGAATGAGAGTATGCAAATTATGCCATTTTAAGTTTGATTTATATCGCCATAGAAGATGAGGATCTTAATGCAAAACAGGCAGAGCTTAATTATTCTTCTTATTCCCTTCAAGTATTAGGCCATATGGCCTGTTATGATCTCACAGTTGAATTTTCAATCCACCGCTTCTTTGGACAGTCAAGAGATCACTTCCCATTTGGACGATAGTGGAGCATGACTTGGGATTCTATCTCTACGCATGCGATGCAGATGATTTATCCAGTTGTTTCCATAATGTTTTACGTGATTAATTACAGGTTCTAGTTGTAATTCTTCCATTACATCTTCATTGCGTTTGTGATCCCATTTCGTATATCCCACTGTATATCTCATAAATTTCATTTGATTAGCAATTATTCTGCTTTCGTCTTTCTTCCCCAATGTTCATGCCTCACTGCCGTAACAAAGTACAGGTCTCGCCAAGGTCTTGTATAGGCGAATTCTAGTATGCCTTTGTACTAGGGAAGGTTTCATAATGTTGTTAATCATTCCCATTGTATTAGTGTATTTAGAAATTTTCTGTGAAATGTCTACTGCATCAAAAAAAGATAATGTGTATCCTAGTTATATAAAATAATTTACTCTTTTTAATATTTCTGAATCTAAACATATTTTGCTAGACACAGGGTATTTTCCGCAGAAAGCCATAATTTTAGTTTTTTCTTTATCGATTTCCATATATTTTATTCCAATTTTGTTAAAATTAAAAATTGAACGTTGTAATTCATCTTTGGAGGATGTCACCAGAGCTAAATCGCCTGCAAAGAGCAATGAATCTAGTTATAAATGTCTATTGAGTTGTAAATATATCCATGAGCTTAATTTAGGAATAATTCTATATGTGTATTTCCAATTCAAGTGATCCAGTTCCATTGCTATGGCTATTTATGATAAATCGAATAAATCAAAGTAATTACAGGATAAAATAAGTTTATTTTCATAAATCTCTATTTTATTTGCATAAAATGTTATACCAATAGCCTATTAAGAAAAACAGTGTTAGTATTATTAGTGTTAAAACGATTTTTTAAACTTGTTTTCATTTCTGCATAAATAATCGCAACATGTTACACGATATTATATTTTCACATTCGTATGAAGATCCGTTTCGTTAAATAGCCACCAATTCTTTGACTTCAGATGAAATGTACTCCTAAAATTTATTAATACTAAGATATAACATAATTAACGTCTACCGTTTTTATTTTTCGCATAACCAACTCAGTTACAGGTTTCTTGTCACCTGACTGACCGGACCAGGACATCTGCTGATTGTTGCGATATAAAAATGTGTCTTCTCTCTTCTGTGATTGGCTACTTCGTATCATTTTATTTGGTTCTTTCGAGATATAGTATTGCTGTTCGCATAGGTGGAAGCAGAAGCGTTGTATACGAGGAGAACAACGAATGTTTTTAATAATTTCGTAATGAAGGTAAGTTTTATTAACATTACATGCTTCATAACTGTTTTAAACTATTGTGTACATTTATGCTGCACTTAATTTTTTAAAATCAAATTTACTTGTATATGTATAGCCTATGATCTGCTGAGATTCGGTATTTATGTCAAACTGAAACCAGTGATCTATGATATTACGATATTTCGAGTAACGTTACAATCTTATACTTTGAAAATTATAATGTGTTTCGCAACGAAATACCTTACAAAAGTATTCCAATATGTAATGCGCAATTTGAAATTTCTTTATATTGATAGCTTTATAATATGATCGTTTTCTGCTGTAACGTCATATCAAAGACATTGCTTTGGCAGTTGAAGATGACTTTTAAATTCAGTGCATAAGCTTGAATAGGTTACAGATTAACCAAGTTAACATAAACAATATTTCCCGTCACGAAATGGGTTTTCATGAACTTACGATCACCAGAAAACACTTTAATATTGCTGTTTAGTCAACTGTCCGAAGACAGGTCTGAACCTCAAAAATGATACCAAGAAGGCACCACTTATGGGGCAACTAGGCCAGGAGTTAATGGGGTATGGTGACCAGTTTCTTTCCCCCACTTTAATATATCGACTACAAATAGATACCAATATATTACACTGCTAGCCGCCTATCCCATTATCTCCTGCCTAGTTGCCTCATAAGTGATGTCTTCTTGGTATCATTTGTGAGCTTCAGACCAGTCTTCGGACAATCGACCAAACAGCAATATTACACTGTATACCCATATCTTATAGAGATGGGCATTTAATTTTACTAAACGTATTCAGTCAAGATTATTACGTAACTTTATTTAAAAATTGTAACTAAACGTTTTAAAAACATATTTCTACCGTAGCTACATCATAGGAATACTAAAAGCAATACGTAGGCTAATAGGCCCTATAAAGAATTTACACCTGATTCTACTGGCGAACTAGAAACTTACAGTACGGTATACCAGTATTGTTTGGCGAAAAGTGTGATGTCAAGGTAAAACTGCTAATTTGCTAACTCATGTACAGTACTGATACTGATATGACAAAATTGTTGATTTTTTTTTCTTCTGTTCAACATTTGAACAATTTACTCAGCATATAGCAGTGGTCATCAGCACAGTGCACCCTCGGGCTAGCATCTCTTACCCGCGTATAAAACACTGCACTGGCGTGCATCCGTGGCTACTGGCGGATATGCTTTCTCCCTCTTCCTGCTGCACGACGGGGCATATTACGAAGCACTTCTACCCTTTACCCATTTCAGCAAGTGCTGACGACCACTGATATATAGCGTAGGCCTATTCGATTTGTTGAGATTCCTCGTAAATTTCCATAAATCTCCAAACAAATGCTGTGATGTTACTATATAATCGACCATATCATTCTTTCCTAAGTTTCTTCTCATTCGCAAATTTATTATCGTACCAGTACTTCATTTTAACGACGCGAAGTAACTTCTGTAAATCTCGGCCACCTCTCAGCAAAAGACATGGACAAGAGACAGATGGATCCTCCGCTTTGGCTCTGAGGTTTAATTCTCAGTGTAGGCCAGAGGTGGTTATTTCTTCTCTCAATGTGCTAACCCTAATCCTCCCACTAACCTTAGCTGAGCCGTGTCTGTGGCTCAAGTCCTAACGCGCTGGTCTTCCATCCAGGTGGGCGGGATTCGATCCTCGGCCGAATCATGATGGAATTTGTAGCGGACAAAGACGTTGTAGAGGGTTTTTCTCGGGGTATTTCCGTTTTCTTTTATAATTCTACGAACACACTTCACCTCCCCTCATTTTATCTCAATGTTTTTAATTGTTTTATTTAATGACGCTCGCAACTGCCGAGGGAATATCAGCGTCACTGTTGTGCTGAAATTTTGATGCCAGTAAATCTACTGACATGAGCCTGTCGCATGTTGGAAAGTCGTCCTCCTCTCATAAATTCATATTAACATCCCTGCCAGGGATAACTTCTATCCTCTCCTCACAAAATATAATTGCTTTAATACGGATACACTTTATAAAGTGCAGTATAAAGTATTATCACCGCCAAGCTGACAACAGTCAATAACTTAGGAATTACACATCTTATCTTAAGCCTGGTCATGGATATTATTATCATCATCATCATCATCATCATCAAAGATGCAAGGCAAGCTACTCAGTACGACCAAGCGTTGAGTCGTATCGAATGAGGATATTAATTTTATGTATGGTATTCTCTATCTAGGATTCTAATCCCCCCTCTATCAGAAATCTTACTTCGCACCCTGACCGGTCCCATACACTGGCCGAAATTTCATGAGAAAATTTCTTCCCCCATGAGGACTCGAACCAGCACGCATTCCGTAATGCGAGTCCTAGGTAGGATGCCTTAGACTACGACGCCACGGCGTGGATCTGAAATTCTCAAAAGATGCCATTTAGTCCTAAAATAATGTAATTCGCCTTATAAGGGCGTTCGGCATATTATGGAAAATTACTGTTAAACCTAAGATTTGAGTGCAAGATTCTTAGAGATTACAGAAAGCCTTGCAGTAGTTTAATTTCCAGTTTGTTTTATTTATTATAAAAATGATTTAGTCTAGTCCCACACCATCCTACTAACTGAAATATTGAAACCATATGCTTTGAACACTACAACTATTTAAGCGTGTGTCAAATTCGTGTTAAGCGCCAACCTCGAACGCAGCAGAAACGAAAGTGTTTCGACCAATCCTATGAAGTAGGGTCTGAATCTGATTTGTAATGTAATTGATAACTGTTGCTTTACACATTTAATCAATTTTATGAGCTAAAACTATTTAAATATGTGCATTATTTTATTCTGATACGGTGTACAGTAATATAATGTTATACTATTATGTTTATAACACCAAATTGTGGTCATTTCACAAATTAGGATTAGGGGGTGAGAACGCCAATTTCAATAGCCCATTCATTCTGCACCTGAGATCCTGAGAAGTTAAAACATGAAGTATGCAGGTGAATTCTAAATGGCTCTGTCAGAAATTCGTGGCTTAGGTAATTTACTGGAAACAAACAAAATCTCCATTCGAAAGGTATAAGATTAAGCTTATTTTTTTTTCTGTGCATTGCTGTTTGTGTGACGAACACGACGATCCCATTTAATGTGTCAGTTCCTAACTGGTTGACTATACGCCTGTGCTTCAGTCGAGTTACTGCACCCTTTTTCTGTGTTCGGATAAATGTGATTGACTATAATACATCATTCCTAATAAATGGTTATCCTCGTGCATGTTTAATGCGTACATTTTATTGTAGTGGTCTTATTAGTGATATCTGTGTATGGATTTGGAAATTGAGAAGTGACGTGGGCGGTTTACATATTTGGTCTCAGCTGTCAGCGAGTGGCACATACAGTTGACACCAAAAGTGTGTTTAGATTCGTGTTCTTAACCCAACAGTTTAATGAAATGAAATATTACTTTAATTAGTGACTTAATACTGCTAGGGACAAGATATGTATAGAAATCGTTAATAAATTTTTGTGCTATATTCCCATACGTCGTATGCCAATTTATCATTTCAATAGGCTTGCCGCATTCCTGATCAATTGAAAGTGCGGTTAAACGAGCTATGAAAGTGTTTCTTAATATTAAAATATTATCCATTTATAGGCATGTTAACCCACCTAAGTTCTGTGAATGCATTGTTAGAAATTTAGATCTCATAAGGTTTTTATTGTTTTTATAATACCCCGTGCTCTTCAGCATTAAAATGGGGTTAATTGAATTTCACGTCAAATATTGGATTCACGATCCTTATGTTAGACTTGTGCCGATTTTAGTCGGTTTTTTGTGTTTACAGTGTGAGCAGGATGGACAGGCTATGCGTGGTGGGATTATGGATAAAAATCTGGTTCCGGGCAGTTTATCGCCCTGGTCACTTAATGGAGCCCTTTCAGACTATCCTCAAGTAAGTATCACTACCAACGACAACATATACAAGATTAAGAGCGACAATTCAAAGAGCAGTTCATTTTTTGATAACTGTTACATTGTATGATCAGTCTCTGCTTGATGTTGCTTGCAATTTAAGGCAAGACTGTTGTAATCATTCATTATAATTTTTATCTTTTCTTTAATTTCCTAATGTTAACACAGTAAAGAAGTTATAGGTAAAGTTAAGTAGTCATAATTTTTACTTTGGATATACTAAAATATAAGAAAAAATATCGTGAAGTTGAAAAATTAAACTTCAAGATGTTCTTCGAAGTGCAGTAGAGCCATTTCTTTCAGGCATCTTTTGAGCAATTGTTTGATTGCATTTTCAGAATTTAAAATGTACCAATAGTAGTTTAAGACCCTGCAATCCTATCACTCCGACTTGTCAGATGGTTTATGTCAGAGGTATTCAAACTATGAACTCTTTACGCCTACATAAAATTCAATTATGAATAGGCCTACATACGTTTTGTAATTAATCGTAAGAATGGGCTGCATAGTTAGATTATTAAAATGGATACGATTGTCACTCCTAACGTAGAGGGGCTGAAATTTTTAAATAACTGTTGCAAGGAGTGGGCCTATATTTTGTCTTGTTAAAGAAATGTGAATATTTAAATATTTGTTATGAGATGTCAACGAGGATTCTACGTCAAATTTCTTAGGAATCCAGACTTAAAATAGTGCCTACTTGTAATGTATGTACGGTATATGTGCATCCAATGCCTACCCACTTCACTTTACGTGATTTGGGTCCCACATATTGCGGATAGATGGCAGGACTGTGACCCATTTTCTAGTTGTATACCACTTCGGCGGGCTTTGTTTCTTCAACTGCATGAGAATTTTCATCAGCCCACACATGCTGATTACGAAAATTCACAACACCATCTCTGCTGAACCCCCACTCATATCCGCAACCAGACTTTTGTTTTTAGTATTTCTTGCGACATATCATTATTCCATGCCAAGGGTGTCAACTACGGTATGACTTTCTGGTACTCTGCTGTATTGTAGGGCAGAAAAATGCATTGCCATACATGGATGTCACATTTAGCACCTCCTATGAACAAGTGTTCAGATCTCAGAAAGAATGTGTTGTAAGACCCATGTTTATTAGATATTATTTTCCTATTTTGATGCATACTATCACCTCCTAAAATATTGGATACTTTTTTAACATTCTGTATACAGGGTGTATCTATATATGTCCATAAATGCGGAAGTGTATTCCTGATACCAAACCATAACAAAAAGTCCATATGAACATGGGTCCGCAAACCCTTCGTTAGGGAGTTATGGGTTTATTGGTAATGGTACATGTGATACATTTCACAACACACATTTACAAAAATTGCTTCAATGCATACCCTGAGCCTGCATTCCATACTTTGCTGTACTCTGTGCAAATGTCCTGGGGTGTTAAGGATTTGATCAAATGACGTGCTGCTACCGTATTCCCATCTGCTAGGCCATAAATGTGCGTATCCATCATTTCTCTCACTGAATACATCTTGTGATGTGATGAATGTTACTGTGAATAACACAAAACAAAAAAGGCATTCAGACAAAACGAAACAAATGTCATGACCAACTGTAATGAGGAAAGCGGGAAAAATGCAAATTTGAGATGAATTACATAATCAGGGGTCACTACAGGAAATTCTTTCATAACTCCCTAATGAAGGGTTTGCAGACCCATGTTCATATGAACTTTTTGTTATGTTTTGGTGTCAGGAATACGCCCCCACATTTATAGACACATATATAGATACACTGTGTGTGTGTGTGTGTGTGCGTGCGTGCGTGCGTGCGTGCGTGCGTGCTGTTTTTTTTTTTTTACTGAAAAATTTCCTTGGTAGTAATTGAGTCATGCTTCCTATTTTGGCTGCGTCTTAAAACTACATCAAAATTAATTTCATATTTCTTTGGTTTAATCGATTAGATTTGTGATCGCTGCCAAGTATATTTCGTTTTAGGGAAAATAGCAGACCATTTCACTTCTTGCTGTCGGGATGAGTAAGTTTATTTACTGCAACCAGCAACGAATGAAACACTGAAACTGGCAACGATTTACGATTATTTTACGAATTTTATTTAGGGCGCATGTAAGATTCTACAACTCTGATATATCATTCGCCTCATTTTCTGCATCTCAGCAATAGATTCCTCACAACAGCCTATATTGCTGAAAATATACAGCATAATACATAAATAACTTACGTCTCTGATCTTCTGTCATTTACAATTCATTACGAGGTTATGGAAAATTATATGTCATTGATTCAGATCAATGGTGATACAATAAACTTACTGCATGGGACATTGCGGGTGCCTTTGTCTCAATAGATGGTGAGCCACTAAAATACCATTATGTTGTGCATGGCAGAGAAAGGGAGACCAAATTATGCCCTCACTGTGATCTGATTAATTATATTACCTCCTCTTCCCTGATTAATCACAATTGCAATACAGTATCCCACGCCAGCAAAACAAGTCCCTTAGAAAGACTTTACTTCAGTTTGTACCAGTTTGGATTGCTGTTAGTAACTGTTTCTCACACAAATTAATCTAGCAGTATTTTGTAGATCAGTATTGTCTGGAGGAAGTGCAAAAATTACAGTTCCTAAGAAAAGACCAAAAGGTATTACTTGCTGATAAAATAAGAGGCCTACAAGATTTTGTAGTCTCTTGATCACCTCAGCAAGATCTCTTAGTGAGAAAAAGTGATTCTGCCCTCTACATTTCAGGGTAGTTCACGAAACATGCAGCAGCTATACCAAGATGCTAAGTCTTTTGTTCAAAGCATGACAAACCTTACATTTTCTTAACTCTCACCTACAATCCGCAATGACCTGAAATAGCTACTGCATTACTCCCGCATGAAAAACTCGCTGATCGTCCTGACATCGTTACTTGCGTTTTTGCATTGAAACTCAAGAACTGAAGACGGATAGGTTCAAGGAAAAGTATTTGGCATAAAAAAACATTCAGAGGAAGTATGTTTACTATTATGGAAGCAAATAACTTTCAAAATGTCTGATATTCTTCATTAAAAATAAATCTGAACAATTTTTATTTGAACTTCTTATGGACTTAGTTTGCAGCATTTGCTGCACAAGCCACTAGTAATTTTAGCGAGGGTTTAAGTCGCACAGCATTGATTAGAAATCTGTAAAAATACGATTTGTTAAAGATTGACTTTCTTGTGCGAGGTTATATAACAAGACATCATTCAGAATATGAAGATAACCATTCAGCATTCATCAAGTTGGAAAAAATTGTCCTTATATTAATACACGCGAACTTAGAAGTGAATTAAAATGACAATTTAAAAATAAAATTTAAGGAAATGATTGTACTGATAAATTCCATTTTCGCATCATGCTTAATTAAATTCATGCGAATTTTCTAATAACTTAAGTAGAAACTACCGAGTGTGAATTAGTTTTTGCTTGGAAAACTTGATTACCTCGAAAAGTGTTGATAAATATTACTAATACTAATAGGGTGACAAGAATATAATTTCGTAAGTGGAAGATAATCTGAAACAACTTTACCTGAAATTTTAACATTTTTGTGTGATATTAATCAATGCTGGAATTTCTAATTTTTACATCTTTAATAATTGTTTCAGAATGGACAAGACAGAGATATGCAGAACCAAGATGGAGCTCCATACTCTGATAACTCCATGGTGGACGATCTGGTGGCAAAAATATTGGATGATGACGCATTTGTAGTGGGTGGTGGACCTAATGACTACTTGGCAGGGTATTTACACTTGTATTTTCATAGCATTATATCTTAGTTGTAGATAATTAATTACACCTATTGGCTTTTAAAGATACTTCTTGCCTTTATTGCACACTAATATTCTTCAGTATATCTCTGCAACTTATTTTGAAGTAAGTGTGTGATGTTACATATCTTTGCAAGTGGCGAATTCTATGTTTGAAATAAGCTGGAAGTTAATTTGTTTTTAAATGACATTGTGAAATGAACTCTCAACTACTGACTTACTTTGTACAACATTATTATGTTACTGATGAATTGAGACAGGCAAAATATGAAATTTTATATTCTAAACATGGGAACAAAAATTTTCACGATTTACGATGCAGAGAATGCAGTTAATACAAAAAAATTATATTTTATAATTTTTTGTATAATTTTCCATATTTCATAACAATCTTGGTGTTTCTCCGTATTTTGCACAATTTTTCCCCTCCATTAATATTTCTATAACTACCATTGAACCAGGTTTCCAGATATTATAATGAGACAACAGAGATATTTTCCAGGAAACACTTTAAAAATTCAAGTCACCCATTCCACCAACATTTCAGGATTCCCAAGGGCAAGTGAAATCTCCAAATTCCCCTTTGGAGTCATTGAACTTGTAGCATCTATAAATTTGAGAAGTTAAAACAAAAGTGGTTCCTCTTCCACCTTTGCTCATTCTTCTGAATCTAATGAAAGTCATTTCAGTGTTGCCACATCTACTTTTAAATTAATGCTTTAAGGGGAGGCAGAGATGAATATTTCAAAATCCACTAAATTTATCCGATTTGTTTGAAATTGATCATGGATACTAAGTATGTTATTAGTAATGGACATACCAAGTTTCAACTTTCTAAGTACAATAGTTCTGTAAATATTAATAGTTTTATAAAACTTTATATCGTTTGATATAAAATGCTCCATGCATCATATTGTAAGAAATTTTCAATATTTCTGTTTATTTATATGTTCAGAGAAGGTATATAAATAATAAGTATTAGTTTATTATGGGAATAATATAGTAATACAGTTATCTTGGTTTTAATTTCATACTTTTAAGGGCACAAAATCAAAAACTAACATCGGAATATCAAAATAAAGATAATAAAAATGGAAAAAACCAAATTTTCATTTTTTCTTCAGTTTTGTTCGAAAATTTCACCTCTGCCTCCCCTTAATCGGGTTTCAAGAATCAGTTTTTCTGTGTACTTAATTTCTCCTGATTTTGCAATTTCATAGGTTTTTCATCGTACAAAACAATATCAACTGACAATATATAATGTTTTTCCAGAAAATATAGGAAAGTTATTTTTGTTCTATTGTAACCAGTGTTGATTCCATCCAATGCAAGAACTTTTCTTTTTGTTCTCTTCAGTGGTGATTGTTTAATTTTGCAGATTTATGATATTTTATTTGGTAGCAAATTACATATAGACAAAATTATTAATCTCTAAAAGTTTATTATGTAAATAATGATGTAAAACTGCTCCAAGTGGTTGAGGAATGAAGATATTTTAGCATTAAATTATGTATTTCATATTTTGGCAAAATTTTCTTTATATTGTTCTGGTCTCTAGTGATGAACTTTACTTCGTGCTCATATTAAGTGTAGGGTTAATATAGGGTCATTCCACAGTAAGTTTCGTTAGTCACAGGACATTCAGAATGTTATGTATCTAACAATAATAAAATACAGTATTAGTCACAGGACCAAAGTGTGGAATGACCCTATAACAAGTCGACAAGTCATAAAATAAGATTGAGCTCTGCATGGAATCACAAAGCAACACGATGCCTGATTCATGAGACGATTATGATAATGATATCAATGATGAGGAGGAAGATAATGACCACAGTGGTGATGATGGTAGCTAAATTGTAACTGGTGATGATAATGATGACAATAACAAGAATGGTGTTGACAGTTATCAAGACTCAGATTCTCAGGTTCTAATTTCTTTCTATCCCATCGCTTTTAAAATTACGTTTTATTTTCCACTAATGACGACAATCAACAAGTCTAAATGAAACATATTTACATGTATTCTATTTGGAACACATTTTTGCTTTCAATTTGATTAAAACGTTGATGTAATATATTTGAACCAAAAATATCCTGCAAAAGTATAAATATGATTCTGTACTACAATACTTTGTGTAATATATGAGGGGTTCAAAAGCAGAGTGGACCAAGTCCATCTGGAATAGTTCTGAGATATTGAGTCTTAGAGTTCCTGGCTCACGCTTAGCAACCTTCACCTTCCATAGGAAATGCTGCCCTCTGTGGAGTAACAAATGAGTTATGGACTTGGTTTGTTATGGCAATGAATAAACGTACGGTCACACGTCGCTACTTTTGCTGCGCAACTTTTGTACTGCAGCTGCAAAAGTTGCGTGTTGTGTTCACATGTAAGCCAAAAGTAGTGTGCTGCACGCTACTTTTCGTGCTGCGCAACCCGAGTGCAGCAAAAGTTGCAACTGGAGGTTGCGAGTCTGTTCACACATAAGACGCTACTTTAGCAGCCGCAGTCATGCTGCAGGTTGCCATCTCCGTGTTGACTTCTCAATATATATTTTGTGGTTATGTTCGCATTATTAATAAACTCATGCGAAAGCTTACTTATCTATTATTTGCTTTTCTGTCCTAACTAGTATTCAGAAATTGACATTATTTTTACTATAAAGCTTTTAAAAACGCCTATATACTTAAATGATAACCAACAGCATATTCACGTAATCAATGTTGGCAACCCTCCTGTTTGAAACTACGCTACAGAAAATTAAAAAGTGAATTATATCGTCAGCAAATATGCTCAGACTGTGTTGTGCATTTAATAACTGTTACAAATAATTTATTTTCATCACATCTAACATTAAAATACATCCAAACAATAAAAGTATCATTGGCACATTTGGGTGGCAACACTGGTCGCAACCGCAGCAAAAGTTTCAACAAAACTGATATCAAAAATGCTGCGGCTGCAACCCTGAGAACCCTGTTCACACGTCGCTACTTTTAAGCTGCGCGCAGCATGGAAAAGTAGCGAGCAGCAGGTTCGGCAGCCGCTACTTTTCGGGTTGCACCGTTGTTCACACATCGCAGTATGAGAGTTGCGCAGTTTTTTTGTACTGCATCGCTGCAAAAGGTAGCGACGTATGACCGTACCTTAAATCTAAGTTTTCTTCATCCGAGATTGTATTAATCCACACTGATCACTGGTGGACTTGGTCCACTCTGGTTGTGAGCCCCTCATATAATGTCTCTGTGTGTGGATTTCATTTTTTATTATGGGCTTGGTTTTGCTCTTTTTGTTTAAGGAGCTCATCTCAAAAAGATACAGATATTTTCTCTATGTACAATGGCCACAACATGTTGGGCAGCCGGTGGACAGAACAGTTCCAGAATGGCATGAATGGAGCCTCTCTTAATCTCAGTAACGTCGATGGTTTAGGCCCTCTTGACGCATTAAAAATGCCAGATTTCACTCAGTCTCAAATTGGCATTGGAAAAGATTATGTAAGTATCATTTTAATTTTAAACTGTAGGAAAATTTTACTATGGTAGATCACTATACATCACTTCATTGTATACCAGATTCCAGTATAAAAGGACACTTTGATTAATGACATTTATCATTTAATATTCAAATCTGTTGCAATAAGTAAGCAGCAAACTTTAATGAAGTGCAAAACATCCATTCAGAAACACATATTCTTCGCTAGAAAGTAATCTCTACTATTCTTTATCCCTTAAGCAGTCGCACAGGGTATTGTGAACACCCTAGTTGCATATATGGAGCTGTTAACTACATATTTAGTAAGTCAGTACTTTTCTTATAATTGGTAAGGCAACAATAACCGTAAACATGTTTGAAATCGGAATTCGTATACTCGAGATAATAACGGTTTAAGTGGTGTGAGGTGACACCAATACCCCGTGCTACTATTGTAAACAGTAACAGTGACTAAATTGACCATACTTGTGTAGAAATAGTGAACAAATTAATATTCCATACTGTAGATTACATAAAATGGGGATGAAATTATATCGTCGTGTGAATGCAAGAACTAGGTAACTCGAAATTTGCGTTTTTTAGTTACCTCTTTTATAGCATAGCAAAAATCGCACAAAATGTAATGCAAGACCTTGGTAACTGATCGAACGATACCAGCGACATCTATTTTCCAATATAACAAATAGATGAATGAAAACGAGACATATTCCTTAGTGCAATAAATAAGAAAATAGGCAATGTCACAAAATATGAAAAATCAAGTTACCTAGTTCTTGCATTGAGACGACGATATAATAAGCTTCCCAGTCAATATTATAAGTTACCAACCAATAGTTTCAATGCTAGATTTTATAATTGGCTTTTAATTAATCCCTTCTACTCTGTAGATGAGTTTCTTAACATAAATTCATACGAAATTGTTTTTTAATAAAGTTATTTAGATTAGTTACAATTATTACATAAGAGTGAAGTGTTTTAATTAATTTTAGAGTTTCAAAATGTTTTGTGTTTTCATTCTAATTACTGTTTTCAATTATATGTGTATTTTCAAATTTTTTTTTTTTTTTTTTTGTGATGAAGCCTATCACTGTATGTTTAATGGCTTAATAAATTGAATTGAATTGAACAAATAACAACAATGGATATTAAGTATTGACTTTGCACATAGAAAAATCAAGAAAGTGGTCTGAAAAGGAAGATAAAAAATATTATGATTAGGAGTAAATAGATGTTCGAATATTACATGTAAACCACTATTGAAATATTACCATTACTGTACATTACAGCCCATAAGAACCCATTAACTTATATTTGGAATGTCAGCAACACCCCATGCGACTCTTTATGTTACAAAGTTAGACGCGACTGCTTAAGTTTAAAGCAAAATTCGTAATTAAGATGAAATATATCAGTGTTGAAAAATCATTGTCAATTATAAATTTATAGTGATTTTTTTTACGAACAGTGACAGTAATAGGAATAAATGTTACAAATATAGGCATTGTTATGTATATTAGTAAAAACAGGTATAAAAATTGTGTGCACTCTTATAAAGAGAGATCATTAAATTGTTTAATATTAGCTGTGTTCACATGGGTAGCATTTTAATGTTCATTCACTCGTACAACCTGTTTTCCTAAACTAGTCGATGGATTTTGTTTATATTCAGCATTGTCATTTGATCTAGAAAGTATGTATATGAAATATTGCAGTTTTACTCTAAAAAAGTGAATGCGAATCCAGAAATGCATATAGAGTGTTAATTGGGAGACCGGAGGGAAAAAGACCTTTGGGGAGGCCGAGACGTAGATGAGAGGATAATATTAAAATGGATTTGAGGGAGGTGGGATATGATGATAGAGACTGGATTAATCTTGCACAGGATAGGGACCGATGGTGGGCTTATGTGAGGGCGGCAATGAACCTTCAGGTTCCTTAAAAGCCATTTGCAAGTAAGTAACTCTAAAAATGACATTAGTTTATTCTAAGCTCTTGGACAAAAATAGGCTAAAATTGTACAAAATATGTACTAAAAGTGTCTGTACTAATTTACTACTTGATTTTGAAGATTTGCTGAATGAGAAAGTTTAAAAAATGTTCAATTCAGATTGATCTAAAAAATGTCTCAAATTTAAGATTTCTTGGATTTCGTTAGAACTTGAAAAGATTTCACAAAGTATTTCGGCTTAGTGGCTGAGTTGATAAGAGCAGCAGACTTTGGACTGGAAGGTCCTGGGCTCCCAGATGGTAGTATTTTTCCCATTCCCAAAACTTCCAGAAAGGCCCTGAGATATATTCAGACTCCTGTAAAATTGAGTACTGGGTTTTCCTGTGAGTAAAAGGCTGTTAGAGCATGGTATCAATGACACCATCTCATATTCCAATGCCAAGGTCATGAATACATTGAGCTTTCCGACCATGCTCTCCCCCCATGCACCTTCATGGCTTTTCATTTCGAACAAAGTTAGCAGTATGAGAGGACAGAAAATGGATGTAACATTTGCTTTTAACACTTACTCAAGTAGCAGAGGTAGTTTATTGTCTCTCCCTCTAATCTTTGTAGTGCAGATTTTGATAAAATTTATGTAAATATCTACTTGCTAATCCCTTATTCATCTGTCGTAAAAAATCTTGGCTTCTTTTTTGATAATCTAAGTTGGAATTTTCAAGTTAAAGAAACGATAAAAAAAATCTGTTCCTCCATTCACTGTTTGAGTCGCTTGAGAAATTTCTTGCCCCAGCAACTAAAACTTACCCTAGTACAAACCCTAGTAATGCCACAGTTCGATTATTGTGACGTTTTGTTAAGTGACCTAAGTTCTGAACTGTCAGTCAAGTTACAGCGAGCTCAAAATATGTGCGTCAGATACGTGTGCAATATCCGACAATACGATCACATATCACCGTCCTTCGCAAGTCTCTCGTGGCTCCGACTTAAAGAACGCAGAACTTTACACTCTTTGTCTTTACTCTTTCGAATTCTGCACACCTTAACGCCAAATTACCTTTCGTCTCGTTTCTCTTATCTATACTCTAACCACGACATAAATACCAGATCACTTATCTGTGGCATGCTAAGTATACCTCTTCATAAAACATCTTGTTATTCATCATCTTTTACAGTATCCACCTCGCGTGAATGGAATTCCTTGTCACAAAGTATTAGGGGCTGCAAGACAACAAACACCTTTAAGAACAGCTTAAAAGATAACCTTATTAGCATTTCACTCCAATCATACTGATTTAAACTATCACTGACTACATTGTTACTTCTTCCTTTAGACATCATCCTCATAGTGCTGTATTTTCAAAATTGTCTCATAATAATCCATTTCTATTATCTAATATCATTTGAAATATATTAACATTCTGTGTATTTTAGTTTAATTCTACTACACAGTTTATTTCAGTGTTTAATTAATAGTTCATAGTATTTTGTTGTTTAATTCGTAAATAACTCTTGTATACATGTAACTCTCATCTAAATCAAATTGTTGAATTCTTTGTAAGTTCATGCATATGTATATATACTTTTTGCTGGTTGAGTGGAAGAGAAGGCCTTACGGCCTTAACTCTGCCAGCTAAAATAAATCATTATTATTATTATTATTATTATTATTATTATTATTATTATTATTATTACTTTAAACACAGAAGCATGTACTGCATTTGATTTGGAGTGTATCGCGATCATTTTATAGAGAAGTAGGATAATAATGATGATTCTTATATTTTATATATTAAATTTTATTGATATTATTTATTTCAGCTGAGCTCCAGTGCAGAGTTTCCTTGCTTGAATCTAGGGCCAATAGAGCATGCTGATTTTGATATGTTAAATTTGGTTACCCTGCAAGGAGATTGTCCAGGTTCAGGACCTGGACCAGCACAGTCAGTGCAGTCACTTCCACCGCCACCTCCCCATCCTCAGTCAAGGCCTCTGCAACCAGATTCCTATGCTGAACATCTCCGACTTTGTGCTCAGCAGCAACAGCACCAATCAAATCAACAGGTAAGAGTAGGAAATATGCTTTTTATTGTGAAAAATCCCAGAAGTTCCCCCTTCTATTCTCACTTTATCTGTATGTCATATTTTGAAAAAAAATTCTTGGTTATATTGCATATCTTGGTTATACCAATTATAATTAGAAGCATGCTATGTTAGCACTGACAAGGAAGGCTCACCAAGCGATAGGAAAGGATTTTCACGATTGTTCCCTCATACGTTCCATTTGAAATGAGAAACCTCCCTACAAGCCTAGTTTTCGGGATATGATGTTTTCAAATTCTTCAATCCAGAGCTGTAACAGCTAATGCAAACAGTGCTATGTGCGAGACATATCAGGCAATGAATCTCATCTAGCTGCATACTGCACTGTCAAAATCTCCTTAAATAATGTAAGTTATGTAAATGACATACCCAATACATAATATTCATGAAATTGACTATAATAAATAAATAAGTTTAGCTTCCCTTATGAAAAGGTTGCCAGATGTGACAAAGCGTATTACATATAATTTGGAAACACACCTAAAAGGTAAAAATGATATACATTTGAAACGGTTAGGGAATCGAATATACAAAATGTCAGAAAAATTTACACCTAAGTAGCGTTTGTGCTCATTTACAGTTAAGAAAGGGGGAAAAAAAATCACCAGATATACCGCGAAAAAATAATAGTATGGATTTATTGGGATTGATATCTAAACCAATTAACAGCCATCGGTTAAGATAACTTGAAATTTCCATTATCACTCCCATACAAATGATTTCTCAATATCTGAATCGATCCTTTGAAGGCACTAATGGCTATTTCCTTCACAATGCTGTGTGTTAGCCCCAGGTTTTTACATTTGTTGGCAAAGAAGGAGGGTACGGTACCTCGTGCTCCCACCATCAGACCTATTACATCAATGTGGGACAGGCTATATTTATCTTTATAAAAGGGATTGTTGGTTCATAGATCCGTTTCTTTTCACTGTCCACCTCATAGTCTATACAGAAATGATAAGGAAATATAGCATACCTGAAATTAGTCACTGTACTGATCACAGTAGTGAATATCGTTGTGAAATGCTCAAAACTTTGAAACTTTGCACCATGAACATTTCAAAAAAATAAGTTTCTCATAGTCAGCTTTAGAGCAGTTCTGTACATCGTCAAAACAGAGTTCTACAGGACTGACGAATTTATCAGGTTTGTTGTCAAGGTACCTGACTTTATACCAGCCATATTTAAACATATTTATATATCTAGCAGATGTAAACTGATTATATGTTAAGGACTGCAATTTTGTCACATTATTTCTCTGATGCAATATAATATTCGTGCCAGGTAACGGAACACTAGTGTCTTAATTTGACAAAAATCCTTTGAAACATAATGCAACATAGGCTGATTTTGTTAGTTATTGTAAATACATTTTATAGGAATCTTGATAGTAATTTTATGCTCGACCATGCCGAAATGTAATAATTATACACCTGGTAGCAGCCCTTTAATGGACCTCATTAAAGTACACCTATTCATTAAAGTTCAGGTGTTCCACCAATCAGAAAATACCATTGTAGCAATATGAAAGCGCAAGTATCGATTATTCTCAGATATGCAATCGAAAGACAATTAGCGCGAGATTAGACAAAGTAATGTCTAATTCAATTTCAAGGTTATATCAAGATTAATGTTTATTTTACTCTCTAGATTATATCAAGGTCAATGTCTACATTTGTTTCTCGGAAAAAATCAATACTTTCGCGTCTGCGCACATCTCACAATTTACGAGGTATTGCACAAGGTCAGTTCCGCTCCTCAGTCAGATAAGAATAACATGAATACTTATGAATAATTTCAAGTTAGAAATATGGTCGACCATAAAAAGTCGTATGAAACTTGACTATAATGTAATTAAGACGCCGTATGAAAATTATGAAACTCGCGCTGGTTTCATAAACATACTCGCGTCTTAATTACTACCACTATAGGCTTGTTGCATAATGTACTATTAATTGTGTAAATTTTATTTTAAAACATACTAGTGTGCATCTTGGTATATTTCTGTGTTTCAGGGTTTCAGTCCTCCTGGTATGGTGAAGGACTTTTCATCTGATTCAAACTTTTTGCCAGGTTCGCCTCTATCTCTGTATTCAAACTCGGTTCCACAAGGTTCAGGTCCACATCAGCCTGCTCAAGGTATGAGTGTAATAGAATGAATGCTGTTTTGTTTGTAAGAGTAATAACACAGCCCCACTGGTATGAATACTAACGTTTTTATTTGAACACCACTTTCGAAAAACATCGTAAGCTACTTCATACCTTTCCTTCGATTTTTGCAGCAAAAGTGATGTACATGCTTCTTCAGTACCAATCTCATTTATTTTTACAATATTTTAGTCAAATTTTACTGCTTCATAACTATTAAATATTCAAACATTACATTCCGATACATGAACAAGTAACATAGCAACCAAGTCATGTGTTACTTGAATTAATGAATCTATTGCAAAATTTAGAAATGCAATTTTGATTTATTATTACTCTTTACATTTTTTCAAGTACCAGTAATGCAAAAAAAGTTATTCACTAACCACAAACTGTAAGTGATTTATCTGATCTCGAATGCTTAATATATTATTTTTAAACATAATTAAATGACAGTAGGTATACCAAAATCAACAATTACAAGTGCCAAATATAATATTAGAGCAAGAACAATATCAGAGTGTTGAACTTGTGTATGTTTGTCATCTGAGTTTTTATTGGCAGGTCCTATAATGTATGGCCAGGGTTTGCCAAACGACCAGCAAATGTACAACTATGTCCAGATGTTGAGTAATACCAGCAAGTTGAGTCTGAGCTCCAGTTCCAGTTCAGAAGCATTAAACAATGTGTCCGGTTACTCTGTTCCAAGCCAGTCTCAGGTTTCACCTCTTGACAGAATTAATCCTGCCCTACCCAACAAAGATTCCAGTAAGGTAAGTGGTTGCATGTTGTTATTGTCGTTATATGAGGATGTGTCTCAGTGAAACGTACAGCAGAGTTCGTATAGGTCAGTTTCTGTCAGATGCGTTTCCAATTCCTGTGGGCTAAAGCAAGGAGATGCACTATCACTTTTACTTTTTAACTTTGCTCTAGAGTATGCCATTAGGAAAGTCCAGGATAACAGAGAGGGCTTGGAATTGAACGGGTTACATCAGCTGCTTGTCTATGCGGATGACATGAATATGTTAGGAGAAAATCCACAAACGATTAGGGAAAACATGGGAATTTTATTGGAAGCAAGTAAAGAGATAGGTTTGGAAGTAAATCCCGAAAAGACAAAGTATATGATTATGACTTGTGACGGGAATATTGTACGAAATGGAAATATAAAAATGGGAAATTTATCTTTTGAAGAGGTGGAGAAGTTCAAATATCTTGGAGCAACACTAATAAATATAAATGATACTCGGGAGGAAATTAAACACAGAATAAATATGGAAAATGCCTGTTATTATTCGGTTGAGAAGCTTTTATCATCCAGTCTGCTGTCAAAAAATCTGAAAGTTAGAATTTATAAAAGAGTTATATTACCGGTTGTTCTTTATGGTTGTGAAACTTGGACTCTCACTTTGAGAGAGGAACATAGGTTAAGGGTGTTTGAGAATAAGGTGCTTAGGAAAATATGTGGGGCTAAGAGGGATGAAGTTACAGGAGAATGGAGAAAGTTACATAACACAGAACTGCACGCATTGTATTCTTCACCTGACATAATTAGGAACATTAAATCCAGACGTTTGAGATGGGCAGGGCATCTAGCACGTATGGGCGAATCCAGAAATGCATATAGAGTGTTAGTTGGGAGGCCGGAGGGAAAAAGACCTTTAGGGAGGCCGAGACGTAGATGGGAAGATAATATTAAAATGGATTTGAGGGAGGTGGGATATGATGATAGAGACTGGATTAATCTTGCTCAGGATAGGGACCAATGGCGGGCTTATGTGAGGGTGGCAATGAACCTCCGGGTTCCTTAAAAGCAAGTAAGTAAGTATGGGGAACATTAGAAAATCAAGGACTAGTTGAATATTACCAGTGATGAGTTCAGAACATATTTTGTATGAGTGATCTGTTAAGCTAGGTTCACATTTATCAAGTAGCTCTGGAACACATTCTTCTTTTGTTGTTGTCTTCTATACTTGCCTTAAAATTTGATAGTGACTGAATTCTTGTAATTGCTGTTTCTTTTTCTGGTTGATTTTTGTGAACCTCCAGCTGCATTTCTTTAATCATTTCTTTCATCTTTTCACTAGTCTCTTTCTTTGGCTCTGGATTCATTTCAATTCCTCCAATTATTAATAGCATCACTATAACTGCTCCTGTTCTCCATTTTAATTTTCTTTCTCACTGTACTTCTGAATAATTTCGAGGGAAAAATTGTTCCGGGGCCAGGTATCGAACCAGGGACCTTTGGTTAAACGCACCAATGCTCTACCAGTTGAGCTACCCGGGAACTCTACCAGACACTGATCCAATTTTTCCCTCTATATCCACAGACCTCAAAGTGGGCTGACAACCGTCAAGCAACCAACATTGAGTGCACACTAACTCTGTGTGACTTAAATTGTGGTTTTCTGTTAACGAACAGTGACGTGTATTATGCAAATCAAGCTTTCAGGTATAACTCCCTGTAAAGTTGATTTGAATAATTTCGAGAGAAAAATTGTTCCAGGGCCGGGTATCACTGCACTTCTGTTCTCTTTCTTCTTTAATTCTCCTTATGTTGAACCCTAAAATTCTTGCCCTGTATACCTTAAAATCCATCTTCCTTTTATATACTACTGCTCACTGTTGACCTGACGTTCCCATATTCCACTTAGGACATTGCCCTTTCTATGTTGATTACTGCTATTCGGAGCTACCTTCTTTATGTCTGTTCGCTTCGACTTACAGTTGCTGATTGCTGATTGAATCTCCTTATGTAGTCTTAACAGACTGTGATATTTATACGTGCTTTTTTTTTTCTAGTCTTGCCCATTCCCTGCCAATCTTATGCAGTTGGCTAATGGATATGGTGGAATAACGAAACATGAAGTATCTCCTACCAATAGCAGCATCTGTGATGGAAGTTTGAATGGTCTTGATCAGCAGCTCAATATTAGCCTTATGAAGTTGAATGCATCAGCACAAAAAAACAACCTGCAGAATGTATCAAACAGCAAGGAATCTTGTTCAAATATTACATCTGCTTCATGTTCTGGTCCAGGCTCATGTTCAAGTTCTCACCAGTCACCTCCAGTCTACTCTCCAATTGGGTTTCCACGGAACCTTAGCAACCGTTCATCTACCCATAGTCAACAGGTATGGTAGTCTGACAAGTTTGCTGTTACCTTTTAAATGAGGGATGTGCAACTCTAGCTTCAGAGTCCGAGGAGTAACAGCTGGGTGGGTGAGCTGGGAGGAATTTTGTGTTTGTTGATTACAAAAGCAAAAGTGATATTATTCAAGCAAGCGGATTCGTAGTACACTGGCATTCATTAGAAATTAACAAAAGAAATAACATTTTTGAACATTTGATACTATTCATCATATTAATTGATACCTGATGATGTTTATTTTTCACTGAAATTCCTAATTAAATTACATCAGTATTGGGATATTCAGTTATTCAGTGCATCAGTTATTCATAGATTTCAAAAAGGCATATGACTCGATTAAGAGAGAAGTTTTGTATGATATTCTTATTGAATTTGGTATTCCCAAGAAACTAGTTCGATTAATTAAATTGTGTCTCAGTGAAACATACAGCAGAGTTCGTGTAGGTCAGTTTCTGTCAGATGCGTTTCCAATTCACTGTGGGCTAAAGCAAGGAGATGCACTGTCACCTTTACTTTTTAACTTCGCTCTAGAGTATGCCATTATGAAAGTCCAGGATAACAGAGAGGGTTTGGAATTGAATGGGTTACATCAGCTGCTTGTCTATGTGGATGATGTGAATATGTTAGGAGAAAATCCACAAACGATTAGGGAAAACACAGGAATTTTACTGGAAGCAAGTAAAGAGATAGGTTTGGAAGTAAATCCCGAAAAGACAATATATTGTACGAAATGGAAATATAAAAATTGGAAATTTATCTTTTGAAGTGATGGAGAAGTTCAAATATCTTGGAGCAACAGTAACAAATATAAATGATACTTGGGAGGAAATTAAACACAGAATAAATATGGGAAATGCCTGTTATTATTCGGTTGAGAAGCTTTTATCATCCAGTCTGCTGTCAAAAAATCTGAAAGTTAGAATTTATAAAACAGTTATATTACCGGTTGTTCTTTATGGTTGTGAGACTTGGACTCTCACTTTGAGAGAGGAACATAGGTTAAGGGTGTTGAGAATAAGGTGCTTTGGAAAATATTTGGGGCTAAGAGGGATGCAGTTACAGGAGATTGGAGAAAGTTACACAACACAGAACTGCACGCAGTGTATTCTTTACCTGACATAATTAGGAACATTAAATCCAGAGGTGTGAAATGGGCAGGGCATGTAGCACGTATGGACGAATCCAGAAATGCATATAGAGTGATAGTTGGGAGGCCGGAGGGAAAAAGACCTTTAGGGAGGCCGAGGTGTACATGGGAAGATAATATTAAAATGGATTTGAGGGAGGTGGGATATGATGATAGAGAATGGATTAATCTTGCTCAGGATAGGGACCAATGGCGGGCTTATGTGAGGGCGGTAATGAACCTCCGGGTTCCTTAAAAGCGAGTAAGTAAGTATTGGGATATTCTTTCAGAATTAATTAATTTTGGCCTGTCATGTTTCCTGGAGTCCTTAAAAAACTACATAAAAATTTACTGGGATTTCTAGCGAATGCGCATGTACAGATTTGTTTAAGTAATTAATATGTTATGTCTGAACCTAGTAATTCAGTACCATAAATTGTAGGTCATCTACACACACTGTACTTTTCCAGAAAGTAGTGGAAAGAGATTTATGAAACTAATGGAATGGCAGAATATATGGTATGCCACACAGCTTATTGTTGCTAACTAATGCTGAGTTCTTGGCAATGAAGTCCTGTACACTAACCTCTTGTATACTATAATACTTTACTTTTCTGACATCTCAAACATCACTTTGGTGTACTTACTGGCATCATTATTTTCAGTCTTTCTCATCTGGTTTGAACAAAGGAGAAGCTGGAAACTTCGGGTACAGTGGTAGCAATGGAATGAGATTGGGTGGATCAAGTGGAATGGAAAGAGGTGGAGGGAGTAATTATCCTCTTAACCACAACAACAATAATAACAACAATAACAACGAATTGGGGGGGAAGACTTTACAAGCACTGACTGGAGTTCCTCGACTGAATCAACTTTCCAGTAGTAATAATGGCTCAGCTTTCAACAACACAATGACGTCTCCAAGCTTCAATTCTGGTAATCCACCTCCAACACTTGAAACAAACAATAGCTTCCTGCCAACAGATCCTCGCCCAGGCCTTCACATGCCATATTGTCCTCCCACTACCAATACTCTACCACCATTACATCATTTAATCCCTCCCCCACCTTTGGACGGTTCCCCTTACCCTACAGAATTGTATGCAGAGCTAATGAAGAACAGACCAGGCCTCGGCTACCTTCCACCAGGGCCTCCATCATCGTCATCTGATATGATGCCCTTCTATGACGTGTCAGGAATGTTTCCTTTTCCACCACATATGTATGGCTTCAGATCTGTTCGGTAAGTAGTAATGCCATTAACTATTTCAGTATAGATATATGTATGATGTAGATCTATCTGGATGCTTACTAGCGACAGAAAGATCTACAAAATGACACACAACCTCACATCAACTTGAGGTTGTGATTAGTTAAGATAAGTTATCAATGTACCTGTCATTCGAACAAATAAATAGTTTAACACCTGCATAGTTCAGTCGGCTAAGGCACTTGCCTGCCAATCCAGAGTTGTGCTCGTGCGCGAGTTCGATCCTCGCTTGGGCTGATTATCCGGTTGGGTTTTTTCCGAGGTTTTCCCCAACCATAAGGCGAATGTCAGGTAATCTATGGTGAATCCTCAGCCTCATCTCGTCAAATACCATCTTGCTGTCACCAGTCCTATTGACGCTAAATAACCTCGTAGTTGATGCAGTGCTGTTAAATAACCAGGTAAAAAAAACTGTTCGAAGCCCAGCCATTTAGGAACCTATTGATTTTAGAATCCTAGTTTTTTTATTTTAATTTATTGTATTTATTTTCTGAAAATTCTGCAATCACGATTGTAGTTCACATATTAAGTCAACTATGCACGTTCTAAAAGACAATAGTTCAATGATAATTTTGATATATAAAGTAAGTAAGATGACTCTTTGCAAGATTAGTTGTACATTTATTTACAAACACGGAAATTTACAAAAAAAAAAAAAGCACAAACTATCATCTCATATGTAATATTTCTTTGTATGGGAAATTTTGTAGCTTTGTGATTAGCCTAGTGATGCATTACAATCAGGACACCAACTTATTTATTTCCTTTCTACTTTTCTAGCAGACTGTTTTGCCTTCTCCATACAAACTTCACCTACCCATGTCAGGGTTGTCGTCTTCTTTCCTGTGACGAATTTTTTTCTGTTCAGTATGTTGCTGCTTTCTGTGCAAATATTGCACCTTCTACAAGCCCAGTGCTGTATGTCACAGGTTTTGTGTACAAGTGACAGTTATTTTTCTGGGTTTGATTCTAATGTACAGAACCTTTATCACAATTCTCCTTTCAAAGCAGAATCATCAGTGTTCTTTGAACCATCTGACATGTGATATTCATCAAGAAATTGGAATTTTTGTTTTTGGAAGCCTATAGACGATAGCTATTGCATAATAAAAACAGGTCTACAAAGTATATTATATTTTTTCTACAAAGGCTTAAACTACAAATGGTTGCACAAATCACGATAGTACTGAAAAATGTTCACAGAATGTTACAAAGTGCCATAGACTGAGTACAATTCCTATGCGAATTGTGAGCTAGACTTGGACATGGGTCAGTCTTTGTACAGTAGCCCCAAGTATAGGTTGCGCTTGGGCTTCAAAATATTAAAATTTCGGTGGAAAGGCTTAATAATAATAATAATAATTTATTTATACTGGCAGAGTTAAGGCCATAGAGCCTTCTCTACCATGTCACAAAGTATACAAGAAATGAAAATTTAACAAAAAGTTAAAGAACAGAATACTAACATATTACACATATGGTTTAATATACACACTTTAGGTGCGTCCACATTAAGAAGTCTTTTGTCTGTTAACAAAACATGTTCGTGGATATTATTTTACGTTCATTAAATTAAAAAAATTGCGTATTTATTAACTGTTGCAGTTCGTAATTTTAAAACTGGGGAAGGTGTAAATGAGCACATATCACCTGCAAAGTATTTAGGACCTTGAGTGTGTATATTTATTTATGCGTCTATTTATTTTCGTAAGAACGTAGTTAACAACAGAAAAGTTACTTCTTATTATATTATGTTGCCCATCACGAGAAGAAAGAACTGTCATGAGTTCATCATGCACCAAAGTCTCACTGCCACAGCTTATGGTAGTGTAGGCTGGTGATCTATGACGGAAATTTTATAAATTTGACGTTTTTTAATGTAGTCATTGTCTCTGCTAAAAGGTCAATAACACACTTGTAAAATTAAGCATCTTAAAAACTTTTCTAAAAATTTATGCTAATTTATAGTTTCTTGAGGTGCTGAATTCAAAACTGAGCTCAGATTTTCTCTATTACGTGTCGTATTTTCTGCAACATGCATTGGCACTTTTAACAATGTGAATGTAGCATTATTGAATTTAATATGGGAAAGTGATGAAGTGAAATGTGTCCTGTGGCAAATATTAAGGTTATGTTTTACAATAACTTTGATCACCGCTAGTAATAAAGAATATCTACAATCCTACCATTCCCTATTACCTCAAAAAATACCAGCTAAAAGAGCTTGAAGTAATCGGACTTCTGGTTGGAGCAAGAGGTACCGCTACTCTCTTCATGAAAGATGTGTTTAAGAGGCTTGGAATACCTACATCTATTATTCCGATTGTAACTTTAGCTGCATTGAAAGGATCAATTGCTCTCCTGAAGAATCACCTATATTCGAAATCAAACTAAGTTCAGTAGCATTCTTTACTTTTTTGTAACACCTTTCTAAAAATAGGTATATTTTCACTAATCTCAAAAAAAAAATTATTTGCAGTTATGTACTTGTAGGAATTTCATTGTTAAAACAAAATCAATGGTTTTTCATGAACTGGTAAAAATTTCTATGGTTAAGTACTCTTTGTCCCTTGTGGAAGCTCACGAATGGTGAGAAGATATAAATGTATATTATATCTTGCATAAATTAGGAATAACTCAAAATAATTTTCTTCAACTCATAACAGGTGCAGCCAAATCTACTCCCTAACTTCATTGCAGATCCTTGCTGAAAATAATCCAATAGCCCATCAGGTCAATAAACAAGCTCTGTTACAATATGAAAAATTAATAAGATTCCCACATAATAGTTAATTACTGGTTAAATTATCAGGATAGAGAGAGAAACCTTAAAACCCAACATGGCTTCATACAGAAATCAATCAAGCTACAAGAACAATATAACCCAAGTCAAACTTCTCTTACCAATATAATCTGTGGAAGATTAATAGATTGTTTTATTTAACGACTCTCGCAACTGCCAAGGTTATATCAGCGTTGCCAGTGTGCTGGAATTTTGTCCCGCAGGAGTTCTTTTACATGCCAGTAAAGTGTTAGAAATAAAAAAGCTTATCAGATTATTACTTACTGACTTACTTACTTACAAATATCTTTTAAGGAACCTACAGGTTCATTGCTGCCCTCACTTCCGGTGTTTTTGAAATATGTCAAAATATTGTGTGATATCTGTTGCAGTCGCAGTGGTCCTTCTAGTGAACTTCACTTGCGTCTTGAGGAGTGTTATGATCAATTTAAGAATCTCGAGAAGGAGCGAAAGAAGACAGAAGCTGAACTTGCAAGACATAATCCTGGGAAGAAAGTGTCTTCAGCTAATAACATTCCTGTACCTAGACTCCCACCTAACCCATCACGTGTTGATCGTCTCATTGTGGACCAATTGCGTGAACATGCAAGAGTAAGTATTTAAACATATACTTCTTAAGCTTTCTTTTGCTATGAATATTTTCATTTAAAGGTTTGTATATTTCTACCAATGTTGGTTGGTTGGTTGCTAATGCTTGGTGTATTGGAGTTCTTCCATTTGTCTTCTTGCTTCCTAGTATTGCAGTGACAGAGCAGCAGCTGTTAAATTTTTACAGTTATTGAAGTGTGTCATATCCATTATAGTATTGTCTTCTTTACAAAGTAAACATTTAGGGCTATTCCATCTCAAATCGACCGAAATATGGAGAAAATTGACCTTGCAATTTTTAAATACAATGAAACTTTTTCTGTCCGTAGACAACTGTGATGTAATGCTTTGTGCAAAGTTTGAGGTATCAGAACTTAATATTGTTTAAATTAATACTATTTAAATTTATCGTATTTTCATAAAATTAGCAACTTTAAACTGTTGTGGCTCCGAAACACTTTCACCCAATGATCAAAATCATGGTTTATTTTGATGCTGAGAAGTTAAAGTTTATATTGACATGTAAACAGTTTTTCTTACTTTTTATGGAAATGGAGAAATTTAGATTTTTCTTCATTAAGATGCCTTTGGCCATGAAAAAAATATTTTTAAAATATATGGTTAGATTCCGCATTGAAAGTACAAATAAACACATATTTTTTACTGGTGGTATGTTGATAAGAAAGTATTGAAAATATCAAATAAAGAAAATAAATAGTATGCGCGTGAACTAACCAGCTGACTGTGAGATGGGAGGTAGTCGAGACAAGCAAGGCCAGGAGACAAACACATGATGTGTCGTCTAGCAGTCATAACTGGGCTAGCTTTATCACAAGTTTTCATAAACACAGGAGTAAAATGACGGCCAACGCTCGCTTATCTTCAGCTCTTGGCCAGTATGTGCGGTACTGCGCCATTCAAGTCTAGGAGTGTGAAAATAATTTATTTAATACCCTCGAAACTTATTGCCGAGCCACTAAGCAAACAATGCCGAATTCCTCTTAATAATGTAAGGTTTTTTCTCAGTATTGCCTAAAAGCAAATAAAATCAGATTATCTGTCTCTCTGTGTACAATAAAAAATAAGGGTTACTTCTTAACATAACCTACCAAATGTCACCTTCAAATTAAGCTCTCGTTCAATGTTCTGCAGTAAATGGTTCCAGAGTTCTGAGCGCTGAAATTGGCTTGTTTTTATAAAATACGCTAAATTTGTCGTTTAATAATATGAAAACTGTTTGACTTTCGATAGTATATTTTTGAAAATGCAATCCCCTCAGCACCCTGTATAAGTAGGGAAAAAATTAGAGTATAAAAAAAGCGAGGTTTTTTACTGATCGATTTCATATGGAATAGTCGGTTAGTAGTAGGAAAAATATATATTTTTTTATATATAGATGGGTGGCCAAACAATCATGTTCCATATATAATCGAAAAAGTGCAATAACTTTCATTCATGGACATTCTACCAGTGTAACATTGTCGAAATCAAGTTTTGCAGAATCACAGTACATTTCCATTGGGTGTCTTCTGTTTTAAGTTATTTTGAAATTAATGTGGTGAGAAGTCATAGTACATAAAGTTACATTATAATTTTATTTCATCCATATATGAATCCATTGATCATGATTCTCTGTTAAATGTAAGTGATAGTACATTTGAGAAATAGAAATATTTGCTGTTTTATAAAGGTACAGCCAAGATACAGCGTAATCAGTTTGCAGCTTCTCAACAAAATGGTCAGTCAGGCTTCGAATTTGGTGATTCTGTGTGTTTTGGTATCCAAAATTACTGCAAAGCAGATTTCTCGAAGTACACAGTTATTGTTTTAAGGGGAGAGGATGGTATTTTTTAAAACTTTTTTCCTATTTGGTGTAAAATATTAATTTTTTGTATGTAGAGAGCTCATAGCTGTGGCAACTCAACCAAATAAAAATATTTTGGAAAAAAAAAAAATTATTTGGGGGCCAAATTTGAAAAAAATATACGCAATGCAGGATTGTACTAAAACGGATATATCTAAACCGTTTTTAAAGATAGATTCAAACCATTTTTTGCAATGTATTTGAAAAAGCATGTTCTACAAACTGTCTGTAACAGAATTTTGATATTAGTCTCTACGTTTGTAAAATAAACAATTAAAATTTAATAACAATTTTCTGGTTTTCTTTCTTGCAAACAAACGGACGTATTTTTTAAATGAAATCAATTAACAAAATTCTGTTAAAGAGAAAAGTTTCCTAATAGTCTAAAGAACATGTGTCCTAAATTTCATGCCTGTATCTTTAATAGTTCAGAAATTATATCCATTTTTGTCTGGCAATGTAGCAAAAAAAATGAAGTTACTGGAAACCGATAAAAGCGGGCATGTGATTTAAAAATCCATAGCGCAGGAAGTTTAAAAATGACGTCTCAACATCCGATAATGGCACAAATACCCACAAAATGTTATGCAATGCATTCCACACATATCAAAGGGTATTTTAAAGAAAATTTTTTTTTAAATTTAATTTACCGGAAACAACAATAAAAGTGGGCGAGTGATTTAAAAATTCATAACACAGGAAGTTTAAAACATCCGATAAGGGCACAAATACCCACAAAATGTTATGCCATGCATTCCATACATATCACAGAGTATTTTAAATATATATATATATATATATATATATATATATATATATGGTTAAATTAAAAAAAATATATATATATATATTTTTTTTTAATTTAACCATTTTTCACCAAAAAAATACCATCCTCTCCCTTAAAAGGCTGTCCAGAGCATGTGAGATCATACAGATTACCTTGCTCTGCTTTTGATGATAGGTTTGCTCCATTTCCATCTCCATAGATGGTTAAATCTGTGAATGTTCGTGATGCTCTCATTTTAAGCAAAAGAAATTCAGTCACTGCTCTCTCTTTTGCTTGCACCTCATTCACATTCTCCATTTTGAAAACTAACTGTATTGCTGCCATCAACAGGAAAACAATGAAACTACATGAGGTAACATGGAAAGGTTGTAGGATGATCTGTATTATGAAATATCATTTTCCAGCAGAAGTTAATGGAGAAAAATGTGTGTTGTATTACTCATTGAACATATATCAACAATAGACAGGCTATGCACCTGTGTAAGATTGAAATGTTCAAGTGTCCCAGGTACAGGGCCACCCATAGGAATTGTATTCCCCTCCCCCCACATTTATCAGGGCCCTCTCCCTTCACCAATATTTTAATGAATGTTGAAATTCTGTAATTTAAATACAGTAGGCCTATTAAGACAAGTTAAGGACATTTTATTACAAAATTGTTTGTTACTAAAATTGAAATATTATTTGAGCAAGACAAATAATAGTACATTATGCAACGAGCCTATAATGGTAGTAATTAAGATGCAAGTATGATTGTTTATGAAACGAGCGCAAGCGAGTTTCATAATTTTCATACGAGCGTCTTAATTACCATTATAGGCAAGTTTCATATGACTTTTTATGCTCGACCATATTTCTAACTTGAAAGTATTCAAAATTATGGTTATGTGCGAACTGACCTGAATTGTGAGATGTGCGCAGATGCAAAAGTATTGATTTTTTCCGAGGCCGAATTTCATTGACCTTGGCACAGAATAAGATGAACATTACTCTGGTATAACCTGAAAATTGATTTAGAATTGAAAAACGAGATGACAAATTGAATTTATTTGAATATTATTTACAATTAACTCTAATTATTATAGTAACAGAACATAACCTTCTGCGACAGTATTGGATTTCAGCCTCCGTGACTTTTCGCTAATTCTCTTTCGATTGCATATCCGAGAATAATCGATACTTGCAGTTTTATAACGGTACAAAGCTGACTTGTCATTGGCTGAACACCTGTACTTTAATGAGTAGGTGTATTTTAATGACATGCATTAAAGGACTGCTACCAGGTGTATAATTACTACATTTCGGCATGATCGAGCATAAAAAAATTTCAGTTTATAAACATGTTTAATAATCATTGTTACAATCAGTAAAAACGAAATTCGATTAAAAAATATGCATATTGCAGTGAAAATACGAGTATTAAAAATATACTTCTAAGAAAAATTAATATGGAGATATGACCAAGTTAGTGTAGTGTAGCCTAATTTTTATACAGCAATATCCTAATTGAAACATCACAGTAAAGAATCGTTTGGGAAGTAGGCTATTTTATTCAGAATCTAATTCTAATATTTTAAGATTCGAAGCAAATGGCGGCATTTTGAATCGTCTCACTTCAGCTGGTAGCGACAAATTGTTCTGTGACTTCATTGAAGTAGACCTTTGAAGCCAGCTCACTCTCAATAGGTAGCATTGTTAGACTGTTGAGTTTCCTTGACCGATATGTGTTAGCAAGTGATACTTGATCGAATTCAGTTTACTGAACCCACATTCACCAGATGCTACACTAGCAGACAGCGTGAGGAAAAGTCTTGAACTTGTTTAAAACATAATTACTGTTTCAGTAATATGTGATTTAACAGAAATTTTCTTTTATGTAAAAAAAAAAAGTGAATATTTTGTGTCTTCCTATCCTTAAAAATATCTAAAAATAGGGCTGGGCCTCCCTACTTATGTGGTGTCCGTCCACCCCTGTGAATGGCTCCGCCATATGTACCACGTCAAGAGGAAAAGAACTTGACAATGAATGAAGACTGTCTTTTCAAATGCTCTGTTCTTTATATATTACCACCAGAACATTGTGCAACTTTTACTTCTGTATGTAGGGATGTATAGTCCCGATGCTGTTATTTCCGGCGTGACTCCGCCTCTTTGCTTACGTCTTAGAAAGTGAAGGCTCTATAAAGTCTAGGTAGGTAGTATCATTCGCCATTTTTGTTCTTACGTTGCCGAGCTACCATACGAGGAATCTATTTGCAACACCGTTAAACATTATCATGTCGTAACTCCTATGATAATAAATCAAACGCACTGTAATTCAGCAAATAATTGAGCGGCAAATAACGTCTTCGTGTGCTTTCTGCGAACGCCAACTAAAGAGCTAAAATGGCGGGCGATTATTAAGTATTTATCGAGCCTTAAGAAATGAATCAGCGAATCACAATACGCACACGTTTAAATGTAGCCGACCTGCAACGCGATTGGCTGCCGGAAATTAGAGCGACGGGACTATAGCAACTTCCAAAACATGTGATAGCAAACTCCCTTAGTCTCTTTCTTTATCTGATGTACAAGTATGCATTTCTTAGTCATAGATAATACATTACAAAAAATAATAATAATAAAATTTTACTGCAGTTTAACAAAATAAAATTGACATGTATAAAGACTACGAGAGGAGGTCAACAGAAAGTTAATAATAATAATACTTACTTACAAATGGCTTTTAAAGAACCTGAAGGTTCATTGCCGCTCTCACATAAGCCCGCCATTGGTCCCTATCCTGTGCAAGATTAATCCAGTCTCCATCATCATATCCCATCTCCCTCAAATCCATTTTAATATTATCCATCTATGTCTCGGCCTCCCTAAAGGTCTATCCCCCCGGTCTCCCAACTAACACTCTATATGCATTTCTGGATTCGCCCATACATGCTACATGCCCTGCCCATCTCAAACGTCTGGATTTAATGTTTCTAATTATGTCAGGTGAAGAATACAATGCGTGAAGTTCTGTGTTGTGTAACTTTCTCCATTCTGCTGTAACTTCATCCCTCTTAGCCCCAAATATTTTCCTAAGAACCTTATTCTCAAACACCCTTAATCTCTGTTCCTCTCTCAAAGTGAGAGTCCTAGTTTCACAACCATATAGAACAACCGGTAATATAATTGTTTTATAAATTCTAACTTTCAGATTTTTTGATAATAATAATAATAATAATAATAATAATAATAATAAACTCAGGTGGGTAGAAGATCCCCTTAAAAAAATTCTCATGTTGTAGACAAGGCTGGCTTACATTAGAACAACAGGTCTGTGTAATAAAATGCTGTTCTATACATCTTTTAATATTGTGACAATGGAATTACATTTTATAATGTGTTTATATCAAACTAACAATACCGTATTTTTAAGTGACTTAAGTCACGTCGCTCTTATTTTCGGCTGCCAATATGTTGTTTTCTAATGCCAGGCAATAAAGTCATTGACAATAAAGTCATTTGACCTCTTGCACTCCAATATTTTTCAAAAATATTATCGTGGCCAGCACTGAAGCACAGATTTTGAGGTGTTCCGAATCCATTTCTTGGTTTGAGTTGCACAATGGGCAGTTAGGGGACTGATATATTCCAATTCTATGCAGGTGTTTGGCCAAACAATCATGGCCTGTTGCCAATCTAAATGCAGCTACAGACGATTTTCGTGGTAAATCAGGAATTAACTGTGGATTTTGATGCAGAGAGTTCCATTTTTTCCCTTGAGATTGAATATTGTGTGTGTGTGTGTGTGTGTGTGTGTGTGTGTGTGCGTGTGCGTGTGCGTGTGCGTGTGCGTGTGCGTGTGCGTGTGCGTGTGCGTGTGCGTGTGCGTGTGCGTGTGCGTGTGCGTGCGCGTGCGCGTGCGTGCGTGCGCGTGCGCGTGCGTGTCCAATATAATATGTATTTTGCATTCTGTTACAATTTGATCTTAAGTCATTAAATTATCTTTTCATATTAGGTGATCACGCTGATTGCTAAAATGGAGCGGCTGCGTGGTGAAGCTGTGAATCCCCAGATCCATGTGTCTATGGAGGCATGGCTTGATGCAATCAAAAAAGTTCAAGCCAGACGTCGTGATGAGATAATAAACTCCACCAACCGTCACCATAATATTGTGGCTGGGATACAGACTCCTCGTATTCAAGAGGATAAAGGTAAATAGTGAATTAAATAAATTCTGTGTTGTATCAAGAATACAAAAAATAAGGCACTCAGTTTCGGGAATGAAACTACAGTTGTGTTGGTTTGAATGTTTTATTTTTGTTTCGGTTTACAAACTGAGAAAATGGATCTATGATCAAGTAATTAATGAAGGGCATGCAATATATTCTCTCTTCATATGAAGCAACATTCCGAAATCAGTCCCAGCTCACTACAAATTTTTCACCATGGTTCACGTGTTTATTAGCCTTACAATATGGCAGAACTCGGGATTACAAATCACATGAATGGTTGCACAGATCTGCTTTCAATGTAGAGATATTACTGAGAGAGGTTACACAGCACATTTAATTTTATACAAACTTCGGCATCCTCATGCCCATAGCCAGGGTATTTGGTGTCATGGGCGTGGTCACACAAGTTACATTGGTTCATGGCCTAGCTACTAATAACATTAGCATTCGGCTGTGGCTCATTCTTGTTACAATAAACATTTGAAATTCTGCCACTTTTTGTTCCACTATGGATCTCAGAATGACTGTCCATACTCGGTGTGGGGAAAGACATATTCTACGTCAAAACAGTTTATTGTAATCTATTTCAATGTTAGGCTATACTGCGTGTTCAGTTCAAAGTGTGTCATGGCTCGCTGTATGCCGTCATGTGGCTAGCCGATGAGCCTAGACAATTCAATCTTCCTACACTTCCGCAGAGGTGTATTACCTATGTGCCAGAGAAGTTGCCTAGCAAGTACGGCGTTCATTCTGAAGAGTACATACCAATACGTACGGTAACGCCAGTAGTGGCAGGAATGTGAACTGTTTGGAAACACGTACTGGGGTGAGTTTTTTTCTTACTGTCGGGATATGGGGAGAGGGTTAAGACGATTACTTACATACAATATTTTTTGACATTAACTTCTACGGTCAAATTGACACGGAGCATTTGATTTGTGTTGTGGAATGTTGCCATACGCAACCGATGATAACAAATACCCTGCGTACGACTTGCCCGAGCAAAACACAGTTCGAAAGAGGTTATGGTAGCACACAGATCGTACAGATCACCATCTGTTGCTATGACGTTCAAGATATACCGTACACGTTCTCAAGTTCAGATTGAACACCTTGATTAATAGGCAACTTCTGTGACATAAAAGCTGAAACACACTTCATATCGCTGACTCACAACAGTGACGTCATGACACACTTTGAAATGAACACCCAGTAGTTACAATAGATGAGTATTTCTGACGATTTTGTCCGAACTATTTCTCAGAAGTGCGTGGTTATAGTAAGCACATATTCTGACATATTCATTCTAACCTCAACTATACAAGGTGGATATAATTTGTCTTTCATATAGGATTTTACACTCTGCCATAACACAGATTATTAATTTATGACACTTGTTTTTCGATATGGAATTGTTTCCACAAGAAACATTTGCCCCTACCTTCAAAAACCATTGTGTACTACTTCTAATTCCACAATTTGGGACATCTGGCCGACATCTACGGTTGACCATTAGGATCCAGAGTACAAAGCAGAGGTTAACTTAAAAATGAAATACAATATGATTTGCGGAGAGAATACAAAACAATGATAAATTTAAAAATAAAGTACAATTTGATTTCGGAGAAACATGAGATGAGAGTACAATGAAGTATAATGAAATGAAGTAAATAATATTACGTAGTGTTATACCGGTACAAGTGATTGTGTAAAATGGATAATGAATCTCTTAATACCATTGGACAAATTTTGTTAATGTCCTCATTAGAAAATTTAAGAGAAAGAAGAATCATTTTGGTTAATTTAAATTAAGTTTCCTAGTGCCAAAAAGAAGCCCCTTCACTTCCCGTGTATTAATATTCATTTTTTAATGGAGAAATCACTGCAATAAGTGAAAGTCTCCAGAATCTTTTCTGCCACATCAATAAATTTAAAAATGCAATTATATTGTCAGACTCCAAAGCAGCTATTCTATCAATAGTCTCTAAACACACACCTTCATCTCAAATAGCAGAAATAAATAAAATGCTCTCTCAACTAATAACACTCAATAAAAGAATTGTATTCCAATGGATACCATCCCTTGTATTCCAATGGATACCTGGGAAACGAGAATGCGGATGCTTTAGCAAAGAAGGGCAGCACTGCTAATTACAGACCTGTTACTAAATCTACGTATTACTCTGTGAAAAGATTTATTAAATCTACATACTTAGACTTGAACAAACAAAATTTGATAACATAATCTCAAGGGAAAAAATGGAACTCTCTGCATCATAATCCACAGTTGATTCCCGATTTACCACACAAATTGTCTGTAGCTGCATTTAGATTGGCAACAGGCCATGACTGTTTGGCCAAGCATCTGCATAAAATTGGAATATATCAGTCTCCTAACTGTCCATTGTGCAACTCAAATCAAGAAATGGACTCAGAACATCTCAAAATCTGTGCTTCAGTGGCTAACCATGACAATATCTTTGAAAAATATTGGAGTGCAAGAGGTCAAATGACTTTATTGTCAAATGCCTGGCATTAAAAAACAACAACAACATATTCATTTTGTATATCTTACTGAAGTGAGGAATACATGGATTGTAAATAGACTTCTTTTTGTCGTTAACATTATTGGAATGGAATTCAGGACATCAGGGAAGAATACAAAAACAAACCAAGAAATGATCATATATGTATTAATCATCGGGCATGACTGTTTAACAGTGCTTTCACAAAGAGTGTACATTTTACCAGAAACAATAGCAGTTATAAACATTTATCTTGTTGAGAAGTAAGAAATTACTATGTGGGACAGTGGAAGAATGACTATCTGGTTATTAAAGAAATAATATCGGACAAAGAAATATGTGGGATTCTGGGAGGGAGTGGAAGAAAGACTGTTTGGATATTAATCAGAAAACGTACTGAAACAGCTGTCCATTCTTTTCAAGACTGATAATACCATATATAAGTGAATACTCCACGCACCCTAATTTTAGGAGAAAAAATTTTAAAAAGTGTTTGAGACGAAGCGGTACCAACCTTACTTCAAATATTGCACGCGACACAGTTTTTCTTCACTAAATTCTGGAAAAAATATGCACGGGATACTCGCGTATATACGGCAATTGTTAAAACCTGTGGAAAAGTAGTAGTAACACTGATAGTCAACAGAAATATGCTGTCTTCCAAAAATATATATATACTAGTGGCTTGTGCAGCAAATGCTGCTGCTAACTAAGTTCGTTAGACGTTCAAATAAAAATTTTTCAGATTTATTTTCAATGAATACTTGTCTTTTTGATAGTTATTTGCTTCCATAATAATGAAACATACTCCCTCTGAATGGATTTTTTTAGGCCAAATACTTTTTCTTGAACCTATCCAACTTCAGTTTTTGAGTTTCAACGCAAAAACGCAAGTATCAATGTCAGGACGATAGCTATTTCAGGTCATTGTGGATTGTAGGCAAAGTTAAAAAAATGTCAGGTTTGCTAAGCTTTCGATCAATAGCATTTTCGTATAGCTGCTGCGTGTAGAACTTGAAATGTAAAATCATTTTATCCTACTAAGAGATATGCTGAAATGATCTGGAGACTACAACATTTTCTAGGTCTCTTATTTTATCAGTAAGTAATACCTTTTGATCTTTCCTTAGGAACTGTAATTTTTGCGCTCTCTCGAGCCAATACTGAAGACAATGACACATATCAATATCTATACTACACCGCCATTAAGTATGTGAAAAAGACCCAACCCCACTGGGTTAATAAGTATAAAAATATTTGATTTTTAATAACAATATTATTATCTTACTTAAGTTTCTTAAGTTTTGTAGTTATTTATAGCAGCCACTCAGTAAATTATAGAAATGAAGATCTAAATTAAGATATTCTCTACATTTACTTACATAACCACAAAACGTTTCATGATATAGTATCAATATTATGTACAATTAATGAAAAATAGATGCAGCATGATATTAACTATAATAATATTTAATTTCTAATGGTAATAATGTCATCAAACCACCTCAAGTTTCGTAGATTTGAATATCCAATAAAAAGCTGTACTCAGATAATTATACACTGCAGAATCAGTTTTTAATAACAAATTGAATTGAGCTCTAAATATATCGGCAATCCTGCAGGTCATGGCCTTCGTGTAATAGCCTATTGTTTGTTGTAGTGTGTGTTTTGTTCTGAAATTCAATCAAGTCGGCCGTGATTCAATAAAATTAGTTCTCAAAACTGACAACAGGTGGATTTTGGAAAATAGGAAAATTATGTAGGAAAATTGACATTTCACTGAAAACTACTATTTTTCCGAAAAATTTCGGATGCCAGGCATGAAAATGAGGGGTCACTCATTAAAATCCGTTCATCCGTTTTTCCCGTAATTTCCATTACCAGTTCAAATTATATATATAGATAAAAAAAAACCTGTGATGGAATGGAATATAAATACTCAGTATACTTAATTAAATAATACACTATATTATCTTTCCCATGGTTTAAAGACACATTTAAGTAAAATTTGATGATGTGCTGAATCATGAATGGTCTACTAATTATAAAACTTGCTGTCTTTCGCAGATATATTGGCTTTGGCAGCTAGTATCCAGGAACTCAGTGCAGGATCTCGAAAAGCACGCACAGGGATGTGGTGTGCCCTAGTTGTGACGTTGCTAATGCAAGAGCAAGAAGAGGAGAATAAAGAATCAAAGATAGCAGGAGTAGCAGATTCAGGTGACAAGGTAGAAGCTAACTCTGTTTCAGCTACTTTAGCGCAAGCTGATACAACTATTACATCTACAGTCACCACGACCATCAACAGTACACCCACTACTGATACCACCACCTCCGCCACTGCCGCTGCTACCACCACCACCAATACCACTACAACAACTATTCCCACCACTGCTGTCACCACTAATGCTGTTGCGAATAACGTGGGCAAGTAGAGTATAACTACAAACCATTTAGAGGCTAGAATCTTGCAGATAAAAGATTGAGCTAGATATGAAGCTAGTTCAGTGATGCATTTGTTTATAAGAATTGACATGATTCTTTATCACAATTTTTATCTAAGTTATTTAACTATTTATTAACCTATATCAGTAATATTTGGCTAGTTTTTTAGTAGAGTATCCCTTCAACAACTAGAATAGATCCCCTCATAGAGTTAATAGTCTGATGTTTTTACAATAGATGTTACAAAAGGGAAAGCAGTATAAGCAATGAAGTTTGATGACGATTATTAAATCGTCTTGTTGCTGTATTATAAATGTTAACGAAGGAGAAATGAGCAATATAGTTGGTTTTGAGGCTCAGTTGGTGCAGGGTGCTGCACTGATTTTAGTTGATTTTAAATACTCTTGACGTTACTGAAGATATTCTAACGGTAATTAATGTTACAATGATGCTAGCTAGATATATGTATTTACCGAGTGTAGACTAGAAGCATGGCTCAGAGTCCACTCGCTAACACTTCATGAACTGCCTAAAGAGAAGGGCTAGAATTTTGTTACTAGTTTTCATATGATGCAAGGTTTTAGTACACAAGTGTGAGTGCGATATTTCTCTTCTTTCTTAAAAAATGATTTCCCGTGCCTCAGTGTTTGATGACTAGTCATGCTCATTGTTTTAATGACAAGGTTTTGAAACCTACATTCAATTCATAAAATAAATTTCAGCCAAGCTTGTTCAGTATATGTAATAAATGACCACGCTGGGGGTCAACTTTAGTGGAGACATATTGCCTTTCATTGCCAAAGTTTTGCCAAATATTCAGGCTCATTGATCTTTTCAAATGCTCTCTTCGAGTTAAAACTGTTTTGTATTAATAAATTGCACTCTGCTGGCTTGATGTGTTTGACCTTCCTTGAAGTTTTCCAGTTTTTTACACAGTATCTCAGTATTTGGAGACAAATCACTTTTATTACAAGGTTGGTTATAATTAACCAATTGTATGTGATCTCTCCACTTGAAAGTTCTAACTTGTTAGGAATTAAATACGCTACTGTCATGGCTGACTTGTACAGTGGAGCTTTTCTAAGACTGATTGACTTTAGAGTAACTGTCTGTAAACACTTATTTTTTTTGGTGCAAAATAAATTCATTTTTGTTATTATTAAGGCTATAAGAGACGATTGTTCTCGGTTTATATGTACACACATTAACACACACACATACAGACACACTAACACATACATAACATATATACATACTAACACACATTTTTCTTTGTCCTCGTCTTTTTTAAAATATCCGCACCACATTATTGAAGAGCCACTGATATCAGCGTATCATGAATGTATTTTTGGGTGCACATTGTAAGTTGTATCTTAATCATTCTGGTTGTATGCTCAAATGTGTTTGTCTTGTCAATGCCTCCCTTCAGAATAAGCTTTGTCAATTTCAATGGATGGTGCACTGTGTAGAAAATTATTCGTTGCCCTCATATTTGACTGTATTAGAACGTATTGCACCTCAGTATTATTAATTAAACAAATGACTGAAAGTTACTGCACATGCATAATCTGGAAATTAAGTTGGAAAGATTAGAAAGTCTTACGTGTTTCCTCTTCACTTTTCCGTTGGTTTGGTGCTTTTTCTCTGGCATTGCTGACATTCTAAACTGTGATATAATATATGAATATATATTTAAACAAGCCAATACTTAGATAGGATTGGAATAGCAGATCTTTAGTCTCCCTCAATACACAACCTGAATAAAGTCTTATGAATGTTTAGATAAATCAATGCTAGTTGTCGAAACTAATAGAGGACAATCCTAATGTAATGCATGTGATATCAACTATAATGACTCGAAGAGACCAAACTTCTCAAAGGAACCTAGTTTAGCTAAAGATAACTTTTTTTATGGAGGACTGCATGATGAGTCTGCTTTGTATAACTCTAAAATATCTTTTAAAAAAACTTATTTCCAATCTTCAGTGTGAAATGATGATAGCCAGTGTTTTATACTTGTAAATGTGTGACTTGGAGCTCCATGACAGCGTAGCTGTAAAATTATTGCACCATATCATTACTGTATTAAAGTTAAAAGTGTTAGGAAACTTAGCTTTGCAACTTGTTGTTAGATATTATATGGTTACACCATCGTAAGTACGTGATTCTAAATGAAGTCAGTTGTGATGTAGAAGCACAAATACTGACTCCAATATGAAAATTGTTTTGTGGATTATGTAACGTATTATTGACCACAATATAGATAATTGTTATTAATGCACTTATATACTTACTAAAAAGTATGAACCTTGGCCATGGAAAGGATTCTTGCTTTATTATGTACTGTATTATTATGCCAGATTTTATAAGTGCTTCCGGTTTGTTGATATGACTATTTGAGGATTGCTCTCAAGGTTCTTGCCACTCATTAGCAACTGCTGTAGCTTGGCAAGCAACTGTCTCTCATTTTTATGTTCCACGAACTTTGGTGATGTTGTTTTTGTTATGTAGCTTGAATTCTTAGGTTATTTGTGAGTTTTATTAATATCTTTATATTTTTTCATAATTTTAATTCCTGCAACTGCTAAGTGTGATTTGTTTACTTATATATTTTAATGTGATATTGGGAACAATGGTAAAGTAAATCCTCTTGTATACAACAGTACTAATTTTTTGGTGCTTGTGTCTGTGAGATTGTCTGTACCATTAGTACTCAGGGACTCGATCCTTCCTTGCTTGACAAGTCATTCAGAGAACCTTCAATTTCCTAACGGTTTTATTATAATATTAATGATATTAAAGCATCAAATGCTTATTTACATGTTTTTAAACGGTGTTGTCCACATTCATGAGATTTTTTAAAGAATGAAATGATTTTTAATTATATGCAGGAGGAATATATGTATTCGTTACTTTTTCTGGCCTTAATTTTTTCCATGACCAAAGGTTCTCATCCAAAATTTATCTCGATCCCTTTCTAAACTATTTTTAATGAGCTGACATATTATATATTTAAAATTAATTAATTACGATAATAATACTATAAAATATTTTGTGTCACTGAAATAATTTTCTCAAGAAGAATATATGCAAGGTTTGTAAATGCTTCCATCCCAACTTTGAAATGTAGTTGATTTTTAATTCAAATTTTAATGATAAAGAGTTATGTGATCATTCCTGGGTAGTTAGTAATTGCCTATGTCTGAATTGGATGCAACGTTCTGCATGAAGCGCCACTGTTTGCATGATATTGCACATGACATTACACAGTTGGCACAAATTGCATTATCTTGCAAGGTCGTGGAAGGATGAGTCAGCCTCCACTTACCTGATTAATTAGTTTTAAGTAGTTACAGAGTAATAGTTCAGTTTAAGTTAATCACGTCAGACAAAGCCTATATTTTATTTAGTTACATTTAGTAATCGACTGGAACATTAATGTTTCTGGGATTGCCAGTATACATTTTTAATATTGACATCTAATACGTGTAGAATTGCAGTTATTTATTTTCATTTATTTATTGCAGTTACCATTATCTCATTACTTTGTTTTAAACTATAACATGGGTGCAGAACCAACTAGCTGGGGCAGTATAATATTGTGTGTTTTGCAATGACAATGGTTGTGATACATTAATGATAATGAGTGGGTTTGTTGTCCTGGACGTTATTTTTGAGCCGAGGTGCTCGACGATTATTTGGGGCTTGCTGAATGTTTTGGTAGATTTCCTATTCTTGTAAAAACTGCCATTAGGCTAAGTCGTTGTGCCTCTATTCTCCTAGACACACATGCAATGTGTTCTGTTGAAATTCGTTCATGTCAGTGTGCAATTGTATGTGTTGGGTATTCGATATGATTGATACGCTTGTCCGGATCCTTTAAAACATTCATCCTCTCGGGTCTTGGATAACACCGAACAGGACCTCAGTGTAATAACATTACATATTCCCATTTGCACTCGCACAATCTCATAACTTATTATATGATTATATATGAAATACTAATTAAATGGGCTGTGGTAGATTTAATATATTAATTGTGGGTGATATAATAACACTGTATTTCTAGATGAATAATGAATTATTCACAAATATTGATCAAAAATATTTTAGTGTAGTGAAGAATACCTAGCTTAGTGCCATGACAAATTTTTGGGCAGGGCAGGACCATAATAGTACGAGGTGCTCACTATGTTTTGTGCTGGAAATGCATAGCAGTAGTATTTTGTCTTGGCTAGACAACTAATATTCAAATGGGTGTTTCTGTCTTTGCATCATTGTAATTGATGTAGGTTTGCAGTATTTGCCATTGGTCACTACATTCTCAGTGCATTAAGAATGTGTAATTTAAATATGTACTGTATGCATACAAGCGTTAATAATGATTTGCAATAACATTTATGTGACTACATGATTTATGTCGTTAGTCACAAGTCTGGAGAAAATACAAGCATTGTCTTTGCTCTATTGTATTGCATTATGTGTTGTATGCATACATGCATATGCCGTAATTTCAACTTGACAATGCATACAACCTTTAAGTATGTATGTACAGGTTGGTTAGCTGTAGTGATGTAGTACAGCAGACAGATTTTAATGCCGTTACATACAGCTGGTCAATACTGCTGCAAAATTATTTTATTTAAATGACAACCCTGTAATATTTATTTATTAATGTCTTATTTATTTAATATTTATTAACTAAATGGAAACCAGCATCCTGAACATATCAGGACTTGAAGAGCTTATATTAACTTGGAACCTCTTGCATTTCCAAAACATACTAGAATATTAATATTAAACTTGTTGAGGCCACCTCAACTATTTGTCATCTCCATATTAGTGCATATGTTAGAGTACAAATTGTGACTAGTTGAAGTGGTTAAAGGTTGAGTTGGTTCCTGAGAAAGGAGTGGAAGAATCGCGTGATGATAAATTTAGTCGTGTGAAAATTACGAATTTGTGGTTGTAGAGCCTAGCGAAATTCTAGCAATATGTACGTTTTATGTATCAGTGTCGTTAGTAATCATTCGATAAACTACTTCCAAATCATAATTATTTATATGTTGTCTATAATCCAGTTACTTGACTGGTGTAAAGTGGCATGGAAAATGCGAAGTTCAAATTAAAATTCTGAGAAAAATGTAGTATGAAAATTAAATTTACAGTACTGTAAGTTTTATAAAAGTGATTACACAATTAAATTTTTTCACTTCTATTCTCAGATTCCATCCCATAGAATGATGCAGTGTTTTTCTTGTTAACTCCTGTTGGCACAGTCATATCTTCAGTAATTTATAAATCCAGTCTGGATTCTTGTAACAAGTGTTTGGTCAATAGAGATTTTAGACTAGTTGAATTTTAGATCACTATTTATTATGGCAGCTTTGAGTGAGGATGCTGTTAGCAAGCTGTACAACCTTCCCGCATCATATCAAAGAATACAGACCTTTTAACTTCCCATGTAATATAGGTCTGAACCAGTGTTTTACAATATATGCAAATGAATGCCGAGATGATAATCTCCGAGCTTAATCTTACTATCTAATGTAAAAAAGCATTTATTATATGTGTTCAATACATCCTCGACCACTGGCACCAACATAACTTGCCAACTTGGTATTATAATATGCTAATATTAATACATAACGAAAATATTTATTAGATTTAGTTTTGATAACCTATATCTCTGATTGAATCTCACAAGGACCGAAATTAATGATTGTTGCATGTTTCTTACGAATACCAAGTAGACAGTTTCTGTATTCTTTTTCATCTCGTTTCACAGTAAGAACCAGCAGGTGTAGTTCCCGTTTATAAACTTCATATTAGATTGATGGCCACTATTTTGTGAATTTTTGTAATCTCTTTCCACTTAATACTTCTCTTAGTGATTTTGTTCATGAACACTAAGATATCTGGGATTAGTTATCGGAATTATTACTAGATTATTTTAGTGAAACACAGTTAATAGTAATAAAAGGATACGATCTAAATATTAAAGCAATTTTAAAATTTTATCTTGGACATGTATCATACCTGTGATAATGTACGGGTATTTTGAACAGTCTTTTGGGCATTTTTGTAAGAAATGATAAGACCAAGCGAGTTCAACTCATCATGTATGAAGATATCAAATGGTGGTTGCTAGTGGTCATGTATTGTGCAGTTTCTAAATGATATTCATGTTGTATTACCGACTTCTCACTTATGCAGACACAAGATGTTGATTAAGATGTTGTGTGTGTATAAGTGAAACTGACTGTGTATGTTATTTTTCCTTTTCTTTTTGGTACACTGTTTGAGATGTAATTTACATTTGATACGGCATCACTATACCTTAGTGATAAAAGTAATCACTCTCATAATATTTCTTTGTAATAAGCTCCAAATACATGAGAATTCACAGAGCATAGTTAATGTGTTCATTGTACTGCTACAGTTTTCAATATCTACAAACGTGATTTCCGAATACTATGTGCCATGCACCTACTAACAAAAATTGTTTAAAACAGAAACTAAGAACAAAGTGTCAAAAATCATTAGTATGACTTTCTAATTCACTGGAATTTTAGAACTACATTGGTCGGTTTGAAATTTTTAATTAATGTAACTAGAAAGACTTTCTTTGATAATGTTTAATAATGTCAACAGAACCAAGAGTTCGGTATTCGTATTATGCTGTGTGTTATTTCTCGTGTATTTGGAGCTCGTCTAGGAATTGTTAGCTTCTAGCCATACATTACAGAAGCATCGTTAGAAATTTAGTTCTTAAGAGCAATGTCAAAGAAAGTCAATAGAAACAAAATACAATGTATTGATTCACTATTTTGTAGAAGCATTCCAGTGCTTTTTGCCTGTTTAATACTGTCTCAAAAGAAACAAACAAACAAAAAAATAACTTTGTTCTATGTTCTTTACTGAATGTGTATGGAGTATTGGAATAGTATCTAATTTGGCTGGTAATTTCTGTAATTAATGTACTGTGTTACCAGTGTGGAAATTAGTTTTTCCAATGTTTTTGAATTTGAAGTTTCAATGGAGATGATTTGTTTTGAAGAACTGCTCACTAACCAGGTCTGTTTCATAGTCCCAAGTATTGGGTTGGAGTGCAGGGTCCTCATTGTAATGAAGTAACAGAGTATTTTTCTTTATGTGTCAGCTTTTCATATGGGAATAAGGAGTACACAGGTGAGTTTGGGTGACTAGATTCATATATATATATATACATGTATAGTATTTAATTTGAAACTAAATTGTATAAATATTGTAATATTTGGCCTGATATTCAAAATTAGGGTTTGAAATTGTTGATAGATATATTTAAACACATTATTTTTGATGTACTAGATACTTATTTGAGGGATTAAATGGTAACAGTATATGAATGCAAGGTAAGACATGACAAAATTTGGTAGGCAGGATTTTGCTTACATTTTGTGCAATGGTTTAAAGTGTCCTTTCTGTGTGAGAATTTAAAAATAAAGATAAAAACCAGTATTAACTATTGTTTTTTTTTTTTTTTACCCAACTTTACGTTGATAATGTGTAATCAGTAATCACTTGACTTATGATCATTCCAATAGAAATTTACAAGAAGCAGAATTCTGGTTCATTTATACGCAGATTTTCTTCATAATTGTAAGTGAAATATACAGAATAGAAAGGAATGTATTACCAGGGTTGCCAAATTTTCAGGATGCCAATAAGGGGCAGTCTCGACATTTAGCTCAAGGAAAAATATGAAGGACCTCAAAGATTGGACGAAATCCATGGACACCATCTTTGAGCATATACTAGCATAGTACAGGGAGGATCGAAAAGTAACTCACAGCAATTTTTTGTGGCAATGTATTTAATAGGTAAGCAAAACGAAATAATGCACAAGAAAGCTATGAGGTTATACCCATTTTTCGACATAGGAAAGAAGTCTCTCGACACATTTCTTTCATTGTGACACCAGATTCAGTACACCTCGTTCATCTGTGCATGACTGATTTCACTTCATCTGAACCGAAGAATTGGCCTCCTAGGAATTTCTTCATTAGTTCGAAGAGGTGAAAGGTAGTGTGAGGTCTGGACTGTAGGGTGGATGATTGCCGACGTTAGGTGGTGTTGCAGCAGTCACTGGTCGACCAGAACATTCTTCATCGGCAACCTTCTTCAAAGAACCTGCACCATCTGGAAGTGTTGCTACGGTCTAGACCAGCGACGTTCATCTCACCTGCACTTGTGGAGCATCAAGCACAGAGTGGCCTGTGTGCTTCTTTCCTCCATGCGCGAGTATGAAGGGTTACAGTGGCGATCTATTAATTTTAAATTAAGAAAAGTACAAATATTTGTTGCACTTTTTCATCGCTATTTTATTTATTTTATTGTATTTTGTAAGTACTATTAGCAATTATAACTAATCAACTCATCATGTAAGGAAAATAAAATAGGAAATTTATATGTTATAGAAGGTACTAATGGTCTCTTTTAATCAGTGTAAAAGAATTTTTAACCAGGGGCAATTTCTTGCTGTGAAAGTCCAATATTTTCGTAGAATGTGTATTTCTCAAAATGGCGTTACGTACATTAAAATTTATTTTGATTTTTGGAATACTGTGTAGGCGTAATACCATCTGCAGGTTGCAAACCGCAAGTATCGCAACGCTTGCTCGTTTCTCGGAGCTACAGGAAAGATGTAGAAATAGCGAGAATATGATGCGCGTGCAAGTGTCTTCCTCCTTGGTCCGTCCTAGGCGCACATGCTTGTGTTGTTTGTTGTTTGAAGCTCTGGTCCGAGAGCTACACCAACGACTATTTAACATTACACAGAGCAGTATTGACAGCCGGAATGTGCTGTGATTTGCGGAGCGGAATGCATATGTTGGCTGCTGCATGTATTATTAATTCTTAAACGTTAATTTGAAGTATTGCAATGAGTTCGGAATTGTGTGTTATTGAAACCTTATTATTAAATCCATTTTCCCGAAGGACTATTCAAGAGAAGACAGACATTATAGAGAATGTATGCGCTTGTTCAGTGCAGCTCAATACAACAATATGCATTGGTTGGCAGGGTCGAAAAAACTAAATAAACTGTTTTGTTGGCCATGTTTGTTATATCATATCGAACTTCTACTGTACATCTGATAAGCGAATATGATCCATGACTCATAATGATTTCATAATTATAAAATAAATTATTTATGTGGGTCTGATTATTTTTATTAATTATGAATTATTATATCCTCCCATCTTCCCCTATGAATAAAAGAGCAAGCCTAACTTTCGTGACTAGCATTCGCCCCTGTTTTTAACTGTTTTCTAGACTCACCTCTGATGGCAGTGGATCCTACAAATCAGAAACACTATGTGAAAGCAAAGGTGGGTGTTTTGTCTGTTTAACACAATTAAAAGGAGAAAGGTTCATCTAAAAGAATATACCATACGATGAGGATTGTGTCACATGACAATGATGTAGATTTTAAATTAATAATCGCTACCATCAGGGTGTGAATTAAGGTTTCTGATGAGTGGGGGCGATAGAATCCTAGATAGGAAATAATATACCAGTGGTGGCTGATTGACTGAGGCAAGTGAGGCCGGGCCTCAGTCACTTGGCTTAACTGAAATCAAATTTTGTGTTTCTATATAATGTATTAGTTATTTGAATGAAGCATATATCGCTGTAGAAGCATTTGAAAACTTTGTGATGTACAGTATATAGACCTGTTTTGCAGTAAAATTTGTTCCTGAGGCCAGAATCACTTGTGCCGGGTCTTGCTTATGCATTTCATGTCCTTCCGCAGGCTTTGAGTTTGCGCTTAAAACGTTGTAGCTGAGGCACAATTCGTCTGGCCTGGTCAGGTTTCACTTCTCCCATCCATGGGCCGGCCTCAAGGATAGTGTGGGGTGGGAATAGCAATGGTGACTTGTCTTCCTAAATAGCCATAAATAACAAAATTCCAGCTCTTTGGTAGGCAGAGTCCCACTCTATTCTCTCCCCTCATGTCTTAGTTTATGACATAAGTGAGGCTGTTCTACTATTGTACTTTGTAGTACAGTAGTGAATCTGGGCCAATGTTATATATTTCGGGAAAATATAAACAGAAACAAATGAGAGAAATAATGCTGGTGCAGTTAATTCATTGTTAGAGTATCCTTTTTCGAGAAGAAATAATACTGAAATAAAGGAAGTTTTAAATAAAGAGAGAGACTACCGAGATACCTACAACATCGCTGACAATTTTTCTGACAGATAATCTTAAAACACGACTTTCTATTGCATCCTGGTATGGGCAACATAAATGGTTATGTGTTAATGTGATGCAAAATAAACTTCTCTTGGCCTTGTTTGTTGCTGTCAAAGGAAAAAAATAAAAAGAAAAGAAAGAAAGGGGAATTTCAACACATATGGGTTGCTTCATCACACTGAAACTCAGAGCATAACAGCTTATTTGGTGAGTGAAATTATTATTTTTCATTAATAGTAATAGTAATAATAATAATAATAATAATAATAATACAGTAATAATGATATTAATAATATAATAATATCATAAACAAACATTTCCTATTGGAGGCACTTAAACTAGTTGCATCTGGCCTCACCGAGGATTTCGATCACCGGCCGCTACTGTAATATACCGGTACATAAAATTATTATCCTCACTTGATAAAACTCAATGCTTGGTCGCACTGAATTGCTTGTCTTGCATCCTGATCATAATAATAATAATTATATCCATGAACAGGCTTAAGATAAGATGTGTAATTCCTAAGTTATTGATTGTTGTCAGCTTGCCGGTGATAATAGTACATCAATATTATTTTCTTTGCTTACTTTATACTTCATAAAGTACATATTATACTCGTATTAAAACAATTATATTTTGTGAGGGGGAGGGGTAGAAGTTATCCCTGGCAGAGATATTAATATGAATTTATGAGAGGGGGATAACTTTCCAATGGGGGGGGAGAATCCCCCTCATCCTTCCCGTTAATTCGCACCCTGGCTACCATATTCGATTCTCTAGATTAAATTTGCATTTGCTAATTGCCACAATGGCTCAGTGCTTGTGTGATAAGCTTATAGGCTAGGGAGCTTGGGTTCAAGTCCCAGTTGTACATTCCGAATTTATAACATGTTGACCATGCCTGTGGTCCAGACAATAAAGGAATTTTCTTGGGGTACTCTGGTTCCTCCGTGACATCCCAAAAATTCTCCATCATCATTACGAATGTAATATAGCCCCACCACCTGTGGTACACTCTGGATAGTTTCTTACAAACTACAATGGTGAATGAATGAAAGGGGAAATTGGAGGAGAAACTTTAAAAGGTAAGCGAAAATGCATCCTTGCAAGGGAGTTTGGGGCTAAGAAAAACCACAGTCTAGTATATACAGTCACGAAGCTTGAGTTTATGAGAGTAGCCTACTAGGAACAATAGACTGTGCAGGTACTATTTTGCATTGTGTGTAATGAGGCGATAGTAGCGATCCTTGTGGTTAGCAACTATCTATGGATGCATATTTACTATGTATTGGAGTGAAAATGGTGAAATCAGAAGTAAACACTGAAATACTAAAACAATTATCTTTAGAGACAATTAATATAAGGTACCCTCCACAAAACTGGCTTCATTTATACACTGATGGATCCTTGATCTCCAGAGAACAAGGTGCAGGTGTTACGTGCTGTCTCTTCTCACTTTATAGATCTCTTGGATATGGAACAACAAGTTTTGATGGAGAAATCATTGCAATAAGTGAAAGTCTCAGGAATCTTCTATGCCACATCAATAAATTTAAGAATGCAGTTATATTGTCAGACTCCAAAGCCGCTATTCTATCAATAGTCTCTAAACACACACCTTCATCTCAAACAGCAGAAATAACTAAAATGCTCTCTCAATTAATATCACTCAATAAAAAGAATCATATTCCAATGGATACCATCCCATTGTGGATTCCTGGGAAACGAGAATGCGGATGCTTTAGCAAAGAAGGGCATCACTGCTACTTACATACCTGTTACTAAATCTACATATTACTCTGTGAAAAGATTTATTAAATCTACATACTTAGACTTCAACAAACAAAATTTGATAACACAATCATAAGGGAAAAAATGGAACTCTGCATCATAATCCACAGTTAATTCCCGATTTACCACGAAAATCGTCTGTAGCTGCATGTAGATTGGCAACAGGCCATGATTGTTTGGCCAAACACCTGCATAGAATTGGAATATATCAGTCCCCTAACTGCCCATTGTGCAACTCAAACCAAGAAATGGATTCGGAACACCTCAAAATCTGTGCTTCACTGGCTGGCCATGATAATATCTTTGAAAAATATTGGAAGGTCAAATGACTTTATTGTCAAACGCCTGGCATTAGAAAACAACAACATATTTACTACGTATTGAGCTTCGTGACTGTATATACTAGACTGTGGAAAAACTGAATATGTGAGCTCCAAGCCTGTTGGCCACTTGTCTCACTCTGAGTTTTACTGCTTCACTGAAGGAACTATAGAAAATTTTGAAGAGGAAATGCCGAAAATGGACGTAACCTAATAGTTACCACATAAAATTAGGTACAATGGTCTATGCCTCGGTCAATGTATTAGCCGTGTCTATGCTCTCAGCACTAGTGACATCTATGAACTACATTTGTAGAGTCAGGTCGAATAACTGCAAGTTAAGTGTCCTACCATTGCACAAACAAGACTGCATTTTTACCGAGCGAGTTTACTCAGATGGAAACGTTTGAGACTCGAATTCAGGAGGTCCCAGGTTCAAATCTCGTGGTCAGCCAATCTGACTGAGGTTTTCATGGTTTCTCTCAGTCACAAAGGCAGATATCGAATTGGAAATTTACATACCATGATTCATCACTGCTTCAATCACCAATATCATAAACATTAATCAAAATCTAAAAAAATCAGTCACATGAACACAAACCATCTGTGCCATACAACAGTGGAAACAGGAACTCAATAGTAAAAACGGTCTACTGATATACCCAAAGATTCTATACACACAGATGTTGAAGCATGTATAAATGAACTTAAAAAAAAAAAAAAAAGATTGCAATTCAAGTTGTTATCAGCAGCAAGTTAAGTGCCCTGCCATTGCACAAACAAGATTGCATTTAAAGTTATTATTATTATTTTTTTATTGGAAATGCATTTGAAGACCTGAAAAAAAATTTATCGCTCATAAATTTTCTGTGTCCTTGCTTCTGCAACTTGAAAGTATTTTCTACTGAAATACACTACAATCTTGTGTATATCCATAATGTTCAGTACCAGTACACATTTTCTATGACAATGGTTCCCAAAGTGGGGGTCGTGAAATAATTTCCAAAATAAAACAAAAATGTCTTATGAACGTTTAACGCTTAACATAAAAATAAAAACGTATTTCATTATAGCTATAAAATAAAAAATAATTAGTGTGATAAATGTGCAGTTTTTCAGAATGTAACTTTTCAAATCTAGACTATGTATTCGATACACACAGTGACATCGTTTTCAAATTCAATGAGATTTCTCGCTTTTGCTTTGATGACAATTATAGATGATAAACTTATTTTTACATATGAGGTTGCAAATGTTATAAAAATTTTAGGGATTTTTTTAGCAAACTCGAGGTAATCTATTCATACAAAACTTGTCTATGTTCTACGAAAAAAAAAAAAGGGTATAGTTTCAGCATTCCATCAAGAGATGCCTATTTCAATGAATTTTCTGTTTCTTTTATTAATTTCAGCCAGTTGAACGCAACTCTCTAAAGCGGATTCAGTATCTATCTGTGACTGTCGTAATTGTTTTAAGTCTCTTTCGGAAAATACAAAAAAAAAAAAAAAAAAAAACGATTTTTAAAATCATACTTTCGATGGTGTCCATAGATTTTGAGTAAAATTATACTGTTTATACAGGATTTGTATTTTTCGAATGAGGTCAAGAACCTATAGATAGTGAGGGGTCGCAAATATAAGTCTCGCCCAAAAGTGGGTTTCTCCTTCCTTTGAAAAGTCTGGGAACCACTGCTCTACGACATGTGTCAATGTAGACATTAGATTACACAAATCTTCCACTCATCAATCATGTCGTACTTCAATAATTTAGCACCCATCAGATCAATCTGTGACGTCACGAATCGATCAAAAAAGTCCAAAGTATTTAATGCTCATGAAAAGCGGGCTCATATAATAACATTATATTCGTTATTCACTCTATGGCGTATGTAGCACAGTACAATTCCCAGATAAATATATAAAAATAAATATGTGGCATAGCACTTTTCACCTCATCACAGGTGGCCATGACAGCATTATGAATTCAACGCCATCTATCGAGGTCATCGTATAGACATATATTGGACGGAATTTGTGGTAGGATTGGTTGTGAGGCTTTGTTGTTACTGTAAATAACTAGTGATTGTAATTTGCGTTTGTATATTGACAACAAATAATACATCTCATCGTTGTGTTTTCACGGGGATGTCTTATTTATCCTCTATGGTAAAGTGTTCTGTAAAGTGAAAATGCCACCTAAGCAGAGGAAAATTGCCATAATGGGCTATAGATCAGTGGGTGAGCAGTACATAACCTTGATGTTCGTTAGTACAATGAGCGCAGTTGTATTGCAACTTCATTTTAAAGTATATATTATAACGTAGTATTTCTGTCATTTCAGGGAAATCTTCACTGAGCATACAGTTTGTTGAAGGACAGTTTGTGGACTCTTACGATCCTACAATAGAGAATAGTGAGTAGTCCTGCTCGTAATTAGTGTTGTTAATTTATCACATGTAAGTTCCTGTAACATTCTTACAACAATTAGTGTATATTTTCATTTTGCCTCTAAATACATAAGTTAATTATATTTTAAACTTGCAGGATGTTAACTTTGTAATCGTTTACTTTGTGGTAGTTGTTACGTAATTGATAGCCCATTTCGTAAGAAATTATGCTGTTCTACTTAAAATTAGAAATTATACAAATTTACGATAAATCGCAATATAGCGAACGCCAGTAGGGGAAGTTATCCCCCACCCATATGAAATGTGCATTCGACACAACACTCGCCTATCACGTAGTGTGTCTGGTGAGCTAGTAGGGGAAAAGTGGAAAGGGGTCGTGGGCGGAGCTTAGCGTTCGCTGTATTACGATTTTACCCAAATTTAATGCCATAAGGATAATCTTTTCTTGAATTTTAACAGGTACTGTTGCTGCTTTATGTAGTTATACATAGACCGTATAGATCTTAATCTGTTGTTACATCTTAAGTCGGAATAAAGGCCTATGTAGTAAATGTAAAAATTTCGGAACACGATTATCATCCTTTTCCTATTATTCCAAAATTGTGTATACAAAATAAATTATTGGCACTGAAAAGTGCCTTTTCGTAAGCATGGTAATACGCATTCGACAAACACAGGCAAATCTGCTCTTTTTAGTATTTTAAGTAATTGTCAGTGAGGTATCCGTATACTGAAATCAAAGTAGCCTTAGAAGTTCATTGGCATATAAGAACTAAACGCACAGTCTCGGGCTGAATTTCGCCCATTCACTCACTGCATCTGATATCAAAAAACTAGTTGCAAAAATTATAAATAAATAATATAAGTTCTCCTTCTTCTTCAGTCCCTTCTGCTGCTAAGCGTCGGGTTCGCCTCTCTCCGTCCATTTCATCCATTTTTCCCGGCCTCTACACATTCTCTCCATCTCTACCATTGTTTTTCCTTTCTGTTGGCCTATTCTTTCTATTGTATCCTCCCATTTAATCCTTGGTCTTCCCTTTCTTCCTTCCACTCTCATTTCCATCACCTGTTTAACCTTCCTTTCCTCTCCCATACGATATACATGCCCAAACCATTTCAACTGCCTTTCATTAATCACCTCTGTTAATGCTTTTCTCAGTTTAACTTCTTCTCTTATCCTGTCATTCCTTATCCTATCTCTTCTGGTCTTTCCTACAGCTCTTCTAAGATATTTCATTTCCACTGCTGTTAATTTACTTCGATGTTTATCTAAGAGTGGTAAGCTTTCGTTACTATATTGTATTATAGGTTTAATTATTGAATTATATATCTGCATTTTTGTCTTAGTGGTTATTTCTTTTTTCCCAACACAGAAATTTTACTTGAAGCAAGTAAAGCGATCGGTTTGGAAGTAAATCCCGAAAAGACAAAGTATATGATTATGTCTCGTGACCAGAATATTGTACGAAATGGAAATATAAAAATTGGAGATTTATCCTTCAAGAGGTGGAAAAATTCAAATATCTTGGAGCAACAGTAACAAATATAAATGACACTCGGGAGGAAATTAAACGCAGAATAAATATGGGAAATGCGTGTTATTATTCGGTTGAGAAGCTCTTATCATCCAGTCTGCTGTCCAAAAATCTGAAAGTTAGAATTTATAAAACAGTTATATTACCGGTTCTTCTGTATGGTTGTGAAACTTGGACTCTCACTCTGAGAGAGGAACATAGGTTAAGGGTGTTTGAGAATAAGATGCTTAGTAAAATATTTGGGGCTAAGCGGGATGAAGTTACAGGAGAATGGAGAAAGTTACACAACACAGAAGTGCACGCATTGTATTCTTCACCTGACATAATTAGGAACTTAAAATCCTGACGTTTGAGATGGGCAGGGCATGTAGCACGTATGGGCGAATCCAGAAATGCATATAGAGTGTTAGTTGGGAGACCGGAGGGAAAAAGACCTTTAGGGAGGCCGAGACGTAGATGGGAGGATAATATTAAAATGTATTTGAGGGAGGTGGGATATGATGATAGAGACTGGATTAATCTTGCACAGGATAGAGACCGATGGCGGGCTTATGTGAGGGCGGCAATGAACCTTCGGGTTCCTTAAAAGCCATTTGTAAGTAAGTAAGTAAGTATTGTATAACTTATTTGATAGTATGCTGATGTTGCTTTCTTTACCCTGTTCAGTACTTCTTGATCTACTCTTCATCAGTAGTTATTATTGTGCCCAAATATTTAAAACTTCCCACTCTCTCCAGGTTTTGTCCTTTACATTCAATGTTAAATTCTGTTTCCTGTCTATCTTCCTTAGAGATCCATGTTACTTTACTCTTGTTGATATTAACATAGAAAAAAAAAATTACCACTAAAGTTTGTGTGGTGTGTTAATGTTTAATGATCACACTGTTTTCAAATATTAAAGAAACGTTTATTTTAATTCGGTGAGGTTAATGATTTAGTTTTTATTTTACTTTTTGTTTTTACAAAGAAAATAATATTGTTTCTGTATTACTGTGAATAGGCTACCGGTTAACCAAAAGTATTTTCAATAATTCTTGTGGGTGATTCCTTGAGTAAAGAGCAACAGTTTTTCAGAAAAACGTGCATTTGGACTCTCACTTTGAGAGAGGAACATAGGTTAAGGGTGTTTGAGAATAAGGTGCTTAGAAAAATATTTGGGGCTAAGAGGGATGAAGTTACAGGAGAATGGAGAAAGTTACACAACGCAGAACTGCACGCATTGTATTCTTCACCTGACACAATTAGGAACATTAAATCCAGACGTTTGAGATGGGCAGGGCATGTAGCATGTATGGGCGAATCCAGAAATGCATATGGAGTGTTATTTGGGAGGCTTGAGGGAAAAAGACCTTTGGGGAGGCCGAGACGTAGATGGGAAGATAGTATTAAAATGGATTTGATGATAGAGACTGGATTAATCTTGCTCAGGATAGGGACCGATGGTGGGCTTATGTGAGGACGGCATTGAACCTCCGGGTTCCTTAAAAGCCAGTAAGTATGGAATACTTCAACACTTGCATTAATCGAAAATGACCATCCTGAAACATTTGTTACATACGGAAATGTAGTGTATTACATTGAGGGCATCATGTCAGAAGGGCATATGAACAAATTCTGCCTTATTGAAATATTTTAATAGAAATCTATTTATGTTTGGAAACAATCGTTTGAGAATTAAAATAGATATGACACAGAATCAAAAATATTTTTTTATGTAGACAAGGATAGGAAAAATTATTCCATATTTAAATGGCTCTAATGTAAACTTTCAGTTTTGTTGATACGCCCTTCTGGCATGATGCCCTCGATATGTTTGTGCTCTGTAGCACTTCTTCAATTGTATGCTGTAGTCTCACAAAAAATGTGATGCTTGTGGTAAGACATATACGAGACATTCCATGTGAAATCGGATAGCAAAAAACCTGACAACTGTGTTATTCCTTAAAAAAATGTATAGAGGGGTAGGAGATACTTCATTGTGTGAAATCTGTTGTCATTTAAGTCTAGTTTTCTTGTTTCAGTGGGTTAAATTTATCGTAATTCCTGAAAAATCGCCAGTTTCAAAAGGCTAAACTTGAATGACTTATGATAGACATTCCATGCAGAAACAACGCATGTTCACACCATCACCCAACTCGGGAAGTAGCTAATATAATTTAACGATTTTTTTTTATAGGAGCACTTCTTATATGCTACACCGAAACTAAAATTGATACAATTTCTTTATTTTATTTACAGTAACTGTTTACCATTGAAAAGTCTATCAAATATGGATTTATCTAATTACGGCCCTGTTAAATATTATAGTCGCGATGCTGTTATTCCTGGCGTGACTCTCCTCTTTGCTTATGTCTTAGGAAGTGAAGGCTCTATAAAGTCTAGGTAGATAGTATCGTTCGCCAATTTTGTTCTTTCATTGCCGAGCTACCAGACGAGGGATCTATTTGCCACACCGTTAAACATTATCATGTCGTAGCTCCTATGATAATAAATCAAACGCACTGTAATTCAGCAAATAATTGAGCGGCAATGTCGTGTTCTTTCTGCGAATGCCAACGAAAGAGCCAAAATGGCGGGCGATTATATTTTAAGTATTTATCCAGCCTTAGGAAATGCTTTACATCTTCATCAGCGAATCACAAGACGCACACGTGTAAATGTAGCCGACCTGCAACGTGATTGGCTGCCGGAAATTAGAGCGACGGGACTATAATATAAAATATGGTGTGTGTATAATTGAAGCAAGTGATGGAAATGCAGGTAGAGGGTAGAGTAGGAAGAGGATGGCCGAGAGAAACACATGGGAGGATAGAATAGAAAAAGTTGGAATGAAGCATGAGAAAACTAAGATGGAGATGAAGAGAATGAACCAAGATCGAGAGGAGTGAATGAAATGGATAAAATCAGGTGCCTCGATGCTTAGTGGAATAAGGGGCTAATGAGAAGAAGAAGAAGAAGAGTAGGAGGACGAAGAAAAAGAAGAAGAAGTGTGCATAGTTATGAAAATCGTACTCTCAGCTATAATACGAACTTTTGTTGGAATGTCTGTCATAAGTAGTTTCAGGTTTATGCCCTTTGAAAATGGAGATTTTTACAGAAATAATATAAATTTAACGCATTAAAACAGAAAACTAATGCACTTAAACGAGAATAGACTTCAATGGTAGATATCTCCTACTCTCTCTCTCTCTCTCTCTCTATATATATATTTTTTTCCGAGGAATTACACAATTGTAAGGTTTTTTGCTGTCTGATTTTGCGTAGAATGTCCCATAAAAACTTGAATATTATTACCGGTACTTTCATTACACAAGAGATTTGGTGTGTCATTTTCTCTTGTGTATAATGTTTTTGAAACAAGTCACGGACAGGGGAAATGGTCATAGAATATGCATGTTTAGAAATAATATTTTGTATTAGTCATTTAATCCAGTCTTAATTTATTATTCTCGAGCATACATACATACATACATACATACATACATACATACAAATGGCTTTTAAGGAACCCGAAGGTTCATTGCCGCCCTCACATAAGCCCGCCATCGGTCCCTATCCTGTGAAAGATTAATCCAGTCCCTATCATCATATCCCACCTCCCTCAAATCCATTTTAATATTATCCTCCCATCTACGTCTCGGCCTCCCCAAAGGTCTTTTTCCCTCCGGTCTCCCAACTAACACTCTATATGCATTCCTGGATTCGCCCATACGTGTTACATGCCCTGCCCATCGCAAATGTCTGGATTTAATGTTCCTAATTATGTCAGATGAATACAATGCGTGCAGTTCTGCATTGTGTAACTTTCTCCATTCTCCTGTAACTTCATCCTCTTAGCCCCAAATATTTTCCTAAGCACCTTATTCACAAACACCCTTAACCTATGTTCCTCTCTCAGAGTGAGATTCCAAGTTTCACAACCATACAGAACAACCGGTAATATAACTGTTTTAATTCTCGAGCATATTAATAAGTAAAATATTCATCCTCTAACATGGTGGAAACTGAAGCTTCTAATCAATATATGAATTGGTAATATTTTAAGTAAAATTGTGCATGGAACCTCTGATTATACATACTGTGTTATTCTTGGTCAGACGTATTGAAATTATATCTTAATTAGCTCTAAGAAGCATTTGAAAGTTTATTAGATAAAATGCAAGGTAAATATAAATAAATAGAATCAGTGATATCAAAATTGTGTAGCCTATTTCTGTTGAAAGCATACATACAGGGCCATTGAATTCTTTCTGTATTTACTTAATATTTGCGAGAATATAGTATCTAGTATGAAATATTTCACAAGAAATTTTCGGATTATGTATGGTAAGACTTTCCTGTGTTAAGGGGAGGCAGAGGTGAATATTTCAAAATCCACAAAATTTATCCGATTTGTTTGAAATTGATCATGGATACTAAGTATATTATTAGTAATGGACATACCAAGTTTCAACTTTCTAAGCACAATAGTTCTGTAAATATTCATTTTATAAAACTTTATATCGTTTGATATAAAATGCTCCATGCACCATATTGTAAGAAATTTTCAATATTTCTTTCTATTTATATGTTCAGAGAAGATATAAAAATAATGATAAGTATTAGTTTATTATGGGAATAATATAGTAATACAGTTATCTTGGTTTTAATTTCATACTTTTAAGGGCACAAAATCAAAAACTAACATCGGAATATGAAAATAAAGATAATAAAAATGGAAAAAACCAAATTTCATTTTTTATTCAGTTTTGTTCGGAAATTTCACCTCTGCCTCCCCTTAAATTTCAATGTACCTCGTTTACGTGTTTCGGCCTATTTATGGGTCATCTTTGAAATTTAACACAGGCGAAGTGATACAGTGTTAAAAGTTGTGTAATCAAGATGCAGAAGAAATTTTCTTTATTAATAGGAGTGGTAATTATCTCTGCAATGAATATAATACTGAAAGCAACAAAATTACAAAATCTCTGGATTTATCCTCAAAGACATGACGTTTATTTAAAGTATACAGCTTTCATGATTTCCATTTATTGGATGACTAAACAAACACACGTGTGCTGTGCGTGTACTGCAAGAACCAGTCTGTGACAGTATAAAATATCTGACTGTTATCTCACTTCATTAATCATTTTTTGAGTGCTATCACTTATATTATCTTTTGTCATTTTGAAAAGTGAATTAATATACCGTGCATTTATTGCTCCTATTGAATATCAAATATAATTTGGAAACTTGAAATATTAGTACAGTCAACTCTGGTTATAGTGAATCTCTGCGGACCAGCATATTTCGTTCACTACATCCGAGGTTACTAAAACCGAAGTGTATGTTTTTATACTACTGACGTTGCTATACATACAGTATTAATGCCCGTTTGGGACAGACTACATTCAATATCAGTACTAATGTTCACTGTATCTTCCAACTTAAACACTTTATGCTTCGACATCCTGATGTTCACAGTTCGAAACTTGAAACTAATCTGGCCATGTAGGTAGTAGGCTCTGACTGGTTTCGCACCTCTTCCCACTAGAGGTATGCTACTATGTATTCGGCCTTGGAATTTCCCCGGGTCCACTTTTACAAAGGTGCGGGAGGAAGGGTTGAGGACCATTATGCTGTAATCCTAGTAACCTCTTTTAAAGGAGTCAGAACTAATCCTTCCCTTATCCCTCACTGCGTACACTATTCTCTTTAACATGTTTCAAGCTGTCCAGGAAGCTGAACAAATTCTTTGTCTTTCAATGCACTTAAGGAGTAGAAGGTTTGAGAATTTATTCTGAACATATTCTTGGAAATTTATAGGAGAAAGGGTTTCCTAAATTACCATTTTGTCCATTTTAAAATTACATTTTCTTGGGGAAGTTCTAGTTTTAGGTTCACTGTAACCGAAGTGAGGGTTCACTTACTTACTTACTGGCTTTTAAGGAACCCGGAGGTTCATTGCCGCCCTCACATAAGCCCGCCATTGGTCCCTATCCTGAGCAAGATTAATCCAGTCTCTACCATCATATCCCACCTCCCTCAAATCCATTTTAATATTATCTTCCCATCTACGTCTCGGACTCCCCAAAGGTCTTTTTCCCTCCGGCCTCCCAACTAACACTCTATATGCATTTCTGGATTCGCCCATACGTGCTTTCATGTGATATCTAGGTAACTGATCAAAAGTGTGTTCCAGTTCCTCATAGAAGCTATCCTTTATAGGGCCGTCTTTCTCTTCTGTAGGGGCGTGAGCATTTATAACTACGATATCGCACCATCTACCCATAAGTACTAAATATGATAACCTGTCACTGATAAATTCGACCTTTTTTACTGCTGATTTTATTCTTTATGTACAAAGAATCCTGTTCCTAATTGGTGATTATCGTTTCCTTCCCCATAATACAATAAGTAATCGCCTATTTGTGATATGCCATTCCCATCTAACCTAATCTCTTGTACTCCCACGAAGTCTATTCTATATCTAGCCAGTTCTTTTGCTACTAATGTTACCCCTCCTGTTCTATAAAGACTAGTTACGTTTCATGTACCAAATCTTATAACCTTTTTCCTTTGCTGTGGTCGTGCCTGAGAATCAGTCCCATTCCGAGGCTTACTGTTAGGTTTCGTAACAAGCTGTTTTTTACAGTGATGGGTTGTTAGACCTTTGCCCAACCCCCAAGCTGGAGGACCACCCCTTATTGGCTGTCCACGACTGCTTATTCAATATATTCGCAGCTACCCTCCATATCTGGAGACCGTCTCCTCTATCCGCAACCTGAGGATGCGCCATGCCGTGGTGATAGGGACCCACAATACATGGGAGGGTTCACTATAAACGGAAATATTAATGTACGTTATAATGTATGCGGGTCGGGACCAACGATTTAGGTTCACTATATCCAGAGCTGACTGTGTAAGTAGTTTGGATGCATTACTATTAATTGTTTGACATTAATGTTCGTCTTAATGTGTTCTTTTTCCAGCATTTACAAAGTCAACACGGGTCAACAGTCAAGAATATGAATTGAAGCTAGTTGATACAGCTGGTCAGGATGAATATTCTATATTTCCGGCACAGTACTCCATGGACATTCATGGATATGTCCTTGTTTATTCAATCACTTCATCAAAATCCTTTGAAGTTGTTCAGATAATATATGACAAACTACTTGACATGACAGGGAAAGTCCAGTTAGTATTGCATAATTTATTTTTATTATAATTGTACTACTAAGTAAGAAATGTAGCTTGAGATTAACTTCAGGTAAAGCATGTATTAATATTTAATAAGATTAAACAGCTACTGACGCTATAAAAGCTTCAGATGTAAAGAGTTCAAGAATACTCGTGCGGAATGGAGTGTTGTAACGTTTGCAGACTGTCTGGCAAAATTACTTACTATTTCTAACAAATTCGTATTTTTTCATATGAACAGTAATGCTAATCGAATTCAGAATTACCATGTTTTCTCTCATAGGTACAACAAAATCCCAAATTCTTTTAGTTGTGCATGAGTGATAACTAGAAAATACATGGAAGATGATGATAACAATTATTATTATTTTTATTATTATTATTAAGGCAAGGATTTTTATATCCTAAAATCGCCAAAATATGCACTTAGTGACATAAAAATTCCAGAAATACAATATAAAAAATATGCTATAAATGTAAATACTTTTTATAGTATAAACTGTACTTAGAATGACAACCAGAAGATAAAAAAGGGAAATTTAAGAAATTTCAAGGCATATAAATTTTATTCAAGACAGAAAATGCTAACTTATTTACATAAACTTTCATAGTATCTAGGCTATATTATGAGACCTGAGTTGAAATGTACAATGAATACTTTGTGCAAAATTTCAAATAAAATGATTGTCTATTGTCAACTAACAAAGCTTTGTAGTATATAGGAAAGCCTTTTCTATTTCTTCTAATAAAATGGCAGTAAATTTAAAATTAAAAATATCACTTGACCTTTTACATTTATATTACAAGAAGAAAGAGCAGTGTGTTTGTTAGTGGCGATGTTGCTGAAGCTTCTAACTTAATTTTTTAATTAACCGTGCATTTAATCACAAAGCATAATGTAAGTTTCTATTCATTTAAGTGCCCCTATCAGTCTACAGGTTTATTTCACTTCCACTCTGTATACTAAATAATAAGTACGTAGTACATAATTACAAATCTGGTCATTCATTCTTGTAACGTAACTACATGAAACTTTATGAAGCGGATAAGCACTGTTAACTCCAGAACGTCAGATTTATCACTAAGCTTTAAGTGCAATTGGTCAGGGTGGAGGGGATGATATTTATGTGTGTGACGACTTTGATTACAAAAGTGACTCTTTGTCACAGCAACTCGAGGGCAGCCACAGGATGTGCTGAGGCACGTGGTGAGCTGTAATGTCATTGTATTTTACTGTTATAACTGGCCAAGAGTTGAACTTTGCAAAAAAAAATAATAATAACTGGGATGTCTGGTCACCTGATTGATGAGAATCTAAAGCAGGCATGTCAAAACCCTGCACATTGTGCAGTAGTCTCTGTGCGATGTGCACTTTCTATTCCCCTACCTGGAGGGAGTGAATCGCCTTGGAGGGGAATGCGACAGGGCTATACAGACCTGCAACAGCATATCAGCTTTTGTTTCAATAACTCAGTTTCAGTACGGGTACTGATTTGGCTGTGTCTGTGAATGAGTTATGATAAATAAAGTGAGGAGTTCACAGATAACGAAGAAGGGAAATTATGAATCATAAAACATAATTGGTATAATGTTTTCCTCAGCCAACAATAATTATTTTAAGATGAAAGGTTTTGATCAGCCCACGTCGAGGTAATAGTGTTGTGACAGTTTAGATCAGATTAGTAAAGTTAATCAGTACTCTCACGGCAAAACGAACTTGGCATTAGCGTTGTTTTAGAATCTGTACTAACACAGCCATCAAAGATTAAACGACTTGCGACTTTCATTTCTTAAGCTGGTAAGTGATGAGAATATTGTGAGGAATACATTAAGGCTCTTGAGGTTGTAAGCAACTATTTGCAAGGCGGAAAAATTTTCTGGAAAAATATATAATCGCAAATTTTCCGTCTCACGTCACTATATTATGCTAATATACTTACATTAATAAATCTTTAAACCTGGCATAAATAGAATATCATCTCTTCACAGCTTGTGAACTACACTTTTAATTTCTTTCAGTAACGCTTCCAAGTTGTCGATACTTGCTCTCAACGTTTTCTAAATAAACTATAGGCCTATGTGAATTTAAATTCTAAGCTTAATTTGTGTCATTTATTAATATTAATGTTAATTTATATTGACATACAGCAAGGAAATTATTTCAGTGTAAAAACTTCTCAATGTCCTACTGCATGTAATTAATTGGGACTATATTTTCTTAAACATTTGTGTACCAATGGTGCCAATAAATGATAATGTTTGACGAACAATGAAAGAGTAGGGCCTATTATTTAAAATAATTAGTACCTACTACGTAAAATGAAATACTGTGTTCGTTTTTTGTTGTTTCGAAATTACTGCAATATTCTTTTTCTTCAAATACTATATAAAAATCATGTTAATATATTATGCTTTACAAACCACTACCGTACTTTGTCAAGTATAACTGAGTAAGCCTAAAGTTTCTTGTATTACAATTGTCAAATATAGACACTGATCATACCAGTAACCGTGGTTTTTTCCTTCTGCTAAGTGTGTTTATAATGTCCAAATGCCTATTTAATCCAACCCTAGAAGTGCAGAATAGATTATTGTACACCCCTCCAGCTAAGAACTGGTAAGAGCAACCCTTGAATGATGCAGTCCGCACAGAATGGTGATCCGCGCACATAACTGCACATTCAGAGTCTGATTTCTGACATGCCTGGTCTAAAGGCTGATTGTTGAGGAAGAGGGAGGGTAATGTTCTGAATAAATTAGCTGTCGTTCTAAATAAGGATGTGATTTTTCATTTCAGCGTACCTATTGTGCTTGTGGGCAACAAGACAGATCTCCATATGGAAAGAATGATTAGTAGTGAGGAAGGGAAGAGACTGGCTGATTCGTGGAAAGCAGCATTTCTGGAAACATCTGCTAAACAGAATGAGGTGAGCTGATGATACTCTCTATATACATAATCTTACCATGACTATACTCTTTCTTCTTCTTCATAAATAAGGGTGTATACAACTTCTTTACTTGTACACCCCATAGCTTGTAATCAACGCAGAAGAATGCAATATGATACCAGCCTTATGATGTTACTGGGTTTAATTTTGTGAAATTCCTCAGGAGACAGCATGTTCTTTCCAAGAAAATGATTTGGCTTAGACCTGGGCAATGCAGCAAAATGTGAGGTGATGACTCAACCTTCATCCCACATTTCCTGCAAGCTGGCCGTCACTAAGGCCCAATGTATGTAGGTGCTTATTTAGAGGGCAGTGTCCGGTCAAAAGTCTGGTTACCCATCTTAAAATACTCCTTTCCTTGATTGGTTGAGTCAGTTTTTGGTTCTCCAATAAGGAGTTTAGCCTATCTCATGGCTGGTGTAGATCTCCAGGCTCCTACTAACCTTTTATCAGGTTCTCCTTTAGATCCTGTTTGATTATACATTTTTAGAGATGCCAACACAAGGTTCTGGGCCATAGCATTGGATGGAAGTTCCATGCTTGGCCAGTAGGTCAGCTTGCCATATACTCCAGTTTTGGGAATTAATGAAAACATATAATCTTTTTTCTGACGTTTTAAAAGATTTAATTTCTTTTGGTTTGATTTTATTAAGATTATGAATTTGTGTATTAATACGAGGGGGATCCAGGAAATAACGACCGTTCGCACATACCCGCCGCACAGCTGAAGGTCAACTGGCTTCCTTAACATGTGTTCTCATAATGTTGTGATTACTGGTTGCAACAAATCGCCATTGTGCATTTTGTGTTACTTCAAAATGAACGACGTGATTGATAATCCCGCCGACTGTGAGGTGAGGAGTGTGATTCGATTTTTGAATGCCCGACATTTGAAACCTGCAGAAATTTACCGGCAATTGAAAGAAGTGTATGGTGATACTGTAATGAATGAAAGAAATCTGAGAAAATGGTGCGAAACGTTCAACAATGGGCGAACAAATGTCCACGATGAAACTCGACCCGGACGCCCATCACTCATCACAGAAGACCTGAAGACTAAAGTGAATGACAGAATCTTGCAAGACAGGCGCACATCACTCGACGAATTGCATATTGCCTTTCCTGACATTTCTCGTTCTTTGCTTGGTGAAATTGTGTCGCAACATCTTGGCTACCACAAAATCTGTGCACGATGGGTTCCACGGCAACTGAGTGACCAACACAAAACTCAGAGAATGGCCTCAGCATTGACATTCTTGATGCGATATCACACAGATGGAGACGCCTTTCTTGATCAAATTGTGACTGGTGATGAGACCTGGTTGTCTCACAACACCCCAGAGACCAAGCGCCAATCACGTGAGTGGCATCATCCCTCATCACCCAAGAAACCGAGAAAATTCAAACAGACTCTCTCAACACAAAAAGTCATGGCTACTGTCTTTTGGGATCGCAAAGGTGTTCTTTTGCTGGATTTCATGCCAAAAGGCACTACGATCAATGCAAATCGTTATTGTGAGACTTTACGAAAACTACGGCGAGCCATCCAAAACAAGAGGCGAGGAATGCTTTCGAGAGGAGTTGTGCTTCTTCACGACAACGCCCGCCTGCACACTGCTGCTTCAACTCGAGAATTGCTGGATCAATTCGGTTGGGAAATCTTTGATCATCCGCCCTATAGTCCAGACCTTGCTCCTAGCGATTTTCACCTTTTCACTAAGCTGAAAGACTTTCTGGGTGGTACGCGTTTTGGAAGTGATGAAGAGTTGAAGAAGACAGTGAACACCTGGCTTAATGAACTGGCGGCAGAGGAGTATAACACGGGAATTCTAAAGCTAGTGAACAGATACGACAAATGTTTAAATGTAGGTGGTGATTATGTAGAGAAGTAAAGGAAGCTTCAGTTATGTAACAGACTTTGTTTTTTCAAATAAATATATTTTTTTAATTATTACAACAAAACGGTCGTTATTTCCTGGATCTCCCTCGTAATTATGGCAAGAGAATCTATTTTTCGTTATAATTATTATAGAAATTTTTTTTATTCGTGTTCCTGGGACCCAAATGAGTTTTACTTTATTTCTTCGGGATAAGTTTCCAGGGTAATTCTGCATTCTTCAGCAAGCCTAGAGTCCACTCTGTGCACACTTAATGCACCTAATGCAGCCTGGGTATCAGAACAAATATAGATATTTATGCCTTGGCAAGATCTTTTAAGTTTTCCTGAGTGCCAACTAATATCACAAACACCTGTGGAGTAACAGTTAGCACATCTAGCAGCGAAACCAGGTGGCCCGGGTTCGATTCCCGGTCGGGGCAAGTTACCTGGTTGAGGTTTTTTCCGGGGTTTTCCTCAACCCAATATGAGCAAATGCTGGGTAACTTCCGGTGTTGGATCCTGGACTCATTTCACTGGCATTATCACCTTCATGTCATTTAGACGCTAAATAACCTAAGATGTTGATAAAGCGTCGTAAAATAACCTACTAAAATAAATAAAAACATCACAAACATTTCAGCTTGGAAGAGTGTGGTATATTGACCAAGGATCATACATATTTTCTAGCCCAAGTCGTACACCATAAATCCCTGCTTCAGTACCGCTGTCAGTTCTGGAGCCATCCATGAACCACACCAAACTATGAGGTGGAAATTGGTTAAGATAATCTCCCTCACATTCTTCCTATCAGAAATAATACAAACAGGAGGATTTACATGTGGAGCAGGAATCATACTATTCTCTCTTATACCAACAACAAGATTGCCATTTTCCAAATAGATGTGTTTCCAAGTGCTCCATACCTTTCTATTCATTGGTCAAGGCAATGGAGTCGAGGTGCAGCTAACATGGCTGCATTTTGGATTGCGAGATCCAGAGGAGGCAAACACAGCAGGGCCTTGAGAGTTCTAGTCAGTGAAGTCCTCATGGCTCCTGTAGTAGTTAAACACGTAAACTGTTGTATGTGATCCAACAAGGTTGTTGCTAGAGAAATCAAGGTCGAGGACCACCATACCACTGATGCGTACATTATCATGGGGCGTATAACAGCACAATAGATTCTGTTGTACCCCCCCCAAGTACATCCAGAGACTCTGCAGGTCCAAAAGGTACCAGTAGCTTTGTTTGTACAATATTCTACATGGGTTTTCCAAATCTGTTGGGCAACAAGGATTACTCATAAATATTTTATAACTGTTTTGTTTAACATTGGTCCTTATCAAATAAGAAAACGTTTGGTATATTTCTTAGTTTTTTTTTTTTCCTTCGTAAACAGAATCATTTCGGTTTTGTTAGGATTTACACTTAATCCCTCTCTCATGCACCATGCTGTAAGCCTCCTTTAAAAATCATGTAAAGACATGCTTTAACTGTTCGCTGAGTGGACATTCTTGTGAATTCTTTCTTGTTAACAGTCGACCTGGGTGGCATAATCAGTAGAGTATTGGCCTCTGGCTGAACTTGCGGGTTCAATCCCGGCCCAGGTCAATAGCATTTAAGTGTGCTTAAATATGACAGGCTCATGTCAGTAGATTTACTGGCATGTTAAAGAACACCTGCAGGACAAAATTCTGGCACATCAGCGATGCTGGTATAACCTCAGCAGTTGCGAGCATCATTAAATAAAACATAATTTACAATTTTTTTGTTAACAATGCGAATGAATGTGAATATAGTAAAACCCCATTTTAACGTTCCCGTTTTTAAGGAATAATCTGGTAAGTTCCATCCAAATTACCATAGAATAATGTAATTAATTCCCACTTTTAAGGAATACTTTTCAAGTGGATTTTGTGATAATGAAGCCCGAAATATCAACTCAATTTTCAATAATCAATAGTATTGGCTTATTCAATAGCGCATCTCAATTGATAGTAATGCGGCACCACACTGCAGCATTATTCTTTATCATTCTTTAAGGTCTTGCTTTGCGTTACTTTCACAAAGTGGTTGGTCTGTTTGCTTTGTTCTTGCGAGTTATGTGGATCCTATTTCCAAGTTTTTTTTTGTTAATTTATACTGTTTATGCATCATTATAGTGGTGATTAAACGAAAAAAAAATTAACTACCGGACAGAAAGTGAAAATAATAAGGGATGCTGAGGGCAATTCTCAAATAACAATATAATACCAGTATATGGCAAAATAGCATGGTTTGCCAACTACTTAATTTGGGGAATAATGAAGAAATTTTCAGTGCCGAGTTTCAGTATGATTCAGCTTCGACCAAATGGAAAAACATTCATGCTTCACCATTTGAAGAGTTAGAAAAATATTATAATGCAATTATAATAATAATTTATTGTAGACCTGATTAAATGATTGTTTGGTATACAGTAAAACCCCGATAAGACGCTGTTCAAGGGACCGGGTGTAAATCGCATGTTAACCAGGACCGCGTATTAAGCGGGTATACTAATTTTGACTTATATACAGTATCTATTAGCATTTTTCTTTGTTGAAATACATGATTCATGAAAGGTAATACAGTATTACTCCATTATGTAATTACTATACTGTAAGTCAAAGACATTTACAATATGTACTGTACTTAATTCTTTTGGAAAAAAGTCATTTATAGTTGTTTGCCGTGTCCATGTTCTCCAAGTCCTCATGTTTACCACACTTCAGTTTCCTGCGATTATATCTTCCCGACGACGTCGCAACTGTAGTGATTGAGTCGCGATTTTTTATCATCATTCTTAATATCGATGATGGGATTCCTAATGAATCAGAGAGTTGTTTCTGAGTAAGAGTACTGTTCTCATCGTACTTTCGTAAGATTTCCAATTTTTCCGACACAGAAAGTGCTTTTCGTTTAACACTCAATGTAATGACATTCACAGACACTTCAATACACTAAAGGACAACAAACTGCCCAGCAAATATTTCCAGAATTTTATTAGGGCCAAGTGAGGAATGCTGTTTAAGAGAGAGGGTTAGCAAGAGGGTGAGGTATTGTAACTGTATGTAGGCTTTAACCACGCAGGTAAGGAGTCTAATAAGAGACCATAACAAGAGGGTGGGGTATACTAAGGTATGAAGTATGAAGGTTTAAATGCGCAGGTAAAGGGTCGAATATCAGTATTTTTCAGGTTAATGGCACCAGTGAGTTCAGTGACCATGATATTTCATTGCTGTTACAGTACATTGCTGAAAATTACATCGAAAATATTCCACAAAAACAGCGTATTGTGCGGGACTTGAGCGCAACAAACAGGGTATTTTATAAAGGCGTTATATATGAAATGTTCAGGGACCGGACAAAAAAAGCATATTACACGGGATACTGTATACCACAAATGTAGCCTTTTTTTCCCATTTTATGTAAACCCCCTTCTAAGGAAACAAAAAGTAATCCCTCACAGATTTGTTAAAAAGGGGTTATCATATGGCATGGGTGTTATCATTTTGATGCAGGAAATCCAGTCACTGTCCTCATTTTGCTGAATTGAAATAGAGTTATCCTAATATTCATGCTTACTGTACCATGCAGTGTCCACATACGTCCATACCAGGGGCGATTTCTCAGAGCATGCTATGCTTGCTGCGCAAGTCCAATATTTTCGTAGAATGTGTATTTCTCAAAATGGGATTACGTACGTTAAAATTTATTTTGATTTTTGGAATACTGTATAGGCGTAATACCATCCGCAGGTTGCATACCACAAGTATCGCAACGCTTGCTCGTTTCTTGGAGCTACAGGAAAGACGTAGAAATAGCGAGAATATGATGCGCGCGCAAGTGCCTTCCTCCTTGGTCCGTCCCTAGGCGCTCATGCTTCTGTTATGTGTTGTTTGAAGCTCTGGTCCGAGAGCTACACCAACGACTATTTAACGTTACACAGACCAGTATTGACAGCGGGAATGTGCTGTGCAATGTAATTGTATGAGTGGAATGGATATGTTAGCTGCTGCATGTATTATTAATTCTTAAACACTATTTTGAAGTATTGCAATGAGTTCGGAATTGTGTGTTATTGAAACCTTATTATTAAATCCACTTTCCCGAAGTACTATTCTAGAGAAGAAACATTATAGAGAATGTATGCGCTTGTTCAGTGCAGCTCAATACAATAATGTGCATTGGTTGGCAGGGTCGAAAAAACTAAATAAACTGTTTTGTTGGCCATGTTTGTTATATCATATCGAACTTCAACATCTGATAAGCAAATATGATCCATGACTCATAACGATTTCATAATTATAAAATAAATTATTTATGTGGGTCTGAATATTTTTATTAATTTTGTTGTTGTTTTCTAATGCCAGGCGTTTGACAATAAAGTCATTTGACCTCTTGCACTCCAATATTTTTCGAAGATATTATCATGACTAGCCACTGAAGCACAGATGGAGTTAAATGGCAAGTTGTAGCCGATTTAAGTGAACACCATATTTTAACGTTTTGGTGGCTACTTCATTCACACACAACCCCCAGAATGTCTGGAGGACCACACCTGCTGTTGGTCGACGGGTCCATTGGACCTAGCTGGGAGATCTTGTTGATCACCAGCTTTCCTCCTTAAGCCACTGGAGGACGATTTTAGTGCCATAGCAGGTCAGCACTAGGAACAGAAAAGTAGAAAGGGGAGGAAGGAAAGGGAAATGAACCCCAGGCCTCGAATGCTCTAATGCCGTCGGGGTCGAAGAAAGTAAGAGTTCAGTCAGAGGACTGGATAGGAAAGGGTAAAGAGGGAATTAGGTATTGGATAGAGGAAAATTATACCAAATTCAGTCATTAACTGATCAAGCTGACCAGTGCTAATGGATGAGTAGCCCCTCCTTTTAGTTCAGCTCGTAAAATTATGCTTACTAACAGCTGCACCACGGGAAGGTAGGGATGGGACATTGGGTATTTGTCCAGGTTGGTTCCTTAAAGCCTTCAATGGGAAGGATTAATGGCTCTCCCCCTGTATCCGACAGATACCCTTTTGCAGCCTTTTTATTAATTATGAATTATATCCTCCCATCTTCCTCTATGAATAAAAGAGCAAGCCTAACTTTCGTGACTAGCATTCGCCCCTGGTCCATACCATAATACATATAATTGTTGTTATTGTTCATCTTCTTTGCAGTCAGTCGCAGACATATTCCATACTGCATTGCTTGAGATTGAGAAGGCAAATGGCAATGTCCAGGAGAAATCCAATTGTGTAATTTCATGAGCAGAAATCTATACATAACCTGCAGGTATATATGTGAGCATGAACAAGTCCTGATCAGCTGGTATTTCAAATACATTAATTTTGATGATACAGAAACATAACGAGGTTATTTCTTCATATCCTTCATAGGGATACGTTCAGAGAAAATGCCTCATACCATATCCTTTTTAGCATTACATATTATGAGTGAATACAGAGGTATCTGGCAATGTGTCATAAAGTACATAACAAACATACCTATACAGTAATTATTTGTATCATTATCTGCAGGTGATACAGGAAATTTACTTTGCTTATCATACATTCGTGTATTCATTGAATTTTTCCTTTTCCTTCACCCATGAAACAAATGCAACTGCTTTAGAAAAGGATTGATATGTTTTGTTGCCGGAATTTTGCTTATATTAAACTGAAGTTTTCTGTTGTATTAGAACAGGAAGTATTCTGTGAATTGGTGAGAAATGATTTTATTGACTCATTTAATTGTTTTATGTACTCAGTGACACTTTCCGTATACTGCCACTCATGTTGATAAAATATATTATTTTAATATTACTCGAAAGGTACGTAACTATTTTTGACTAAAAAGTTGGGTTCGATTTAATTCAGAATAAACAAAGTGTGACCAACTGCAAAGATGCAGCCCAACCAGTAATGTGGTTTACAGTAAAGCCTTTATAATTTTGCTTAGATTAATGCCAGTGATTATGTTGTAGTATTACTTTTCTTTTCATAATTTTTATTTAGAAAGAATCTTTCAGAAAGAAAATGTAATGTGGATAATAGACAGGTTTATATTGACAGCAGTTATTCAGATTTTGTATTTTAAACTTGTTTATGGCTAGTGTATATAATCTTGTATGTAAAAGTATGATTTATTTTGAATTAGTTTGTGGTTGCAAAATGCCTGACATTGTGAATATGTATGTATGAATGGTAATGGAAATTGTGATAGAATACAATTTTTTTTTCTAGTAATTTAGAGTTTATTTTTAGCATTATAAGTATAGGTTAATGTTAGCACTTAATTAACCATAGTGCCCATTGGGAGATTGTGATATTCTGGCAAACTGTAGTAAAATACGGCACAAATATATCTTTACTTGAATACCTAACAGCAGTGTTATAGCCAATTGTAACTGTAAGGACTGGTTGTGTTGTACAATAAACACTATAAACTTACGTTTTGAAATTCCTTCGAAGATATAAGATATTCATGGGCAACAGAATTAATATTACAGCATTGGAGGACAAGAGATGTATAACATTATTGTCAATCATCATGCCATTGCATAAATGTATAAGAATTATTTGTTGTTTGTTGAACTCAAGGACCAGGTATTCACTACTAGTAGTAGTAGTAGTAGTAGTAGTAGTAGTAGTAGTAGTAGTGCATTATTTGCACATACACATGCACGCATACACTTATTTACAAATGGCTTTTAAGGAACTCAGACGTTCATTGCTGCCCTCACACAAGCCTGCTATCGATCCCTATCCTGTGCAAGATTAATCCAGTCTGTATCATCATATCCCACTTTCCTCAAATCCATTTAATATTATCCTCCCATCTACGTCTCGGCCTCCCCAAAGGTCTTTTTCCCTCCGGTCTCCCAACTAGCACTCTATATGCATTTCTAGATTCCCCCATACATACTACATGCCCTGCCCACCTCAGACGTCTGGATTTAATGTTCCTAATTATGTCAGGTGAAGAATACAATGCGTGCAGTTCTGCGTTGTGTAACTTTCTCCATTCTCCTGTAACTTCATCCCTCTTAGCTCCAAATATTTTCCTAAGTACCTTATTCTCAAACACCCTTAATCTCTGTTCCTCTCTCAAAGTGAGGTCCAAGTTTCACAACCATACAGAAAAACCAGTAATATAACTGTTTTATAAATTCTAACTTTCAGCTTTTTTGAGAGCAGACTGGATGACAAAAGCTTCTCAACCGAATAATAACAGGCATTTCCCATATTATGGAGAATTTATTGTATAAAAAAATATATATATGACAACACCATGTCGCATCAGTAAATGTAAGACACTCGCTCTCAAGTTCATGATCCATTATTTTCATACAAAATAATACTTTTAATAATTATAATAGTTCATAATCACTTTAATTTGTAATAGTCCTTGCCAATAACCGTGCGTTTTTTTTTAAAGCAAGACGTAAAGCGCTGCAGCAAGACCGTTGTTTTATTACATTTGCTTCACCGTCGCTGTAGCAGCACTGTAGCAAGCATGCAGCAAATCAAAACTTCGCTTTACGAGTTTGCTGCACGATCCATCATGGCGGAATGCGAGTTTTGGTCTTTTGCAACATTTATTATTGTTAAAATCGTCTAGTAATAATAATTCCATGTCATCATCATGGAAGTCGAAACTATTTAACATGTTCGGTTCTTTTAGGGTTAAATTTATTACTGCAGTAATAGAAGCCAATATTAATTGTCCACCATTTTGCAGTCAGTTGACCTAATTGTGTTTTTTTTTCGACCCTCATTTTGCTGCAGCAAAGGCATGAAGCGCTAGCGCTTAAAAAAAAACGCACGGTATCAGTTATTTATTAAGAAATCATTCTACCAGAACTTGTCTACATTTTTAATGGAAAATATTAATTTTAATCTATAGACAGTAAACCTATGTCAGCCTTGTCCCGGGCCACAGGAATTAGAGCTCGAAACATCTATCAAATGAGACAGTTGGGCCAGAAGGTACCTATATTTAAGTTTGTGATGTAGACAATCATTAGGAGTTGACTGTGAACCGTTCTCAAGAGGCAATGAACATGAAAATCTGAACATGTGTAAGAAGACATACCGATGTTGGAAGATCATTTTTCAAGAAGGTAAGACAATTTCTTATTTTTGACAGTCATGTTGCATTTGGAACAAATAGTGCAGATTTTCCTATTTCTGTTTCTAAGACAAGTCGCAAGTGTGTAATAACAAAAGCTATCAAAATATTTGTTAGATGTTTAAAGTTTAATCTATTTGTGCGAGATCGTGCGTATTTGCTTGGTTTCCGCACAAAACCAATCCGCGGTAAATGTAAAATTCCACATTCAGTATTCCCAACCTAACACACATAACAATTTCCCTCTTCTTACCGCTTAAGTGACATATTGATTTTACTGCTTTAGGCTTTTAACATATTATTTTTAGAGACGTTGAATATAGTAATAATTATAAACTGAAACTTACCGCTGCAATTTCACCTAAATTGTACTGTTAATTATTGTTTTTAAATATTTGCAAAAATTAAGTAAACTCTACAACTCCACTAAAGTTACTGCATTCGTGATGCAAGTAACATTAAGGAAGCCGTGAAAAAATCAACAAGATTCCAGATGCCGATGTTATTACTGCAATATGTTATATGAATAATATTGTTAAAATATTAAAATGAAAAATAAATCATTACATAACCTTACCGTTTAAGTTCGCATTTATAGACTGGGGTAAAAAAAAGACAGACGTATATCACGGCCTGCTGGAGTATAGTAAACACAGAAAACATTTTAAAGCAACAATGTTGAAGATAGATATTTTTGTTTTGCAAATTTGCCGTCATTGAACAGAAACCAAGATGGAGATTTCATTGCAACTAATTAGAAATTCCTCTTTCAGGTATGTAATAAACGATCTTCGCACAAAATAATGTACGATACACGAGCGGTATGTACTACGTTTCGCTTTTTCAAATTTTCCTCGAACATGAAAACTTCAACATACCGCTCTTGTAACGCATATTACTATTCTGTTTCCAAGACAAGTCGCAAGTGTGTAATAACAAAAGCTATCAAAATATTTGTTAGATGTTTAAAGTTTAAGTCTCTTGAATCATGCTTTATGGAACAATAATGTTGATTTACGTACCTACATACAGAATTATTACTAGACATAGTGCACTTTTGCACGCATAATACTAATATAAACAGCCGTAAATCAGATTGTTTTTTTTTACGGCTTCCAAGAATCCCTTGTTTATAAATGCTCTTGCTGTAAATTAAAGTGATCCTTTTTATTATTTTCAGTGCATGTTTTGTATCATTTATCTATGTTAACTTTTAATTCTGTGAGGGATGGCTGAGAATTATGAGGAAAGTCATTGAGGTTTGCGAGAAATAGAGGGGAAGTGGCAGTACAATGTAATATAGTGTTAACATATCAAATGAAATGCAACTCTTTCTTCCTTATCCAGCTGACACCTGTTTTGTAGAATTGCTTCACGTACTGTCCATAATTTCTCTTTTACATTTCTGTCACTGTATGGCAAATGTGTCAATTTCGATTATCAGTCTTTCACTGTCAAAGAAACCCTTCCATTGTCTTCGGGTAGTATTTCATAACTGCATTACTAGGTGGTGGTTTTGCAACTCGTGTGAACACTAAGATGTTCTGACATGTTTTCCATAATATTGCTTAAAAAATAGAGCAGGTTGCATTTTAACACCCACTGCTGTAAAATATCTGCTCGTGAGTTCACATCAATTTCAAGCAATGTGTTCTATCAAAGCGGTTTTGTAACTGCGGCAGAGAAGAGAATGGAAAACAGTTTGTGTGCAAGGCCTTAAGCTATGATTGGAAAGTCATTAGTGGGGCTGAAAAAAAGCATTGGTTATAGCTACGCTGCATCGTACATAGGGCTCTGTGTTTACAAAATCCCTGCGTGCACAGATGACTAGTTATGGTAGCGGCTGCTTGTACAGTCCGCTCTGTATGAATGAACACACATGTAATAGAATTTACATTTACAGGATTACTTGTGTTTCAAATTAATTAACTCGGAACAAATATTAAATTAAAAAAATATATATATATTTTTTTATCCAATGCCACCAGGTTGTCTTTTCGACATTTCTGGTCTTCTCTCCTGGCTGTGGCTTAGTAACCCACTTCTGAGGTTGGGGCACCTGGAAGGCGGAGTTACATTACCCTGATGATGTGATAGGATGATTATGATAATGTAGTGCCAGGAGAGGTCTTAAATCTAAACTTAACTTAAATTCCAGACCATGGACGAACACAGGAATAATCCCCTTTAAGGAAAAATTCCTGTGCTCTAACCGGGAATCGAACTCGGGACCTCATGAACTATAGCCAGAAGCTCTGACCACTAGACCATGAGGCTGGTCACAATATGAAATATACAGAGACAGCTGTGTGTTGAGAACCCCACCGGGGTGCACTTCTGTGTCTCACAATATGAAATATACAGAGACACAAAAATACACCCCAATGAAACTCCCAACACTCAACTCAATTTCAGAAAACACACGCACACACACGCACCCACTTTACACCACACGAACACACCCTCACAGAAAACAAAACAAGAGCACCAAGACCAGCAACAACCAGTTCTGAGGAAGACCAATAATAGGTCGAAACATATGAACAATGTACGTTAGAATTTAACACAAGTAAGTCTTATCATACATATTCCGAAGTGATACAGTGTTAAAAGTTGTGTAATCAAGATTTATAAAAAAATATATAAATAATATTTCAATTGTAAAAAAATATATATATATATATATATTTTTCATATAGCAGAAGGACAGTGTTATATAATTATATATAATTATCAATTAAGTCAAACACAATTTCCCCATGTTCTGACTTAGTCCCCTGTTCTTTGTTGGATTTTTGTTTCGGCATTCTGATACAACCTCACGTCACTTAAGCAGGTTTACTATTGAGGATAGGATGTTCACTCTCTATGCCTCTTAAGGTGCGTACACACTTAGCAAACGAACAACAAACGATTGCATTCGCTGATTGAAATCGGTATGTGTGTACATCGCAGCAAAGGCAAACTGATCGTTTGATTTGCCTGCGGAAGTGATCCGTTGCTTGTTGGTACATCAAAGGAAGTTGGTATTCGCTGTGGACGGGATTTGCCACTAGTTTGTAGTTCGTAGCAGAACGCAGTGCTTAGTTCAATTTCACCAACAGGATGTCGAAACTGGGGTGGAAGGAAGACCCTGTTATAAATCTTATTAAGGCATATAAGGAGCAGGAAACTTTATGGAATCCCAAGCATCCTACTTACCACAATAAAGTAAGAAAAACATGATGTTTGGGAAGCTAAAACATGTGCAAAATTTGAAAATTATTTTTGTTTATTTATTTTCAGTGGATACATGTTTGTTGTTTATTGTAGGGAGCAGAAGTCAAAAGAAAATAGAGTCCCTACTGACATCATTCTGAAGGGAAAGACAGAAGTCCACAAAAAGATCTGGAATGGGGAGTGATGAAGTGTACGAGTCAACTTGGTTCGCGTATAAACATATGTCGTTCCTTTTGGACAAATTCATGCCCAGAAAAAACAAAGTTCCAACCTTGTGCACACAAAATAAATTTCTTGGAAATTTTTGGTCCTATTTTGCAAAGTAATATTTCAAAGTCTGTTTCTGAAATGCGACAGAAGTTGTGAAACTGCCCAGATTCCATTCGACGTAAATCATGAAGCAAGTCAGTGCCTCTATATTGATTACGACTTTCGTAGAGTGGTGTGTGCCACCGTTGCCTTTTGGTTTTTAACTTTCTTTTTGTTAAACTGCCTATAATAACAACGGCTGCGCTTGCTATAATTATATTTCCGTCTGTCTTTATTGCGGATAATGAGTGAACGTGAATGTTTTCTGACAATTTGCTGATGATTTGTACATTGCTCCAAACAGCGAACGAACAACGAAGTTTTGCTTCATCATTCGTTGTTCGTTTGCTAAGTGTGTACACACTTTTACAGGCAGTAGATACACCCGAAAACACGACGCATTTTGTAAACAATGTATATAGAAATTATTTACTATCCTGATACGAATACTTTTCTTCAGCCCTAGATGACTGTAAACTGATGTTCTTGTCTTCTTGTTTCAGAATGCTAAATGCAGTAATACTGTAAGTAAAAATACTCGCAAATCCCTCCTTAATAGCTTTTTCTTAGGTGACCACTTACTTGCCCAAAATTATGAAAAGGGTGTACCGTGTATTGTATTTTATTTCCGGACATGTCCTTTGTCAAAATAACCACTTGAAGGTAGCTGAAAGTTTGCAGTTGGGAGAGGATTAATAATCTTTCTTGGAATTAAATGATTTTGTTTTGTCCACATGCACCTGACTTTGTCCATTAGTTGTTCACTGAACTGTCAAAACTCACCTTTCAATGGCTCTAGATTCTCAGGTCACTTTCAAAGATTGTGCTGGTTTTCTGGTTATTCACAGGTCAGTGTATTTGTAGTGAACTTTAGTTACAAATATGGTTTATGAACCATTGCATGGAAAACTTGGCGAGAGTTTCGGATTTAAATTAAACAATTGTGGAAGGGTGACAGACAGAGAAACAGAAAATCGTTGAGTTATAGTGGAAGCAGAAGTAATCTCCAATATCATCTTAAAAATGTTCATCCTTTCCAAGGTAGATCCATGTCTATTAATGTTTCTACTTCCAGCTCATTTCAATCAATGTTGGGAGCACCTAATAGTGAAACCTGTATGCTAAATATATAGGGACCATATTTTTTGGTAATAGCAATACGCGCGAAATTTTCCAGTTACTTTCTTTGTACATTTACCCTTCTAGGTGTCTAAAGTACCATATTTAAGCGAAAGGTGGATCATTGTGCGTAATATGTCAGTAACCACAAAATATACCTCTGTTGCATAAACTACGAAAAATATATAAAAATTATTTGTGACATCTGTTTCAGTTAATTTGTCAATTGCTTGATAACGTCAATATTTCTGCATTATCTTTATGGATACTGTATACACTCACTTTTATTATATCAATGGTTTTCGAAAAAAGATCGATTTCTGTAGTTGAGCTGTATGTTACAAAATTGTTTGATATTTGCTGCAGTTTGTTGTGCTGGAAGCTATATTTTGATGCAGAGAGGTTTTGGGAGGACTAGTAGAGGACCACAGTGAATTTGGTACGAATTGTTTGCAGGCAGAGTGATTTCCTACATCTAGTGTGGGGGAGAGGGGAGGCTTTTCTGCAGACACGAAAATACTCAACTAACAGTTTTACAATTTTTTTCCTGCAGGCAATGTACCTGTAGAAACTATACTTAATTTATATTTTGGTGGTGCTGATGTGGTGTGTAAGAAAAAATAAGAAACAAAATAGTACATTATAACGAGCCTATAATGAAGGTAATTAAGAAGTATGGATATTTATGAAACGAGCGCAAGCAAGTTTCATAATTTTCATACGAGCTCCTTAATTACCATTATAGGCGAGTTTCATACGACTTTTTATGCTCGACCATATTTCTAACTTGATATTATTAATTTTATTGTATCTGATCTGGAGCAATGTCCCGTATGTTGTGAGATGTGCGCAGACGCGAAAGTATTGATTTTTTTCGGAGGAACAGATGTCCACAGTGACCTTGCTAGGCCATAAGAACCTACAGAGATAACATTGAAATAAAATTAGACATTGAAAAACGAGATGACAAATTGAATTTATTTGAATATTATTTACAATTAACGCTAATTATTATAGTAACAGAACATAACCTTCTGCGACAGTATTGGATTTCCAGCCTCCGTGACTTTTCGCTAATTCTCTTTCGATTACATATCCGAGAATAATCGATACTTGCGGTTTTATAACGGTAGAAAGCTGACCTGTCATTGGCTGAAAGACCTGACCTTTAATGAGTAGGTGTACTTTAATGACATGCATTAAAGGTCTGCTACCAGGTGTATAATTACTACATTTCGGCATGGTCGAGCATAAAATGTTATATTAAACGTAAGATAATACATTTGACAACTTATTTCACGAAATACCTACCGAAATCACCTATTTTATTTCACTAAAAAATATGGTCCCTAAATAAACATCGATAAAATTAAAAATGTTTGTAAATATGTGTGTTCTTTATAGCATATTATGAATTATAATAGTACATTATGCAACGAGCCTATAATGGTAGTAATTAAGACGCGAGGATTTTTATGAAACGAGCGCGAGTTTCATAATTTTCATATGAGCGTTTTAATTACCATTGTAGGCAAGTTTCAAACGACTTTTTATGCTCGAGCACATTTCTAACTTGAAATTATTCATAAGTATTCATGTTATTGTTATGTAAGTGCAATAGCCTACCTCATAAATTGTGAGATGTGCGCAGACGCGAAAGTATTGATTTTTTCCGGGAAACGAATGTCGACGACCTTGATATAATCTAGAGAGTAAGATGAAAATTAATCTTGATATAACCTTGAAAATGAATTCGACTGAAAAACGAGATGACAAATTGAATTTATTTAAATATTATTTACAATTAACGCTAATTATTATAGTAACAGAACATAACCTTCTGCGACAGTATTGGATTTCCAGCCTCCGTGACATTTCCCTAGTTGTCTTTCGATTGCATATCCGAGAATAATCGAAAACCTGAACTTTAATGAATAGGTGTACTTTAATGACATGCATTAAAGGACTGCTACCAGGTGTATAATTACTACATTTCGGCATGGTCGAGCATAAAATGATATTGGATGGTTTTTTTTTTTCAAACTGACAAGCAGTGTTCAAAATCTATTGAAATTCGATTAATCAATTAAAGGCATCTAGTTAAATGATGGAAATTTTTAGTCTATTGACAGCTCTAACATAAATATGTATCGAAATTCTTATAGTGAAGTTCAGCTTTATCATTTCATACGTGAACCCAAAATATGGAAAATAATTTACCCGAAAATAGTTTGTAGAATGTAGTTTTTGTTCCTATGCATGCATAAGTGTCGAAGTGTTAATATAAAACATAAATAGAAATCAATTATATTCTGATACTTAAACGTGAATACATAAAATTTTCTTGAAACTCTTCACCTATTAGTATGCATGATATATAGCATTCGACTGTAAGGAATATATTGTTGCCGTAATGTGGACTGCATTTTTCTTAGTACCAGTATAGAAGAAATTTTGTACTTTTTAAGTCTCTGAACTTCGACAGAAAACAAAACTGAAACATCTTTTGAATCTTGTGCATTTCTGTTTTCTACGACTTTTCATGAGAAAATTATTTTAAATGATTTGTATGTTTTCAAACCATTTAGTAAGTAGAATATTTGCAATGAGAAAGTTATTTAACATTTTTGAAAAATCTATTGTGATCTTTATGAAAGAATTATTTTTAGTGATGTAGTTTGTGGAGTTAAAATGTGGATATTAAACACTTAGGCATTTGGGAAGACAAACTTCTGTATTACCAAATTAAAAGTTACATATACAACAAAAAGATAGTAAACTATCAATATTTTAATTAATAAATGTAGTATTATAATAATTATATAAAACATAATTTATAGAACTTCAATTGATACACAGAATGTACCTAGTACGTAATTAAGACAATTGAAAATGAAGGGCAGGACTGAAACAGAATTAACAAGAAGCTATGGTAACCAAGCCATTACAATATTATGTAAAGACAAAGAGAGCTACAAGAAAGAAAAAGCCTTTTTGCATTAAATTGTTCCTATATGAAAGTCGATCTTATTCTGGCTTTATTTGGCAAATTATTAATTTTTTCTTTTATGAGGAACAAATCTGCATTAGGTACATAATTGACATCAGAATGCCATCCTCATGTTGATGCTTGAACTAGAACATTATTTTCTTACAGGACAGGAAAATAAAATAGGTTCAACTTTGAAAAATAAATGCTTTCTCATATTCCCCTTTTAAAACTGTTCCTACAACCCCGAAGCAAAGCCATGTGGCACTGATGTCAGGTTATGTCACACACATCTCACACCTTACCAGTCCCTCTGATAGAGAATGGTATACCGCACCACTGCAAATAAATGCACACTCTTCCAACAGTCTGTACTCAATTAGCAGGGTCTGTTTTGTTCTGAGACAGTAACACCTCTTCCTCTGCCGATGGAACTCAACATCAATCACTCACTGACCTTGTCTTCAAACATTTCAAAGCTAAGATTGTATTTTACTGGGTTTAAACACACACTGTTCTGCCTGAGGTAGTGGTATTCCAATTGCAATCCACTACAGTAACAAAGAATTTCACATGCATTATTATTGCATTTTCATTAATATGATTTTACAGGTATAATAAATCACAGGGAGATTAATTACATATTCACAAGATTAAAAAAAAAGTATTCAACAATTAATACCGGCTTTGTTCCCTTTCATTTCACTGCACATATCCCACCTCATTTCTTTGGAGGAAAGCACTCAGCTTCTTGTTGGAACTCCGATGAGCAACAATCATCGTCAAGGTTGTACAAAATTTTATAAAGTCATCCTAGCCTTGGAGTGTTCAATAATAAATTACAACAAATCAAGGACTTGTGTTAATGAATCATTAAAAGAGGCATTATGACAAACATTTTACAAAACGTTAAATGATTTTTGCAGAGATTTTCTGCTGAGCATAACGGGAATTTGTATCACTGCAACTATGGTGAAAATACTAATGATACTTTATGAAGTAATAACTTTCTTTTTGAAACAAAATATGAATGTAGCAGAAATAAAACTGGACGGACTTCACTTGAAAGAGTGATCATAACTTTGAAGTGAAAGTTGAACCAGAGATGAGAATGATCTGATAGCTCTATATCGGGATAACAGGAGGCAGTGTTTTAAAGCAAGTCTGATGCCATTGGAAAACAGTAAACAACAATAGCATTTAAAAAATGACAACGCTTTATTGTACAGTACAAACGAAGTGTATATTATATTTGGTTGGGAGTTAAAGCACATTATTTTATGTATTTGGATTTTCATTGTCACTATATGTTCTTGGTGTTCTTGTGTTTTGAGAAGTTAATGTTAATCTGAAAATTATAAAAAGCCAGAAAGGAAAGATTATTTCGCAATTCAATCTCTGAAGAAACCATTCAAACAGAGATAAATGCAATTTGCTTTATTATGACTTACGATCTCTTATAATTCACTAATTTATCATTATGTGGCACAAAATTGTTAAAAAGAATAGAACACTCCAATTCTAAGATAACATGTACAATTAATTTAGATTTTGAACTCTAAATCTGACACAGAAATTGAAATCTACTGATCTGTCATAGTGACTCAGAGCCACATTAGAAATGTGTCATCACAATCTGAAGCCGGCATCCCTGAAAATTGTGGCCTTGGTGATGACGGGCGCTTAGCACCAGCCAAATGTGTTGTGAGCAGGTAAGCAGGCCTCTTCACGAGCAAAGAATTGCAGGACACACCTTTTTGTACATGCTACATTTCATGGCGAATCATTCTTTTCTTATGAAAGACCGACCTCTGAAAAAAACAGAAACAAATGCAACATGCATCAAATATTATAGAATAAGCAAGGATGTTTAATAATTGATTTCCTCAAAGTCAGCAGCAATAATTATTTCAGTTCATATTCTTCTGGTTATATTTAGTACATTTAAGGCATGCAATTTCAAAATGTCTTCAGTTCTGAATGCTTTTGGGATGTGCATTTAAGGTAAGCGTTCACTACATCGTATCACATGCATCGGACGAATCGCGCGGATCGGAAAAAGACTATCTTTGCTGTAATTGTTATGTAACCGCATTCACTAAATCGTATCGGACGCAACGCAAATCCGGCCACGTTTCTCGGATGGGCAACTTTTCCAATGCGTGCGATCATGGCCTTCTTTAATAAATCAATTTTAATTGGTCAACTGTTAGTATTATGTTGTGCCATGTTCAGTGTCGCGCCAAAATGGCAGACGGAAAACTTATTTCGCGTGTAGAAAATTGCAAAGAATTATATAATTTAAGGCGTTCCCATTACAGTAATCAAGTCGTTTCTTGCAAATATATTATGTAACCAATATTTCTTTCGTTTCAATTAAGACGCATGAAGCAATTACAAATTCTTATTGAAACAAATGCAACATGCATCAAATATTATAGAATAAGCAAGGATGTTTAATAATTGATTTCCTCAAAGTCAGCAGCAATAATTATTTCAGTTCATATTCTTCTGGTAATATTTAGTACATTTGAGGCATGCCATTTCAAAATGTCTTCAGTTCTGAATGCTTTTGGGATGTGCATTTAAGGTAAGCGTTCACTACATCGTATCGCACGGATCGGAAAAAAGACTATCTTTGCTGTAATTGTTATGTAACCGCGTTCACTACATCGTATCGGACGCAACACCTCTCGGCAAATCCGTCCACGTTTCTCGGATGGGCAACTTTTCCGATGCGTGCGATCATCGCCTTCTTTAATAAATCAATTTTAATTGGTCAACTGTTAGTATTATGTTGTGTCATGTTCAGTGTTGCGCCAAAATGGCAGACGGAAAACTTATTTCGCGTGTATAAAATTGCGAAGAATTATATAATTTGAGGCGTTCCCATTACAGTAATCAAGTCGTTTCTTGCAAATATATTATGTAACCAATATTTCTTTCGTTCCTTCCTCTTCAGTTAAGATGCATGAAGCAATTACAAATTCTTATTCCCTAACAGACGTAATTAATAGACCTAACCTCAACTCCCCTGCTTTCAGTAATGTCAATATCGTACGACATCATGTTTTAAACAGCTGATAGGGGAATCCGATGAGGTGAAGCCGTTACAGTGAACGCACTGCATAACCTAGATGTTGATACAGCGTCGTAAAATAACCCAATAAAAAAAAACGCACTGCACTTAAAATATCCGTTGCGTGCGATTCGTACGAGGAGTGCGATACAATGTAGTGAACACTTACCTTTATTCGACTTTTCACGAATATTTTGTTCCTTATTAGTTATGAATAGTCTGAATGATTACGTTAATTTGAAACCTGCACAATTTCATCACCAACATTTTTCATTTTCTTACAGAGGAGTAAGAAAGGAGGCTGGAATTTTCTATTTTGAAGACATGCATCCAAACCCTAATACATTATTTTAATTAAATTATCATAAAACATTTTAAATACATGACAGTTTGTACTCAAACATTTCAAAAGAACTGCTATAAGCTGCAAAGAAGAAAGTTTGCTCATATTCTTCCTCATATATTAAGAAAACTTAATGGAAACTAATATATATCTATATACTAACGTTATGGTTTTCTTTTCTATGTTTTTGGGTTCTGGCCTGGCTCTGTTTAGCACTTTCAAGAAATCTGATGTCTTAGCTCTCATACGAGAATGTATGTAGGCTTTAGAGCACTTGATGTGATAATGGAGATAATCTCTGAAGATGTGGATCAAGTTGATGGTGTTATCTCGCGTTGTCCTATTTGTATGTCGTGGAAATAAAACTGAAACATCATAAAAAGCAAATAAATATACAAATTCATCAGAGAAAGTCACTGTGCCTGTAGTGAAATGTTACTGGAATGGTAATTACCAAATTTATTTATCTATAAAATGCATGGTGTATTTTCAGTACATCCCATCATGCACAATACTTATCAAAAAACAAAAGATTATCAGACTTTGGCCCATCAAAATTTCACCTAAAAGTTCAACTTTCTGTACATAACAAGCAGCTCGTTTTTGGAGCAAATTTTTTTTTGGAGAAAAAAAAAAAGTGTCTTGTAGGACGGTATATATTGTATAATACAACACATGTAAAAAAAAGAAATCTTTAAACCACACTTCTTCAAATTATTGATACCAAAGTGTAGTTTCTTAACTGTTACTGCTTATCTTTATGGTACATACATGTTGGAGCATTGGTAAACAATATGGTAATAGCGACTAGGTAAGTGTTACTTTCAATCAAGTGTTGACATTGAAACAATGAGAAACTTACCAATGATTATATACCAGGAAATACATTTTGAAGATTATATTGCTTCCACTAGAGCTCATGACAAGGGCTTTTGTAATTTTAACGCCTGTTCTGTTGTCCACAGATAATCTAATATGTTGTTGTTGTTTTCTAATGCCAGGCGTTTGACAATAAAGTCATTTGACCTTTTGCACTCCAATATTTTTCAAAGATATTATCATGACCAGCCACTGAAGCACAGATTTTGAGGTGTTCCGAATCCATTTCTTGGTTTGAGTTGAACAATGGGCAGTTAGGGGACTGATATATTCCAATTCTATGCAGGTGTTTGGCCAAACAATCATGGCCTGTTGCCAATCTAAATGCAGCTACAGACGATTTTCGTGGTAAATCGGGAATTAACTGTGGATTTTGATGCAGAGAGTTCCATTTTTTCCCTTGGGATTGTGTTATCAAATTTTGTTTGTTGAAGTCTAAGTATGTAGATTTAATAAATCTTTTCACAGAGTAATACATAGATTTAGTAACAGATCTGTAAGTAGCAGTGCTGCCCTTCTTTGCTAAAGCATCCGCATTCTCGTTTCCCAGGATTCCACAATGGGATGGTATCCATTGGAATACAATTCTTTTATTGAGTGATATTAATTGAGAGAGCATTTTAGTTATTTCTGCTGTTTCAGATGAAGGTGTGTGTTTAGAGACAGTCTAATATGTATGACCCTTCACAAGAAATTGTACCTGAAATACCATTAGTAAAATTTTGCTTTTGACATTCTGTATTCTAAATTGACAGAGAGGGGGTAAAACATCACCCGCAACATGTTAAGTTTCAATGCAGCGACAAAAAAAAAAATTCTTTGCTCTTATGACAACAGATTAAACCTGTTATGTTTGCTGTACAACACTCTAATCGATTAATATGTACTATAATTAAACTGGTGGTACATTTATGATTTGTAATTGAAAATGGATGTTGACAAATTAATCAGCTGTGTTTATTGGAAGCCTGTTATGGCATCAGAAGAATAAATCTCGTCATAATAGATAAGATTTGGGATGACTTGAGCCTCGAAATAGATTCAGCATGTTAGTAGCCTATATTTATTTATTTTATTGGGTTATTTTACGACGCTGTATCAACATCTAGGTTATTTAGCATCTGAATGAAATGAAGGTGACAATGCCGGTGAAATGAGTCCAGGGTCCAGCACCGAAAATTACCCAGCATTTGCTCGTATTGGGTTGAGGGAAAACCCCGGAAAAAACCTCAACCAGGTAATTTGTCCCAACCGGTATTCGAACCCAGGCCACCTGGTTTCACGGCCAGACGCGCTGACCATTACTCCACCGTAGCCTATAACACTATAATTTTTTGTAACCTAAAATTATTTGAACATAGTTTGAAGCATAAAAAGTTCAGTTGTTATTTTGCCTACTACAGGACATGTTTTCAGTTTTATCGTTTATTGATGGTTTTGTTCCTCCAATGTGAACACCTCAATGTAAGTGCATGCTTCCATTCTCTTTCATATAGCATCAATACTTCTAATATAGTTTATTGTCGCTCCAACATGTACATACCGTTAGTTCTTTTAATTGCTGTAAATCTAAGACATATGACCCACAGTTCCACTTCCCTCTTAGAGTAAGTGATTTAAGAATTCTGGTTCTTTAAAATCCATCACCTCAAGCAGGGTTAGAACCCATGAACCTCAGTTCCAAAAACTAACACAGTATCCACTAGACCACAGAGGATGACTTGGCTATAATAAAGAATGAACGTAATCTGTATGTGCAGAGTGAGATATATTCTTACTCGCTTTTAAACGAATAGCATATATTTGAATAGTTATAACATGGAAATGCAAAACATACCAAAAGTTATATAACCAATATTCTCTCCTACTCTAGCATCTGTATTCTGCAACTCTAGAGGAGGTTCCCGATGACTAAAAAGCACCTGCGGTGCCGTATGACTTGCCCGTCTCCCCTCTTTGAATTCTTGCATGAACACTTTTCCAATCACTATGTCATCTTCATCTTTGAAGATTGTACTGAACACAACTGTTACACGATCAGCCTTTGCCTCCACATACCTGTAAAGCATGACATATTCTACAATAGTATTGCTTACTAAGTTTCGTGTAATAAACGTGTTAAGAAAGACAGTACGTACATAGTTTCATCGTTTCTGTAGTTGATAACAGCACGCTTGTGGCCTTCCTCACCTCTCTCTTGGAAATCAAAATACTTCTCAAAGACTGATGCAAAACAATTTCTCTTTAATAACCCAACTTTCTTCACGACTTCTTCCCAGTTTTGAGGAACATTTTCTAAATCAACTAACACTGAAACATTATAGCCTGAAAAATAAAGCAAAAGTATGAATAACATGTAGTTTTCGTACTACTGGGTATTCATTTCAAAGTGTGTCATGACGTCACTGTTGCGAGTCAGCTATTTGAAGTGAGTTTCAGCTTTTATGTCAGAGAAGTTGCCTATTAATCAAGGCGTTCAATCTGAACTTGAGAACATGTATGGTATGAACTTGAACGTCGTAGCAACAGATGACGGTCTGTACGCTACCATAACCTCTTTCGAACTGTGTTTTGCTCGGGCAGGTCGTATGCAGGATATTTGTTATCATTGGTTGCATACGGCAACATTCCACAATACAAATCAAATGCTCCGTGTCCATGTTGACCGTCGAAGTTAATGTCAAAAAATACTGTATGTAAGTAATCGTCTTAACCCTCTCCCCATATCCCGACAGTAAGAAAAAAGTCACTCCAGTACGTGTTTCCAAACAGTTCACATTCCTGCCACTACTGGAGTTACCGTACGTATCAGTAAGTACTCTTCAGAATTAACGCTGTACTTGCTAGGCAACTTATCTGGCAAATAGGTAATACACATCTGCGGAAGTGTAGGCTAGCCACATGACGTCATACAGCCAGCCAAGAGACACTTTGAACTGAACACGCAGTATAATGTGCTATTAAAGTACAGAAGAAATATTTGACTAAAACAGCAGTCATCAGCACGATGCACCCTTGGGCTAGCGTCTCTTACCCGCAGATAAAACACTGCATTATCGTGCATCCGTGGCTGCTGGCGGGTATTCTCTCTCTCTCCCTCTCCCTTCTGCACGACGGTGCATATTCCGAGACACTCCTTCCTTACCCTTTACCCATTTTAGCGCATGCTTACGACCACTGGACTAAAAGATACAACTTCTCGTCTCTGCATACCAACTTTGTACACGTCTATCGTTTGAGTTTTAGTTCGTGGACCAATGAATGACATGCACTAACTTATATATATAGACGGAAATGAATTACCATCTTCAACTTGTGTGAGAAGAGAGCCATATTCTTTCTTTAACAACTCATCTGCTCCATGCTCTTGCAGTTCCTTGTAGAACTTCAAAGAGATACTGGTCTGCAAAAATAAATTTCTCGTAATAAAAATTATAACTACGAAATACAGAATACAAAGTGATACTTGTGTTGGGTAGCAATGGGCTGGATTTTTTTGCAATATTTGTACAATGACAAGCGATAAATATAATTATGTCTGTTATCATTCAAAACTTAATTTAAGCTAAAAGCAAAGCTCGATGACAGAAACTGCACTGCTTGTGATACCGTAATATCCAAATTAAAAATTAAATACATACTCTCACTTTCGTTTTGTCACCTCCTACATTAGATATATGGAACAGAACTCCATCAAAGTCAGCAATGGTAATGTCTATCGATTCAGGTTTATGACTGCAACACAGAAAACAGTATGTTAAAGAGCATTAAAGCAATGAACTGTTAAAATATTCACTTTACTGTCCATCAACAGTTGGAGAGCAGTTAGTTCATCACTGTAATACGCTCATTATTTTAAAACATTAAAAATAAATTATAATCAACTAAAGTACTGATAGCGTACGAATTTTACAACGAAAATACATCATATCACAACTTCCTTCCAAGTTATTTCCTCTTTCAAATTGTGAATAAAGTGCACTCCACCCCTACCCGGTGTTCGTCACCTCTCGTAATCCATTTCACACCACTGATACATACCCAGCCAAAGCATTTTTGAATTTTAATGTTAGCGTTTCTTCGACTATTCTGTTGTTTATCTCGAGTAAAATCATTATTTCTTAAGTGAGTTAATAACAATTTCATAAAAACATTAATACTATGACTAATACTAAACTGTCCTTGTTGGGTGGATGCAACCGGAAGCTAAGATATTAACATGGAGTGGTGACGATTCTCCCTGGTTGGTGAATTACACCCCACGTGACAGGATATAAACAAATGAAATACTATTAACAAAAGCGCAACGGAAAGCAGATCACACAGTTTCTCAATCGTGGTGGAGTAATGTGTTTCGGCTTATGTACTATGGTTAAATATTTGCTAGGTAGACATCGATAATTACAATAAAGGAAAATACTTAATATGTATCGATTATTGAAGCTAAAAAGATTATGTGCTTCCAATTGTATAGGCGTGACATCACCGTATATTATTTATCCAATAAAACAAACATGCTTAAATTGCTCACACCAACCTTTGTTTACATTGAAACATGGTAAGTTCCTTGTTTGCACACTGCAAATTTACAAAGTTATATGTTGGAACATTTGAAGAAACTGGTAGCAAGAACAAATGTCTGTTATTTGAAAGAACTAGGAACGTCTTCATTCCACGTGCTAGTATAGTACAGGGTTCCAGTCCCCGAGAGTCTCAAGTAGCTACAATGAACTAATTCGGTGTTGAAGGTTTTATTGGTATCATCTCGAGCGCTTCTTTCGAAACGGCTGACCAACATTACTCACGTACAGCTGCATATTATCACCAGTCATTCTTGAATATAGATACCATAGGGTTATTGGTTATTTTACGACGCTGTATCAACATCTAGTCTGAATGATATGAAGGTTATAATGCCGGTGAAATGAGTCCGGGTTCCAGCACCGAAAGTTACCCAGCATTTGCTCGTATTGGGTTGAGGGAAAACCCCGGAAAAACCTCAACCAGGTAACTTGCCTCGACCGGGATTCGAACCCGGGCCACCTGGTTTCGCAGCCAGACGCGCTGACCGTTACTCCACACACATACCATAGGTATTATCAGATGAATGAATGAATGTATGTGACTGTCGGCAGTCCTGCATGCTGCACGCACATTCTTAGGTAATTTTCAGCGATATCTGCTTTGAAAAACATTGTCATAAGTTATCTTCCAGAAAGCATTTACTTTTGAGACAGCAAAATTTGTTAATTTTGTTTTACATAATTCTTTAGGCCTATCAGTTTTAACTCCCTTTTTTATATATATTTTGATGTACCGAAGTACATATGATATTTCCATGCAGATATTCTGCGTCATCATATGATGAAAGAGTGATGGAACGGAGAAAAATTCTCTGAACCCGGGTTTTCAGCTCTACGTGCTGATGCTTTATCCACTAAGCCACGCCGGATACAACCCCGACGCCGGTCAGAATCGTCTCAGATTAAGCTCCATCTCTTGGGTTCCCTCTAGTGGCCGCCCTCTGCACTACGTCATAGATGTCTATGAACGCAGGACCGAAGTCCATACATGTGTTGAGGTGCCCTCGAATGAGTGACTAGTTGGCCGGGATCCGACGGTATGGGCGCCGTCTTAAATCACAAAGTGATTTATTACGCATATCATATATATTTTGATGTACCGAAGTACATATGATATTTCCATGCAGATATTCTGCGTCATCACTTTGTGATTTAAGACGGCGCCCATACCGTCGGATCCCGGCCAACTAGTCACTCATTCGAGTGCACCTCAACACATGTATGGACTTCGGTCCTGTGTTCATAGACATCTATGACGTAGTGCAGAGGGCGGCCACTAGAGGGAACCCAAGAAATGGAGCTTAATCTGAGACGATTCTGACCGGCGTCGAGGTTGTATCCGGCGTGGCTTAGTGGATAAAGCATCAGCACGTAGAGCTGAAAACCCGGGTTCAAATCCCGGCGCCGGAGAGAATTTTTCTCCGTTCCATCACTCTTTCATCCCTTTTTATGTTAGGAACTGATTTTAGTTTGAAATTAATCAGCAGTGTTTTAAATTAGTGTTGTTGCTTAATTTTGAACATCAAACAGGCTTTATTACCCAATAAAAATAAAAGTGAAAGTAGTTTTGTATTTCATTACGTAACTTAGTGTGTTTTCTTAATGTAATTACTGGCAGTATTTCGTAATAAATATAATTTCAGTCCATAATAATTCTGTAAAAAAATATAAGCACCCAATAACAGGAAATATAAATAAAGAATGAGATGAGTGTTATAAATTTTAAAATCAGGTAATACTCGTAGATACATCACATAATTAGCCTCAAAATTATTCTAATCACTATCCAAACGCCGCACCAATTCAGAGACAGAAGACGAAATACTACTTCTTTTTTTCGTCGCCACTTGAGTCCACACCTCCTAAGTTTATCACAATATTATCTGTTCCACCTTCTGTTAGATCATCCTCCTCCCAGAACTCATTCTCCAATTTTATAATATATTGATGAAATCCTTCACAATCAGAAGGGCTTCAGTGGCTGCAGATATAACAGCATTCCTTGTCACTTCCTGGAGCGTTGTCAGTGACAGGTCCCCTAATCTGTGGCTCAGTGCTAACATGTGGTCTTCCATTGAGGCGGCCCGGGTTCGATTTCTGGCCTTGTCATGGTGGAATTTGTGATGGGCAAAGCAGACATTGGAGTGTTTTTTTTTTGGGGGGGGGATACCGTACTCTGGTTTTCCTCTATCATTCCACCATCTCTCTCCACCTCTCCCTCATTTCATCTATCATCTTAGCAAAGGTCTCTGAGCACCGGTAGAGTGAAGGGGTACATAATTGGTTACAAGCAGTGCAGCGCAAGGCCAAGCAAATCCCCGCCAACTGGCCGCACGTCCAAATGAAGTCATTGTAGTTACATTGTTGTATTATTTTCAGTCTCCCATGGTGGAATTGTTAGTCTGTCTTCCACCGTGGCGACCTGGGTTCGATCCACGTCTGGGTCAGGAAGGAATTTGTGGTGGAAAAAGCAGATGCAGGGGGTTTTTCTCTGGGTTCTCTTGTTTTCCCTCACCATTATCATCATCATTCCACCAATACTCCACAATCACCCTCATTCTGCGAAGTCCCGAACCAGGCCTCCAAAACAAATAAAAAGTGGCTGTAAGTTGTACACATTTGTGTTTAACTCATAATTGTTCAATTATTTCAGATATTCTTTCAGCGAGAAGTGCTGTGTCAATACGATGTCAGTCTACAAATATGTACACTGCGGTTCAAAATAGTACTAAAATTAAAAAGAAGAGGATAAGGAGATCGACAAGGAGATTTGCAGAACTTGTAGAAGGTAAGAATTATTTTCTAACGGTCTTACTAATAAAAACTCTATATACAGACGTTTAACTGTCTTATACTTATACAATGAGTAGCTCGTTTATAAGTCGTGTGTAAATTCCTTACTAATAATCACTACATACGTCGTGTATAACAGTGATGGGCAAAGCAGATATTGGAGTGTTTTTTTTTTTTTTTTTGGGGGATACCGTACTCTGGTTTTCCTCTATCATTCCACCATCTCTCTCTCTCGTTACGAAAGGTAATAGAATATCTGAGGTTCTCTACTGGATCCTGTAGAGCGCTCTAGTGTGGCGTGTTAAATATCGATAGTACAACTGGCTCTAATCGATTACCACACTACATTTTGGTCAAAGAGTACAAGCTACAGCAATATTATTCTAATAATTCTACGATCTTTGGTTTGTTCTTCTGTGGTTACAAGGTAAACATCATCATAAAATGACAGTCGATACGAACAGCTGTTAAAGGGGCAGCCATTTTTTCCCTATATACAACGCTTAAACAAGGGGTTTCGTGTATATAACTACTGCAAAGCTATTCCCATTGTATAGTTACAGCCTGTTTATACGTCCATAGCTTATTCACGGTTTATTAGTAATGTTTTCTGTCTCAACTCTGCATAAGTCTCGTATAAAAACTATACACGGTTTATTAGTAAGACTGTAAGTATATATATTTATTGTATAGCTATGAATGTTATTGTTTGACTTTCAATAAAATAAATGAAATTAGGTAATTATGGAGTTTGACTACTGCGCAGTTTTTACAATAAGGGCTCTTGATTATAGGATGATTTTATAAGGTGAAAACAGTGTTTTAGTTTTCATTTTTCGGAAATGACAGGAACATGTTTTTAAATTGTTTATTAGTAATTTATTACGATTTGAAGATTAACTCCATAGATGTAGATGAAATTATTGGGGATCATCAGTGTGGTTTTAGGCGTAATAGATCGACTATTGATCAGATTTTTGTATTCGACAGATATTGGAGAAAAAATGAGAGTATAAGGGTACAGTAAAGGCCTGCTCCCACTTAGCGGAATTGAATCAAACAGAATTTCTCTTCACAGTGTATTTAAATGGAAGATAGCAGAAAGCGGTGCGTTGAATCGAAACGAATCGAACAGAACAGAATTCATGAGGCTAGAATATTTATTCCACTGCCGGAACAGAATTTCTTGTTTCGGGTATGATCATAAGTTCTCGTGAAGCCTTCGTGAGAAAAATAAATGAGCCACATCCATCCTTGGCAGCTTAATTTGTTTACTATTGACAGTTATTGCTGAAATAGTACTTACTTACTTACTGGCTTTTAAGGAACCCGGAGGTTCATTGCTGCCCTCACATAAGCCCGCCATTGGTCCCTATCCTGAGCAAAATTAATCCATTCTCTATCATCATATCCCACCTCCCTCAAATCCATTTTAATATTATCTTCCCATCTACGTCTCGGCCTCCCTAAAGGTCTTTTTCCCTCCGGGCTCCCAACTAACACTCTATATGCATATCTGGATTCGCCCATACGTGCTACATGCCCTGCCCATCTCAAACGTCTGGATTTATGTTCCTAATTATGTCAGGTGAAGAATACAATGCATGCAGTTCTGTGTTGTGTAACTTTCTCCATTCTCCTGTAACTTCATCTCTCTTAGCCCCAAATATTTTCGTGAGTACCTTACTCTCAAACACCCTTAACCTATGTTCCTCTCTCAAAGTGAGAGTCCAAGTTTCACAACCATACAGAACAACTGGTAATATAACTGTTTTATAAATTCTAACTTTCAGATTTTTCGACAGCAGACTGGATGATAAAAGTTTCTCATCCGAATAATAACAGGCATTTCCCATATTTATTCTGTGTTTAATTTCCTCCCGAGTATCATTTATATTTGTTACTGTTGCTCCCAGATATTTCAACTTCTCACAAAAATCACAAGGTAATATGAACGAAGAAAAATTAATAAATCTTGTGTAGAATTATTCTCTTTTGTATGACAAAACACAAAGTACTGTTCGATTTGATTCCACTAGGTGTGAGTGACAGCAGACTTTTTGTTTCGATTTGATTCGGTTCGATTCCGCTAAGTGGGAGCGGGCCGTAAATCAGTTATTCATAGATTTCAAAAAGGCATATGACTCTATTAAGAGAGAAGTTTTATATAATATTCTTATTGAATTTGGTATTCCCAAGAAAAAAAAATGTATATATATATATATATATATATAATTTTTCTGATGCTCATTGAACTTCTGCTGACAATGCAGATTTTACTTTGACATTGCTTCTTGCCCTTTCCGCCCTGTTCCCACAACACCTGTGCATTTGCTGCGATAGTTGTGGTAGTCATGTCTGTTATTTTGGATGACTGTGCTTGTCTGTCCTTTAACCTTTTTTATTACTACATCCACTTTCTGGCTTTTTTCCCCCATGCTAAATTTTCTCAGTCTCCTAAAAGAGTGGTGTGAACAAAGTCAGATCTCATGCAGAGTGGGCTGAAATTCAGAGTAGGATTTGGCATGTTAATAACTTTTTTATTCATGAACCAATTTCAGTGATATTTCACATAATGAATGCTTAACATAGACCTATGGAGATTTCAGGTAGGTTAGGTATGGAAGCTGACATCTTTTAAATGTGCTTTATTTGACACCTTGTAAAGTCGGGCTCTTTAGATTGTTGTTCACAACATTAGTTTTAGACTCTAGCTCTCGAGTTTCTGCATGGATATTCTCTTTGACCTGCTTAAGCGTATATGATTTGTTCACATACACCTGCCCCTTCAGGTAACCCCACAGGAAGTAATCAGGAGCTGAAGGTCGGGTGAACATGGTGGCCAGTAAATCTAGGAATTTATTGAAATTATCTGCTCGCACAACAGTTGTCTCAGGAGACCCATTGTGGCCCTGGCTATATAGTAGTACCCTCATTTCTGTTGAAACCACATTTCCACTACAGGATGTAAACAATTTTAAATCATATCCTGATATCTCACACCAGTAACTATTGAAGCGCCACTGTCGTCATTTTCGAAGAAGCAGGACCAGTAACTCCCTGTGAGGTCCGGATGGTGCTTTTTGGTTGGTGTAGTTGGCGCTGATGAATTATCTGTGATGTTCTGTACCCCAGAAATGACAATTGTGCTTATTCATGAAGCCATTTAAATGAAAATGAGCTTTGTTAGATATGATGAGTTGATGAATAAATTCATGGTTTTCTCTGGCTAATTCTTGTATGCAGATCACGTAATTTAGGCACTGAGTGTTGTTTGTGGGTTTCAGGTCCTGCACCAACTGTATTTTATACGGAAACGTTTTTAAATGTTGATTTAAAATTCACGTTATGAATGTTGGAGACAACCCTAATTCCCTATAACGTGTTTTTGTTGATGTTTTTGGTCTTTTTCCTTATTATCCGAATGTATTGTGCCAGTATGTGGAAGGCTCATCACAGAACCTGTTTCTTCAAAATATTGCTTTAGTTTTCGAATCATAGTCACTGAGGGTTCATTTCTGACTTGGGTATGGTGGCAGTAAACTTTTCGCGTCAAAATAATGGACTGCCATTTTGAAAATAAGATTTTACTATTTTTACTCGTTTCTTTGTGAAGTTCACCATGATAAATCTCCCAAGACTGACTCAGTTAATATGTACCTGCAAAAAAAAAAGAGAGAGGGAGGGGGAGGGAGAGAGAGAGAGAGAGTGTGTGTGTGAGAGTGAGTGTGTGGTTTTTTTGCAAACTAAGTTCATTGGGCGTTCAAATGAAATTTTCTCAGATTTATTTTCAATGAAGAATACCAGACATTTTAAAAGTTATTTGCTCCCACAATAATTAAACATACTTCCTCTGAATGTTTTTTTATGCCAAATACTTTTTCTTGATCCAATCAACCTTCAGTTTTTTAGTTTCAACGCGAAAACGCAAGTAACCATGTCAGGACGATCAGTGGGTTTTTCATGTGGGAGTAAACCAATAGCTATTTCAGGTCATTGCGGATTGTAGGTGAAAGTTAAAAAAAAGTCAGGTTTGCTATGCTTTCGAACAATAGACATAGCATCTTGGTATAGCTGCTGCATGTAGAGCTGGAAATGTAGAGGTAAAATCATTTTATCCTGCTAAGAGATCTTGCTGAAATGATCGGGAGACTACAAAATTTTGTAAGCTTCTTATTTTATCAGTAAGTAATACCTTTTGTCTTTCCTTTGCGCTCTCTCGAGCCAGTATTGAAGAAAATGATGCATATAAATATCTACACCACACTACCATTAAATATATGGAAAAGATCCAATCCACTTGATTAATAACTATAAAAATATTTGATTTTAATAACACTATTATTATCTTACGTAAGTTTTGTATACAAGCCACTCAGTAAATTATAGAAATGAAAATCTAATTTAAGATATTCTCTACATCTACTTGTATATAACCCCAAAACGTTTCACTTTCATATCATCAATATAGCATTAATATGTATAATTGAAAGATACATCATGGCATTAACTATAATAATATTTCATTCCTAATGGTAATAATGTCATCAAACCATCTCAAGTTTTATAGATTTTAATATCGAATACACGGCTGTACTCTGAAAATTACACTCCGCAGAATCAGACCTATAAATTATTTTTAGTAAATCTTAAAGTTTTTTTTTTTTTTACTGGCTTCCAGATCAGGAGGTCCTGGGTTCGATTCCCGGGCTCGGCTCTTGGTGAATTTTTCTTGAAGAAGAAAAATTCCCTGGGTGTCTAGAGTCTGGAAATTTGTATGAATGTGATTGTGAGTGTACCGAGTTAATATTAATTAACCAAACATCAAAAATATAAAATACATCAGGACTGTCGCTGGGCAGTAACCTGAACACACGTTTCAGCGTCACATTGTTGACAAGTAACTCCATCTGTTAGCACAACCATAAAGCATCTAATAATGCTATAGAGTTACCAAAAACGAAAAAAAAATAAATAAAGTTTTTAATAACCAATTGAATTTGAGCTCTAAGTATGTTAGCAATTCTGCAGGTCATGGCCTTCGTGTATTAGCCTATTGTTTATTGTAGTGTGTGTTTTGTTTTATTCTGAAATCACGGCCGAGCTGAAACGCAATTAGTTCTCAAAACTGACGAAAAATGGATTTTGGAAAATAGGAAAATTACGTAGGAAAACTAACGCTTCACTGAAAGTTACTATTTTTCTGAAAATCCTTGGATGCCAAGCTCCAAAATGACGGTTCATTCATTAAAATCCGTTCAGCCATTTTCCCGTAATTTCCATTACCAGTTCAAATTATATATATAGATATGTACGCATGTGAAATTCTACTCTGAATTTTGACCCAACTTCTGTAAAAGTTAAGTCCCAGGATTCCTTGAAAGGACTTACACTCTTGTGTATTTTTAAGATTTTCCTCATCCGTTTACCTTCATTATGTATGGGTGCTACTGTTGATATTCCTTGTTTCATGTCTGTTTGGTCATGTTTTTGTTGTTGCAGTGACTGAAAGTTCATTAAGTGAAACAAAAGCATCAGTTAGCAAGCTGAAACCGAAACATTTATCTATGTTGGTGAAACAACCAGATATCAGTTTAGGGGAGCTTTATGCTTTGAAACAGATGAAGCGACCACCAATTGAAACTTCTACTAAGAACAAGAATCATTCTTCTGAATTGATATCTGAAGAGGATCAACAGACTCTCGATGATCTGAAGTATGGAAACAGTGTGGAAATGTATGGAATAGAAGATAATGATGCTTTGAATAACACTAAACATGAGTCTGTGCATTCCATAGAAGATGTAGAACTTAGCTCGAAGGTTTTGGAAGACTTAATGGATGATCATACATGCCATTCTCAGACATCTGACGAACTTGTTGAATTTGATGAACCTGTTGTCTCGGTGCCAGATGAAGTGGCGCCAACAAAGAGGTATGCGATGTAAAAAGTTTATCAGTTAAATTTTGATAAATGTTGCATTGCACTCTGCTCAGAATGTTGTGTTATCACCAGGGTTTCTAATTTTGAGTTATCATTTTCGTATGCCACTATTTCATCACCAGTATACAGTACCCTTTATTATTCTTACTGTCACTTGTGTATTTTTATGCTCGACCATGCCGAAATGTAGTAATTATACACCTGGTACTAGCCCTTTAATGCACCTCATTAAAGTACACCTATTTATTATAATTCAGTTGTTCAGCCAATGATTGTACCATTATAAAACCGTAAGTATCGATTATTCTCGGATATGCAATCGAAAGACAATTAGCGAAACTTCAGGAAGGCTGGAAATCCAATACTGTCGCAGAAGATTATGTTCTGTTACTATAATAATTAGCGTTAATTGTAAATAATATTCAAATAAATTCAATTTGTCATCTCGTTTTTCAATTCTAAATCAATTTCCAGGTTATATCAAGCCTAATCTTCATGTTATTCTCTAGATTATATCAAGGTCAATGACATTCATGTTTCGGAAAAAATCAATACTTTCGCGTCTGCGCACATCTCACAATTCAGGTCAGTTCCACTCCTCACTTACATAACAATAACATGAATACTTCTGAATAATTTCAAGTTTCATAAACAAACATACTCGCATCTTAATTACTACCATTATAGGCTCGTTGCATAATGTACTATTATAGCATTATTAACTTTACTATTTGCTATATTTTTTGTAATGTTATTTGTCTCAGGCAGGATTTTTGTGTGTTTGCTGTAAAGTTATCTAATGTTGGATGAAAATAAACATTTCTTAATAATAATTATTGTATTAGCTTAATTGGCTGATTAATATCAATTCTTTAGATTTCCTGAATTAATGTTCTGTATGTTTATCATGTGGAATGGAGTTTCTCTTTCTAATCTGTTTGCCAATTGTTTAAATATTTCAATTCTTTTTAACACTTGAAAGTGGTGCTTATTTTCATACGTGTAATGGTGACATATCAGGCATATCAGATTCATAGAAACCTGTAAACCTGTAATTAATCTTTCATTGATGTGTAATTTTTGGATTTGTTTCAAATATGTCTCTGATTGTATTGTATAAATTTGATAACCATGCTCTCATATTGGGAGTATTAATGTGTTATAAGTTAGTTTGATAATTGTTGGATTATCTTCCCAATCTCTACCTGCTATATGTTTTAACAGTTTCAGTCTTGATCTTCCATTTTCAAACTTTATTCCTTCTACATGAAAAGTTATATATGTTAACAATTTCAGTCTTGATCTTATATTTTCAAACTTTTTTCCTTCTATATGAAAAGTTATTTATTTATTTATTAAATTTAATGTCCAGACACTTACTACATGATCATTCTTCTAACATGAAAAGTAATATGATAATTGTTAATTTATTTTTTCACCAGCTTTCCTTTCTTGTTACTGGTATTATTTTATTATTTCGTTATTGTATAACATTGGTAATGAAACGGTTAAAAATTTATCCGACCTGCAGTGATGTTTATGTTTCCGTCATTTTGATTTACTTCAGTAATTTTCAAGAAGTATCATCATATTGATAGCCCTCCAAATCTTGGATTTAAATATCGGCATCCTAATCAATTCAAATGAACAAAAAAAAAAAATGTAAATTAATGTTAGAAATCTATACTATTAATAAATCTGTAGCCGAAATTTTTCTGGTAATTTTCGATTTTCCAAAAATAATTGGTCCTAACATATATAATTAACCACTCTGAAACCGAAAATCGCTTTTTTGAAATTTTTGTTTGTATGTCTGTTTGTCTGTCTGTCTGTATGTTTGTTACCTTTTCACGCGATAATGGCTGAACGGATTTCGATGAAAATTGGAATATAAATTACGTTCGTTGTAACTTAGATTATAGGCTATATGGCATTCAAAATACATTATTTAAAAGGGGGGTTATAAGGGGGCCTGAATTAAATAAATCGAAATATCTCGCTTATTATTGATTTTTATGAAAAATGTTACATAACAAAAGTTTCTTTAAAAATGATTTCCGATAAGTTTTATTCCCTGAAAAATTTTGATAGGACTGATATTTAATGAGATAACTGAATTTTAAAATTAAAATAACTGCCATCTAAGGCTGCATAACGAAATAAAAACAAATGATTTCGTCTATAAGGGGCCTTGGTCAACAACAATCGAAAGCTATGAATCATAGCCTACAGAAAATGTTTCTGTGTTCGTATCAAGCAATATTGGAAGCTAAATTAACCGATTTGTATAATTAATTATTATTTCACCATTGGAAAGTGTAGTTTCTCTGTATGGACATAATGCTATAATGTTATTACAGTAACTTCTGAGTGAATTTAGGACAGGTAAGATTAAAATAGCTTCTTATGCACAGAAAATGTGATAGGCTATTCTGTGTATTCGTTTCCTATATTTCTTAAAATAATGTTTATCTCAGAGAGTTAATGAACAACGAGAGTGTATTGATTTTGTATGCAGTAATAATATGTTAGCTTAGCATTTCATTATTTTATAATCCAAATTTTAACTATGCTCAATTGAATCGAGTTAAAATACATAAAATACATATGCATTAAATGCAATGCAAAAATTTGTGTAATGAGCCAAGCAGATTATGTTGCCCTGTTGTAAAATAAAATTTGTTCCTCCTGAGATTCAAGAGCCCCATAACAAATTGAAAACTTACTTATCGGGGTACATCCGTTATCAACACACTTTTTATATAATATAATATAATATAAGTTATTTGAAGGTTCAGAACCATAGTGGGCCAAGCGCCATTTACTGAATACGTAGAAAACAAGAGTTAAAATTAAGTTATTACCATAATTCAATGGAAACATATAACAAGTAAAATAAAGTATACACATTAAATGTAAATGATGTCAATGTTCATTGAACTATGGATGCATGTAATAAAAATTAAGAAACATGTTAAAGGAATTGTCATTGCACCAAATGAGTCTCTGGACCAAAATGATCGCATTTTAATTATTTGGATGCAATTTAAATTAAGTAACATATGAAACTATTTATCCTTCTATCAAACACGAATGTTCCCTGGATCAAATGTCCAATTTTAATAATGTAATTACTTTATATTTATTTCTAACGGGTGCAGTGGAGCGCACGGGTACGGCTAGTATGCATAATAAAATTTAAAAAAATAAAAAAGCATCTGCATGCTTTGAAAATAAAAGTTTCTTATCTACACCTTTTTTTTTTTTTTCAGTGATAAGAAGAAACCTAAGAATCCAACCTACAAAACAAATTTCAAACAGCGTTTAAGAGACAACATGGCAAAAGTAAAACAAAATGATTTAGAGAAGGCTGCCAAAGAAGAATGTTTATTTCGTAATTTGCATGCATATCTGGATGCATGTGTAAGGAAGATTTTAATATTTTTCCTTGTATTGAGTATTGGAGAGTATATAACGCAGTATATAGCCGTAAATCTTGTAGATGGGGTTATTGAATGTATTAATTATAATTTTATGTCCTCTGAATATTCGTATTGTTAAAGTTTGAAATTAAGACATCTTATGATTTCACATAACATTAGTGTGTTAATTCTTGTGCTAGTTATGTACCAAAAAGAAACAATATTAATGTGTCATTATCACCATATTAGTACAAAATTTATATTTCAATCTTTTTTCTCATTGAATCTTAAGAGTGAAGCTTCAGCAGCATTCAGTCGTTTGTTAAACGAAATCGTATTAAATTATTGTTAATCTTCCTACTGATACCACCACAACAATTTTGACATAATAATAGTAATAATAATTTTTGTAAACAGGTGAGTTGTGGATTGTTAAATAGGGGCTTGTTTTCATTGTTGTTCTACCATTCAAGAAGCAAGCATTCCAAATACACGTCACCTGCAAATGAGATCAAGCTTTTCAACATTCTTCTGCATGGTTTTGCAATGAAGGTAAGATGATAAATTAACAAGCATGAATCAAGAACATTGTTCAGAGATGAAATATCATGAGTCTTACCAATTTTGGCATGCTGAATCTGATAATTATTGTATTATTGTCGTCCTATTTTAAATTGGTATTTCAGTAAGCTTTGTCGTTTTGGCGGCCTTATAGTCAAGGAAGCACTATAAAATAAAGTACTGTATTATTATTTTCAAATAGAAATTCCTGATGTTGAACACTATGTCTCACCAGATCACACCAAATTGGAGAGACTGGTATAGATTAACAACTGGCAAAACTCCGTTATGGGAGGTTACTAAACCTATTGATACCTATTCAAATTTTGCATTACAGGGAAACATAAATAAAGTTAAGGAAATCCTTCAAATCCTCCACAAAGACAAAATACCCTTAACAGCTCAGTCCTTTGCTGCAATATTTGAATGTATAGGACGACTGCCTCCAAGTAATGTTACTACTGAGGAAATTCATGAATATGTGAAAGAAATGTCAATGCAGGTAAGTTATGTTTGAGCATATTCATTTCTAAATTTTAATTCGAGATTTGTAAACATTAACTATTTTCTTCTTACAACTATTCTTTTTAAGTTTGTTATAACTTGAATATTTTTAAGATACAATACAATAGCAATTTGATCATTAATCTTTGCGTGCATGCACGCACGCTGTTTTGTTGTAAAATTTATAACAATATTACCTATTTAGCATGACTTTTAATTTGAATTGTCACTTGCATGGGCTTATGACTTTATCTCTTAACTCTTTCTTTTCCATTCCCCAATAACAATTATTGATTATTGGTACCATAGATACTACCAATTTTAATTTTAAATAACGTTTTTTTGTTGCAGGGTTTGACATTTAGTGATGTCATGAATGATAGTATCTTTGTTTCCGATCAGAGGGAAAAAATATTGGAAGTACTTGAAAGAATTGATCCAGATTTTAAACCAGACACTAAACTTTCAGATATACAGTACTCTTGTAATCTGGTAGAAGAATTAAACTCTGTAAGTTGAAATGGAAATGTCAGGTATTCTTTACTTGATATTGACACATAATTTTTAGAAGGTTTGTTTAAGATCTTGTAGTTTTAAAATGCATTGAATTTGTTCTAACTAGAGACAAGGATTTTTGTTACGAATTAATGAGGAAGTAGTTCAAATTAATGAATAAAGGTTTTTGAATGAATTTAGCATAGATTTGAAGTGGTTTACAGTATTTATTTTTCGTTAATATTGGATAATTTGGCTTACTTTTCTTTTTAGAAAAAGTAGAGTTCTAGTATAAGTAAGAAATGTATACTTCCCTCATTTTAACTAGCAAATTTCTTCTTTCCTTTTTGTGTATAAAATATTTGGAATAGCGTCAATATTCTTCGTAACTTGTTGACAACAATCGACTTCTAATATATATTATAATATTGCTGGTTTTCCCTACTTGTATTATGGTTTACACCATTGCCAGCATTAGCTGGACCTGATATTTAGGGAGCAAATACCTTTGTGTGTGTACCCTTATGACTATGCACAGAATGAAAGAAAATAATATTGTAACTTCTGTTATGCTTCCATTCTACAAATAGAAACAGCGGATGTTATATAATACAAATAATGCTTTTTTTTCTCAGTGTTATAAAGTTGTGTTTAATTTTAATAATGTAGAATAAATTATTATATGAAATCTTTTTATCATTACTTGGTCACCTAATTATATAGGGTTATTTTTTCACTTAAAAGTCACCTTCCAATTTATACAAAATTATTGCAATTATCCTACAACTAAGAATCTTATAATTTATAAAGGACTCTAATCCATTTTGTGATAAAGTCAGTTAAAAACGCTATTACGTTCGTCATACTTGAATACACCTTTCTGTTAAGAAATGGTATTATTCCATGGATTCATTAAGATGTACAGAAGCTGCACACTTTTCACAGCACACTTGAAAAGACCCCATTCCAGGAATAAGGTCATTTTTATGGAGATCTGATTGCTGTTGTGATTTCGGACTTAAGCCCTTTCTAAAATGACTGATTCCAGCGATAAAATGCGAAATATAATATTTATATAACTTTTTTATTTTTTTCGAAATTAATACGAAATTCTGTGGTCTCTAGCCCATGATGTAAGTTACTCGTCAGCTGCAACACAAAGCAAGAAAACAGTGAACAACTAAGACATGGTAGATCAATAGGGCAGGACCCACGCCCCCTTCTATTGTACACAGTAAAGAGACTGCACAGTTAACTTGAAGCCACCTGCCCTTCTCCCATCAGGCACTAAGTTTCGCTCCCTGCTTATTACTAAAACTCATGTCTCCAGTTATAGCTTTGGCAAAGTCGTCAGTTTTGATAATACTACATTTGGAATTAAGAGGTCAAATGGCTTTATTGTCAAATGCCTGGCATTAGAAAACAATAACAACAACAACAACAACATTTGGAATTAACATAGTTCTGAGAAGCTTTTTTTAGTTTCACATGCAAGGATCTTTCGTAAGAAGTTATTGTGCTGTTTTTACAGTGAACATGTACAAAATGTCCTGAATACTGTGTACTGTGGTAATTATTCAACTACAGTAAAACCTCGATAAGACGCGCCCGCTTATTACACTATCCCATGTAATATGCTTCTTTTGTCCAGTCCCTGCACATTTCATATATAACGCCTTTATAAAATATCCCGTTTGTTGCGCTCAAGTCCCGCATAATACGCTGATTTTGTGGAATATTTTCCATGTAATTTTCAGCAATGTACTGTAACAGCAATGAAACATCTTGGTCGTTGAACTCACTTGTGCCATTAACCTGAAAAGTATTGGTATTCGACCCTTTACCTGCGCATTTAAACCTTCATACTTCATACCTTAGTATACCCCACCCTCTTGTTACGCTTTCTTATTCGACTCCTTATCTGCGTGATTAAAGCCTACATACAGTTACAATACCTCACCCTCTTGCTACCCCTCTCTCTCAAAGAACATTCCTCACTCGGTCGTAATAAAATTCTGGAAATTTTTGCTGGACAGTTTGTTGTCTTTAGTGTATTGAAGTGTCTGTGAATGTGATTACAATGAATATTAAACAAAAAGCACTTTCTGGGTTGGAAAAATTGGAAATCTTACGAAAGTACGATGAGAACAGTACTCTTACTCAGAAACAACTCTCTGATTCATTAGGAATCCCATCATCGACATTAAGAGTGATAATAAAAAAATCGCGACTCAATGACTACAGCTGCGACGTCAGGAGGATGTAATCGCAGAAACTGAAATGTGGTAAACATGAGGACTTGGAGAACACGCACATGGCAAACAACTATAAATGGCTATTTTTTTCGAAAGAATTAAGTACAGTACATAATGTAAATGCCTTTGACGTACAGTACAGTAATTACATAATGGAGTAATACTGTATTACCTTTCATGAATCTTGTATTTCAACAAAGAAAAATGCTAATAGATACTGTATATAAGTCAAAATTAGTATACCCACCTAATATGCGGTCCCTGTTAATACGTGGTTCACACCTGGTCCCTTGAACAGCATCTTATTGGGGTTTTACTGTAGTTGGTGCATTCAGGATAATTTAAAACATTTTTACAATGAATATATTTGTGTTCAGGATGGGGTGTACAAATCACCTGCCGAAGGGCTCGTTACTAGATCTGAATTGCACCAATTAGTCAAGGAGCAGCTGCGAGTGGAACTGAACAATTACGTTGAAGTGAAAACTATAGAGAAGAGATCAGAGCCAACTGAGACCATTCATTATTATGTGAGTATAAGCGGCGATAGCATTGTTTATTTTGAACCTTAATTTCGTTTGTTATCATTACATTCCTCTCCTAGTGTGGATCTTAGATTTTAAACTACTGGTAGTTGTGTTTTAATAATAGCCTTTCACCAGCGTAGACTCAGGGTAATGTTCATTCTAAGAGAGAAAATGTAATACCTACATTCATAACTTGTGTCGACCATGGTATTATTACTGTTGCCATGCTGAAAATGTGTTTGTTCTTTTATAAATTTTATTTTGTAAAATATTTACGTTTCTTAATTTTTTTTTGTCATTCCACTTTTACAGAGGGAAAAGTTACAAAAAACTCAGGAAAATTGGAAGAAGATAATTCGTGAGGCATTTCACAGAGATTTAAGAGCCTTGCGAGCCCAGCATCATTTCCGAACATTTCGCAATATCAACTTGTATCCATACCTGAAAGTATTAGATGCAGAGGATTACACTGAAATTATAATTCAGGTATGTATTTGGGTATAAAAACACTTATTTTGTTTGTTTGCAATGGCAGGATTTTGACTTTCACATCTTTCTCCTTCTTGTTTCCCGGTACAAACTCATGATGTCTTTTAATCTTAATTTTTAACAAACATATTTTGTAACCAGTCATATTTCATATAAACTGAGGCTAAACTGACTGGAATGGTTGGGAAATATTTCAATTATGTCACTTGGAAACTTCATGTCTGTAGGCAGTATTGTGTACCACCATCTTGGTGACAACTGCCAGTTAAAGATAGAAGATCAACTGGAACAGTGGTCCAGAGAAAGGGTTCATACTGTCATGCATACAATACAAAGAAGCTGTTAGCTGCGGAAATTCATTGTCAGTTGTTGGCTTGGTGCTAACATCTCGCACCTCCACTCCATTCATTTTCGTCAGTGGCCACTACTGTTTCTCGCACATTCGACCATGGCGTAAAGGTACTTTGTGTTGCAGTGGTGACTCATTATTTTTAAATAATTCTTGATCCTGATAAACAGAAATAACCGTGCAGTGATTATGTGATGAAATTTTAAAGTCCTGATCAGTTTGTCTATAAATAAATGTGCAACCATTATGTGATGGCAACGATTACATGATGAAATACGATATATGGTATACTTCTAATAGTTAATATTATTTTCGAAATTTTAAATCAGACATTGACCAGTTTATATTATGATTACCACTACAAAAATATTGTTTTGATTATTTATGGTGCGTAATGTACTATGATACAGCAAAAAATTTATTTTAAAAGTTCTGGCTGCACACTAAGTAATACTAATATAATTGATATTACTTCCGTATTAATTAATTGAGAGTATTAAATATGTGTAAAATTTCCGTGTTTTCCCTAATCGTTGTGTATTTTCTCCTAACATATTCACGTCATCTGCATAGACAAGAAGCTGATGTAACCCGTTCAATTCCAAACCCTGCCTGTTATCCTGAACTTTCCTAATGGCATATTCTAAAGCGAAGTTAAAAAGTAAAGGTGATAGTGCATCTCCCTGCTTTAGCCCGCAATGAATTGGAAAAGCATCAGATAGAAACTGACCTATACGGACTCTGCTGTATGTTTCACTTAGACACATTTTAATTAATCGAACTAGTTTCTTGGGAATACCAAATTCAATAAGAATATCATATAATACTTCCCTCTTAACCGAGTCATATGCCTTTTTGAAATCTATGAATAACTGATGTACTGTACCCTTATACTCCCATTTTTTCTCCAATATCTGTCGAATACAAAAAATCTGATCAATAGTCGATCTGTTATGCCGAAAACCGCACTGATGATCCCCAATAATTTCATCTACATACGGAGTTAATCTTCTCAAAAGAATATTGGACAAAATTTTGTACGACGTCAACAAAAGTGATATTCCTCGAAAGTTACTACAGTTAGTCTTGTCCTCCTTAAAGATAGGTACGATTATGGACTCCTTCCATTGATCTGGTAGAATTTCCTTTTCCCAAATAGCAAGTACAAGCTTATAAATTTCGTTAGATAATGCTCTTCCACTCTCTTGTATTAATTCTGCTGGAATTTGATCGATACCTGGAGATTTGTACTTTTTCAGATTTTCTATCGCAATTTCGACTTCTGAAAGTGTGGGTTCGGGTATAAATGGCTCAGCAGTTTGTATTTCAATTTCGTCCTGATCATTTCTATTTGGCCTGTGTACATTTAGTAGTTGCGCAAAATAGTTTTTCCGTCTGTTTAGGATTGATGGAGAGTCTGCAGGCAAGTCACCATTCTCATCCTTGATCACGTTTACCCTTGGCTGATATCCGTTCTTAAATTCCTTTATACTTGAAGCAAGTAAAGCGATCGGTTTGGAAGTAAATCCCGAAAAGACAAAGTATATGATTATGTCTCGTGACCAGAATATTGTACGAAATGGAAATATAAAAATTTGGAGATTTATCCTTCGAAGAGGTGGAAATATTCAAATATCTTGGAGCAACAGTAACAAATGTAAATGACACTCAGGAGGAAATTAAACGCAGAATAAATATGGGAAATGCCTGTTATTATTCGGTTGAGAAGCTCTTATCATCCAGTCTGCTGTCCATAAATCTGAAAGTTAGAATTTATAAAACAGTTATATTACCGGTTCTTCTGTATGGTTGTGAAACTTGGACTCTCACTCTGAGAGAGGAACATAGGTTAAGGGTGTTTGAGAATAAGGTGCTTAGGAAAATATTTGGGGCTAAGAGGGATGAAGTTACAGGAGAATGGAGAAAGTTACACAATGCAGAACTGCACGCATTGTATTCTTCACCTGACATAATTAGGAACATAAAATCCAGACGTTTGAGATGGGCAGGGCATGTAGCACGTATGGGCGAATCCAGAAATTCATATAGAGTGTTAGTTGGGAGACCGGAGGGAAAAAGACCTTTAGGGAGGCCGAGACGTAGATGGGAGGATAATATTAAAATGGATTTGAGGGAGGTGGGATATGATGATAGAGACTGGATTAATCTTGCACAGGATAGGGACCGATGGCGGGCTTATGTGAGGGCGGCAGTGAACCTCCGGGTTCCTTAAAAGCCATTTGTAAGTAAGTAAGTAATTATTAAATGTGTGTTAAGATGTTTCACACTAATAAAAATATTGGTCATAGTGTCTCAAATATTTATTTCACACAGTATGTAGAGTTATGTATCATATGGATGAATTATCAAAATAGGGATGATTGTGGCAATTATGTCTTCCTTCTTACAATGATCACCTTTTGGTATCCTCCAGCCCATTAGGACCTTGGTGCCCCAATAGAGATGTGAGACTGCATTGCGAAGTACTTAGAAACATCTCAGAGCAGTTTTGTTGTTCATTTTGCATCATGCAGGGGACAGTGAACGATTTTGTCCCCCTGTGGCAATTATGTGTAAATGTTGAAATCTGTAAGAAGTTATTGTATTTCAGGAGATACGTAAATTGGCAGAAGGATCTGAAACATTTAGTCCTACCACCAGTTCTTTATATCGAGAACTTGGGAACAAAGTGAGAGCAAGGTATGTACATCAATAAATATCTCTCTCCCTCCCTCTCTCTCTCTCTTCTCTCACTCACACTCCTCCCTTAAGTGTAGTAGAAAATCGTGTGAAAATTGCTGTTGGTGCTCCAGTGACTGTAACAATGGGGGGAAGGAGAGGGAGTCCATACGCTCGTGTTGCAAGAATGACGAATGCATGTCAGTTAATTCTAAAGGAAGCAAGTTATCTTATAATGCAGTGCACAGACAGTACTTATCACCAACGAATTATTCTTGAAAAAATTAATGGGTGCTGCGAAATTTGGCTAACTCAAAAAGATCTCGATTTGTGATTACCAAACTTCAAAGTATGTAGTGGCAAAATCAAGATGCTCCTCTACCTCCCCACAAATTCAAAACAAAACTATCTGCAAGCAAAGTTATGGGTTCACTTTTCTGGGATGGATGATAGATTATTTACAAAAAACAGCTGCAGTCATTGGACCTAGTATGCAAATGTAACATCAAAAATGTGGGAGCAAATTAAAAGAAAGCAATGTATAAAGTTGGGGAAGACAGTTCTCTTCCATTAGAACCAACACACCCATTCACAATCTTGTATTGCTATGGCTACTATACCCAAAGTAGGATTTCAGTTGGTAAAACAGAACATTGTACTTGCCAGATATAGTTCCAAGTTACTCCAGACTATTCCATGAAGATTTTCTATTGTGCAAATGAAAATTAAATTACATTTTTCAAATGAACAATACTTTCATCACTTACTGTGAACTCTTTATCTAGAATATTAAATAAAACAGACTAGAAAATTAAGTATATGGCAGTAATTCTGAAATTGTGCACAGTGCTTTTAACCTCTAATATTTATGTGGGCACCTGATATGATATGATATGATATATGATATATGATTTATTGTCTTTAAGCCAACATCCAAGTGGTGATGGCCTTTCACATTTCTGTATTCAGGGACTCATCATCACTATTTACAGATTTCTTTGCTATACTATCCAGTTCTCAAAATTACATTCCTGTCCATAACTTTAACCTGTTATTAATCCTCATATAATATTATCCTCAACACCACATCCTATAGTACCTTACCACAGTGATACACCACACAGCAACACATTTCCAACTCTACCTACTCTACGAACACCCTCCAATTTCATCTAATATCTGACTAACTATTCCCCCTTTATTCCAAAGTAGATTATTATCCTACCCTATATTGATATTGATATTGATATTGATTTTATTGATATAGTTCACAAGTACAAAACTTAATAATATAACAAAAGATCTATAAACAAATGTAGTTCTACATACTAAATATACAATTTCCTAGACTCATTATTTTATCGCAAATCTCAATAATTTATTGGTTCAAACTTGCACTTACGTCTGTATCCTACCCTATACATACGAGGCGTGTTCTTAAAGTAAGTTCCATTTTCAATTATAGCTGTCGCATCGCTGCAATCGTTATTTTGCGCATACGTGTTTTCTTCTTCAGTCCTCAGGCAAGCTGTGCATGCAGTTTCAGAGCTTCAGTCCGTGTGTGTGGTTAGTTGTGATCAGATGAAATGATTAAAGTGATCGAGCACCCCGCCGACTGTGAGATGCGGTCTGTTATCCGTTTTTGAATGCGAGAAACATCAAACCAGCTGACATTCATCGTCAACTTTGTGAGGTGTATGGTGATGATGCCATTAGTGATGGAATGGTCAGGAGATGGGTTAGAAAGTTCAACGAGGGCCGCATCTCTGTGCATGACGAGCAGCATACCGGTCGGCCATCTTTGATCAATGACGATTTGGTGCGTGCTGTCAATGAAAAAATTCATGAGGACAGGAGGTTCACAATTTCTTCGCTTTCCTTGAATTTTCCACAAATGTTGCGGAGTGGTTCGCAGGCGGGTGAATTCTACAATGAGGGGATAGAAAGAATTGTGCCACGACTCGATAAATGCCTCAATAATGGTGGAGATTATGGTGAGAAGTAATTGAAGTGTGGGGAATACAATGCTACAAAAATGGTTTGTAAATATTTTCCCGTTTACTTTCTACACCCTTTTGGAACTTACTTTAAGAACACGCCTCGTAATAATAACAATCACCACAATAATATTCTCTCAGCTAGCAGTGCATAATAACTGCAATTCCCAGCCAACAAGCCACTCAGCTGAGTGCGCTCCTAGTATAATGGCAGTTGACATTGGATATTATACACATCAACATATATATGCCTAACTTGGAGTCAGGCCACAAAGGGGAACATCGAAGGAGGAGAATTCGATCCAGTGCTGTGGATTGAATTCGGCGTAGCTCAGTGGTCAGAGTGCTTGGTACATAGAACCAAGGACTCGGGTTCGATCCCCGGCGCTGGAGCGAATTTTTCTCCTTAAATATTAAGTGTCAATATTACACATAAATGCTGTAGGACAAATTAATATAATCTATAATATACTATTATCTTCTCCTCACCAGTTCCCTCTCCGGCTCCTCCTTTTTCAGCTCCTTCACTGTTTTCGGTATCGCCCCTAACAGCTGTTTGCTTTGGCTTTGCTGTATTTGCACTTCGCTAGCTGTCCTGCACTCTTTCTTATTCTTCGATGTCACACACTGATTACCATCACTAGCTTCTTCTCTCCTTCACTCAACTGCGCACGCATTCTCGCTGTCTGCCGTCACTGATGCTGACACTGCATTCAGTATACACCTGGCCATTGCCCTTCTTGAACAGCCGCATAACTCTTCGCATTCCAACGCACTACTCATGCTTGTGTCATGCATCATTCCCTTTGTTACAATACTTTGGATTTTCTCCTTCAACATTTTTATGTGCGCACCTATTCAAGGAATAATGGCTGTTACCATTTCTATAAAGGACTCCATACATGCAAAGACTTACCTGGAAGCAAGCCTGTACAGACTTATCTCCAGAAGGTATGTCTGAACTAGATGATTGCCCATACATGCTCAGACTTGCCTCTTAGACTTAACATTCACCAAGAAGACGTAAGAGGTCGTTGAAGTTATTTCCCATGAATAAATGCGATCACTCGAGAAATACAGTTCCTTCATGGTTCTGCGTTCATTTCTAAGTGATTCCTTAGCACCATTTTTAAATAGTATACCTGTAGTTTCACTGTTGTAAGTGTTATTAAAACTTATTTGATTTTTCATGGAAAATATTTACACATTTCTATAAATATAAGAGAAATGAATGGGAATAGTGTTTTAAATCTGAACTCTCATAGCTTGTTGCAATTTCCCTACAGAGAACTGCAAAATGTAACAGTGAAATCTCAACCAATGCTTGCAGTATCGTTTCTTTCTATGTTTACTTTTTCTCCCTCTTAATTTGGGGAGTGCAACAGTAGGAAAATTTCAAGCATTCCTAGAAGTCTGAAGATTTATCTCAAAGCCCCATACACGAGGAGACTTGCCTGTGGATTTAGGTTTGCACAGACTTACCTAGTGTGTATGGGGCCCTTAATAGTAATCTATGCTCATCTTGCTCCTTAGCAGTCTGCAACATATAATTATTAGAAAAATAAATGAAGTGTAAATATAATCACTTATGTATTAGACCGGGTGCACACGGAATCAGATGCGATGCGACATTTTGCTTTATAGTGTTTCTCAATGCCTTGGGATAGCTTAACACGATCTGCTCGCGACAACTGATTTGCTGGCTGTGGGTTTGGAAAACTGACCTAGGCTAGAAATGGCGTCAATGAAAGATGACTATCTATATGAGAAATTCTAATGTATTTGGTTATTATTTCCTAAGGACGCCTATGCCTAAAATATAGGCTATATAACTGAAAGAGTCTTAAAATTAAATACTACAAATGTAGTACACAAACGCCATTTTTTATGTTTATGACTACTTCACGACTCACAATAAAGAATGAGCGATTGAAGAAAATTAGTTATTAGACTTATTTATTATTTTACTGGAAGTAAGTAAAGAGATAGGGTTGGAAGTAAATCCCGAAAAGACAAAGTATATGATTATGTCTCGTGATCAGAATATTGTACGAAATGGAAATATAAAAATTGGAGATTTAACTTTTGAAGAGGTGGAGAAGTTCAAATATCTGGGAGCAACAGTAACAAATATAAATGATACTCGGGAGGAAATTAAACACAGAATAAATATGGGAAATGCCTGTTATTATTCGGTTGAGAAACTTTTATCATCCAGTCTGCTGTCGAAAAATCTGAAAGTTAGAATTTATAAAACAGTTATATTACCGGTTGTTCTGTATGGTTGTGAAACTTGGACTCTCACTTTGAGAGAGGAACATAGGTTAAGAGTGTTTGAGAATAAGGTGCTTAGGAAAATATTTGAGGCTAAGAGGGATGAAGTTACAGGAGAATGGAGAAAGTTACACAACACAGAACTGCACGCATTGTATTCTTCACCTGACATAATTAGGAACATTAAATCCAGACATTTGAGATGGGCAGGGCATGTAGCACATATGGGCGAATCCAGAAATGCATATAGAGTATTAGTTGGGAGGCCAGAGGGAAAAAGACCTTTAGGGAGGCCGAGACGTAGATGGGAAGATAATATTAAAATGGATTTGAGGGAGGTGGGATATGATGATAGAGAATGGATTCATTTTGCTCAGGATAGGGACCAATGGCGGGCTTATGTGAGGGCGGCAATGAACCTCCGGGTTCCTTAAAAGCCAGTAAGTAAGTAAGACTTATTTATTTCAGGTATGAAATACAGTTCAAGAAAAATTATGGCATCTTAGATAAGGTGGAACACTTATATGATGAATATTGTGACTGGTACTTAGAACCTGAGAGATGTTCAGAGCCATGTACGAACACGCGTCAAAGATGGCAACAGTTGGAATATGAAAATCAGGAAGGACCTACTGTGGTAAGTTCATGAAATCTGTGATTTAATTCTATGGCAGAAAAGTCGAAATGTTTTGGCGGTAACATTTCTTATTGATGCTGACTTACTTATCAAGGTTCAAGGTGGAGAAATTAATTGAAGTAGGAACTTTTAAGAAAAGACAACATTTGTTACAGCTGTGCGTGTTCTATGTCAAGTGTTCTCTTTCTGTGTAAAAGCCACCTTTACAATCTTATATCCTGTGTGTGGTTGGTTGATTGGTTGGTTTTCAATGCCCTATATGTGGTCATTTAAAACAAAGGCAGATTCATTATCTTCATTACAGTATTTTTCCACTGTGGAAATACGAGCTGGTTTTACCATTATTATTATTATAAAATATGCATACCACTACCAAATTTTATCAATCAATCAATCAATCAATCTTCTTAATGTATCTAGCTGTTTGCTGATAACATAAAGTCCACTGTAATCTATTCAGTTGTTGTTTTTCACGAGAAATGAGGGGTATTTTGATCGGTGTTCATTATAGATGCCTGTTGCTAGTAGCCAGAGGTGGGGTGTAGTCAATATATACTGCAGGGCTGTGTCTTCTGCAACTGGTACTGATGATTTTAATTTACTTCTTTTGTGGTTTATGGATGGACAGCATAGAAGAATGTGTTCCAGATCTTCATCATGATTATTACACCACAGACAAGTAGGATTATCAGAAATGTGAAATCGGTGTAGGTACAATTGAATGACAATGTGACCTGTTCTGGCTCTTGTTAAAAATGTTTGAACATATCTGGGGAAGTTTTTGTACATTTCCAGGTCATTTGGTTTCTTTTGTACAGACTGTAAAATTTTTCCTTTGTCAGAAGAGAGCCAATTATTGATCCATAGGTTTATAAAATGAGACTTTACTGAAGCAAAAGCATTGGATAGAGATATCACTTGAAGAGGTCTTGGTTGCAAATATGTTGCCTGTTTTGCAATATTATCGACTTTCTCGTTTCCAGGTATACCACAATGACTAGGTATCCATTGAAATGTTATTTCCTTTTGGAGTTCTTTTAGTTTACTTAGTTGTTTCTGAATTGGAATAATTCTATGTGCATATAGGTTTGGTACATATTTGATTATATTAAATATAGCCCCCTTGCAGTCGGTAAGTATGCAAATAGATTTTTCAGAAATTTGAGTATCACACTGAAGAGCAGCATCAATAGCTAGCAATTCAGTGTCAAGACTGGAGGAGGATGAACATGGTATGATATAACTTTCTTGATATTTTGGAATATAATACCCTGCTCCTGATGTCCCATTATTAGGATTTAGAGATCCATCTGTATAAATTTGAAGGTGACCCTTATATGTGCTGCAGAGTAGTTCCATGGCATCTAACTTAAGAATGTATGGAGGATCATTTTTGGAATGATTTCCTGGAATTTGCGTGCTATGTTCTGGAATCACCCATTTCCATGGAGGAATTTCGTTCACAACTGGAGTTTTAGGAATGAGTGTGTCTGTGATATAGATTGGTATTTCTTCTCTTTTTATTTTATAGAAATTACACAGGATATCATCTGACAGTTTGAAGAACATCTGAGATCTGTTTACCAAATTTTATGTTACTTGTTAATTTATGTACGTAATAATAATAATAATAATAATAATAATAATAATAATGATAATGATGATAATAATAATAATAATAATGTATTTTATTTTACCTGGCAGAGTTAAGATCTATAATTAATATAAATACGTAAGTAATAATGGGCGGCTGGGTAGCTCAGTTAGTAGAGCAGCTGGCTACGGACTGAAAGGTCTGGGGTTCGATCCCAGGTGGTGACAGGATTTTTTCTCGTTGCCAAACTTTCAGAACGGTCCCGAGGTTCACTCAGCCTCCTATAAAATTGAGTACTGGGTCTTTCCCGGGGTTAAAGGCGGTCAGAGCGTGGTGCCGACCACACCACCTCATTCTAGTGCCGAGGTCATGGAAAGCATGGGGCTCTACCTCCATGCCCCCAAGTGCCTTCATGGCATGTTACGGGATACTTTTACCTTTACCTTTTACGTAAGTAATAATAATAATAATAATAATTATTATTATTATTATTATTATTATCATTATTATTATATGTTGTGAAAAACTATTATTGAATCTTATCTAATTTATCTGTTAATCAGTGTGTGTGTATGTGCATGTCTCTGAGCTATCAGCGGGACTAAGTAATGTATGTACTAGAAAGTCATAATAGAAATAATGTTGATATTTGTGATATGTAAATAATACATTATGAAACTAGTTTATAATGTTACACTTTAAAGAAATATCAAATTTGTAATGATGGGTAGTTTGATATCATTGTCTATGAAGAATGGGTTGCAATGACAGCAGTGATGTATTAAATATTATTGTACAGAAAATCGTTTCATAATACTAACTTTTAGGAACATATTATGCCATCATAATAGAAGTCATGACATTTTAGTTGGCTTGGTAATATTTTACAGCACTGGTACAATAATGTGGCATTTTGAGAACGATTTTGACTAACAATAAAGACTATTTATAATGCTGGTATAGGCCTACAAAAATAGTACATTATGCAACGAGCCTATAATGGTAGTAATTAAGATGCGAGTATGTTTATGAAATGAGCGCAAGCTAGTTTCATAATTTTCATACAAGCGTCTTAATTACCATTATAGTCAAGTTTCATACGACTTTTTATGCTCGACCATATTTCTAACTTGAAATTATTCATAAGTATTCATGTTATTCTTATCTGACTGAGGAACGGAACTGACCTTGTGCAATACCTCGTAAATTGTGAGATGTGCGCAGACGCGAAAGTATTGATTTTTTCCGAGAAACAAATGTCGACATTGACCTTGATATAATCTAGAGAGTAAAATAAACATTAATCTTGATATAACCTTGAAATTGAATTAGACATTGAAAAACGAGATGACAAATTGAATTTATTTGAATATTATTTACTATTGATGCTAATTATTATAGTAACAGAACTAGTTGTCTTTCAATTGCATATCCGAGAATAATCGATACTTGTGCTTTCATATTGCTACAATGGTATTTTCTGATTGGTGGAAAACCTGAACTTTAATGAATAGGTGTACTTTAATGAGGTCCATTAAAGGGGTGCTAACAGGTGTATAATTACTACATTTCGGCATGGTCGAGCATAAAATTGTTTTTGACATACTTTCTCTACAGTTTTGTTATTTTGATATTTCCTTTTATTTCAGAACTTGGAAGAAAAGTCGTGGCCTACAGCTGTTCTGATGAGTGTTGGAAAATTTCTGTACAACATTATCATGAGGGACGTTAAAGTTGACGTTAATGTCACAAAAATGAACAGCAAGTCTCAGTAAGAATTTTAGCTTATGTGTTGTGGGTAGTTAATATATAACTATTTAATTCAATTTTGTAACACACCATTGTAATGCCAGTCATTATTTGTGATATGTCGACACTACTAATTTACAAATCAGCAAGTGAGAAGTCTGCTTCTGTAAGAGATTTAAACTCTCCAATGATTTCATTACATCTTTTTATTGGCTCTTAAAATATCTATTGCTCTCCTAAAAAAAAATCACCTCAGTTGATAGCTTTGTTGCGGGCTAAAGCAGGGAGATGCACTATCACCTTTACTTTTTAACTTCGCTTTAGAATATGCCATTAGGTAAGTTCAGGATAACAGGCAGGGTTTAGAATTGAACGGGTTACATCAGCTGCTTGTCTATGCGGATGACGTGAATATGTTAGGAGAAAATACACAAACGATTAGGGAAAACACGGAAATTTTACTTGAAGCAAATAAAGCGATCGGTTTGGAAGTAAATCCCAAAAAGACAAAGTATATGATTATGTCTCGTGACCAGAATATTGTACGAAATGGAAATATAAAAATTGGAGATTTATCTTTCGAAGAGGTGGAAAAATTCAAATATCTTGGAGCAACAGTAACAAATATAAATGACACTCAGGAGAAAATTAAATGCAGAATAAATATGGGAAATGCGTGTTATTATTCGGTTGAGAAGCTCTTATCATCCAGTCTGCTGTCCAAAAATCTGAAAGTTAGAATTTATAAAACAGTTATATTACCGGTTGTTCTGTATGGCTGTGAAACTTGGACTCTCACTCTGAGAGAGGAACATAGGTTAAGGGTGTTTGAGAATAAGGTGCTTAGGAAAATATTTGGGGCTAAGCGGGATGAAGTTACAGGAGAATGGAGAAAGTTACACAACGCAGAACTGCACGCATTGTATTCTTCACCTGACATAATTAGGAACATTAAATCGAGACGTTTGAGATGGGCAGGGTATGTAGCACGTATGGGCGAATCCAGAAATTCATATAGAGTGTTAGTTGGGAGACCAGAGGGAAAAAGACCTTTAGGGAGGCCGAGACGTAGATGGGAGGATAATATTAAAATGGATTTGAGGGAGGTGGGATATGATGATAGAGACTGGATTAATCTTGCACAGGATAGAGACTGATGGCGGGCTTATGTGAGGGCGGCAATGAACTTTCGGGTTCCTTAAAAGCCATTTTTAAGTAAGTAAGTAAGTTGATAGCTTTGTTTACTGTAATCTTATTGTCTGTCTTTGTTATTATTATTCTATCTTTTAAAAATGATACCTTTGTAACTCTTATCTTGTTATGTATCTTTTCTATTTATGCTACATATCTTTTTAGATGGCACCTTTGTAAACTGTTATCTTATTATGTATCTTTATTATTTATTCTATCTTTTTGGTAGTTCTTACGATTCCTTTGCAGAACATAACAACTTTCAGTTCTAATAATTTATTAATTGTACATTAAATTTCTCTAGTATAATATGTCCTTCAGGCAGCCTCTGTTTAGAGGAAGTATGTTAAAATGAAATAAGTGATTTCATGACAGACATACATTATAACTATTATTATGTTCGTAAGTTTCAATTTAAATTGAACTAGTGGCTTGTACAGCAGAGGCTGCAAACTAAGTTCATTAGACGTTCAAATAAAAATTTGTCAGGTTTATTTTCAATGAAGAATACCAGACATTCTGAAAGTTATTTGCTTCCATCATAATGAAAGATACTCTCTCTCTCGAGCCAATACTGAAGAGAACCACGCATATAAATATCTACACCACACTGCCATTAAATATATGAAAAAGACCCACCCCACTTGATTAATAATTATAAAAATATTTGATTTTTAATAATATTATCTTACGTAAGTTTTATATCTTTCAGTAACATATACTATATATACTATATAGCTGCCACTCAGTAAAATATAGAAATCAAAATCTAATTTAAGTTATTCTCTACATCTACTTATATAACCCCAAAATGTTTCACTTTCATATCATCAATATAGCATTAATATGTATAATTAATGAAAAGTAGTCACATCATGGCATTAACTATAATAATATTACATTTCTAATGGTAATAATGTCATCAAACCACCTGAAGTTTTGTAGATTTTAATATCCAATACACAGCTGTACCCAGAAAATTACACACCACAGAATCGAACCTGTAAATTATTTTTAGTAAGTTAAGTTTTTAATAACCAATTTAATTTGAGCTCTAAATATGTCAGCATTCTTGCAGATCATGGCCTTCGTGTAATATTGTTTAGTGTAGTGTGTGTTTTGTTTTATTCTGAAATGCAATTAGCTAGTTCTCAAAACTGACGACAGATGGATTTTGGCAAATAGGAAAATTATGTTGAAAAATTGACATTTCACTGAAAACTACTATTTTTCTGAAAAACTTTTGAGTTCCGAGCTTCAAAATGAGGGGTCATTTATTAAAATCCGTTCAGCCGTTTTCCCTTGTTTCCATTACCAGTTCAAATTATATATATATAGATATACATTTTTTGTGTAATTAATGTATTGTGCTTTTAGGCATCTTCTCCCAGCATTCTACACATTATTCAGAACTCAGGGGCGCATGTTGAAGGAGGAAGTTAAACCGCATCCTGTATTAGCACGGTTGTTTAGAGGTGCTGCTCAAGAGACTCTGGTATTTGATGTGACTACAGTACCAATGCTGAGTCCACCTCTGCCGTGGACATCCGTCACCAGCGGTGGTTACTTAGTCGCGAAGGCAGATCTCATTAGGTGGGTGATAAATGCAAATTAAATATAGGCCAAACCCTGTAAGCATCTTAACTATATCTCATTATGACGTAATTTCACACTGACTTACAAGAGAACTGTTAATGGGCTCACACCTGAACCTCCTGTCAAACTGCGCTCATTGTTAGATCTCCACATAAGGAGGCAAATATGAAAAATTAAAGATCCGTACTAACTGTTGAAAGAAGAGCAGTTTGGCTTCAGGAAGGGAAAAGGTAGAGAGATGCAATTGGACTGCTATGAACAATCGGCGAAAGATACCTAGAGAAGAAGAAAGAAGTGTATGTGGTATTTGTGGACCTAGAAAAGGCGTTTGACAGAGTGGATTGGAATAACCTGATGGGGATCCTGAAGAAAATTGGCGTGGATTGGAAAGAGAGGAGGCTGTTCAGTAACCTTTATATGAAACAACGAGTGAAGTCAGAATAGGAGAAGGAATGTCAGAAGGAAGTGAAATAGGGAGAGGAGTATGACAAGGATGCCCTTTATCACCTACCCTGTTCAATATCTACTTGGAGGATTTAACGAAGAACTGTTTTCAGAACATGGGAGGAGAGATAGTAGGAGGAAGAAGAATAAAGTGTGTAAGATTTCTTGATGATATGGCGTTGTTACCAGGAGAGGAGATGACAGTAAGGGATATGCTACTATAATCTTTTCGCTGTAAGAAAAATCCTAATATAAACAATAGCACGTGACTGAAGTGAGGCTTCATTGGCCGCTGTTTGGCGCCATAGATTCTCAGTACGTGTTCCCGCCTACTGTTTACATTCTGTTTCATGTTAAACATTTCCTGTTACTCGTCAAGTAAGCCTAACCTCATAACAATGCATTCATTTGTTTAGGAAACATTTACTTTATAATCACTCTAATTAAAACTCACATAACATAGTATATACATTTAAGACTATTTGTTTTTCTCCGCTTTTGAGAGGGTTTCCACTTATGCAGAAGCCATACTTCAGTACCACGTGCTTACGTGAACAACCACGAGCTCAAGTGACGCCAGCTTGTTACAAGAACAGACTACCTCGGTATTACTGTTGGTATTCATCCGCGTTCATAGTACATAACAAAATATAAAAGTAGCTTTTCTTTTACATAGCGTTTTACATATGAGTGAAGTTATATGTTTCATTGTATTTAACAACTAGAGTTCAATTTTTTTATTTTTAAATAATATAAGATGATAGTTTCCAAATACGGACTATATTTTCCTGCGTTGTGTGAGTGTTTCGACTGTGAGCCAATCACGGGTATGACAGCCACATGCTTGTGTTTACATTAGGATTTTTCTTACAGCAAAAAACAGTATAGAGCTAAATGACAGCTGTGAGCAGTATGTCAACAAGAAGAAGACCGTGGTCATAGGGAAAGAAAAATAAAGAAGGTAAACTTGCGAATTCTAAATGATATCTGTCTCCCTTGGTAGCGAACTTCCGAGTGTGTCTGACAATTCAGGTATCCATGAAGACTATTTCCTCCTCTCCTCGTTTACCCATACATCTATGCTGCTATGATGTAAGGATATGGTAGGAATGCTGGTTGGAAACGATGGCATTGATGGACGCGGGCTGACCTCGCTGACTGAGCAGGTATACACGGCTCACTGCTCATAACAGTTTTCTTGTTTTGTCGAGAAATGCTTACTTTCAGTGCTGTGGCCCTCTGCATATTTTATGTTCATCAGGGAAAGGGCTAATGTGATTTACATAACGCAATTTCATTGAATTGCTAGATATTCTCTCACTACTACATATTCTGTATGTGTTGTGAAAACTTTAGGAAAAGATACAGGGTACTTTCATCTTTATGAATAATATTTTCAAAATATAATGCAGAATTTTCCTCCACTGCAGGTTACCTCAGCAAGCAGCCCAACAATGGCATCTTCTTAAAAAGACTCCTGCTCAACAGTTGTACCCCAGTCTCGATTCACTAAACCAGCTCGGGTCTATCCCATGGACTGTGAATGAAGCGGTAATTGTTTACACATACTGACAGTACAACCATTACAAAAATTATCCTTATGATCTAATAATTAAGTGTAATTGTAATATTATATATTATTTTTTATGCTCGACCATGCCGAAATGTAGTAATTATACACCTGGAAGTAGCCCTTTATTGCACCTCATTAAAGTACACCTATTCATTATAGTTCAGTTGTTCAGCCAATGAGAAATCACCATTGTACCATTATAAAACCGCAAGTATCGATTATTCTCGGATATGCAATCGAAAGACAATTAGCAAAACGTCACGGAGGCTGGAAATCCAATACTGTCGCAGAAGGTTATGTTATGTTACTATAATAATTAGCGTTAATTGTAAATAATATTCAAATAAATTCAATTTGTCATCTCGTTTTTCAATTCTAAATCAATTTCCAGGTTATATCAATATTAATGTTCATGTTATTCTCTAGATTATATCAAGGTCAATGACATTCGTTCCTCAGGAAAAAATCAATACGTTCACGTCTCCGCACATCTCACAATTTAGAAGGTCAGTTCCGCTCCTCACTTAGATAACCATAACATGAATACTTATGAATAATTTCAAGTTAGAAATATGGTCGAGCATAAAAAGTCGTATGAAACTTGCCTATAATGGTAATTAAGACGCTCGTATGAAAATTATGAAACGAGCGCAAGCGACATACTCTCATCTTAATTACTACCATTATAGGCTCGTTGGATAATGTACTATATTGCATTAGATCACGTTATAACTGTAATGATATTTAAATAATTTCTGTTATTTGATGTCGAGTTATTTAAAGAATGAATACACAGTGATGTTACATAATTTTCTTTGTCTTCAAAGGTTTTGGATGTTGTTATTGAAGTATTCAACTCTGGAGGTTCTTCGAGACTAGATATTCCAGAACCTTCATCTGCCTGTCCTCTTCCTGGTCCTATCACACCCGAGATGACGAAAACAGAAAGATTCAATGCATACAGACAAAGAATGGCTCTGAGAAGGCGTAAGGCAGAGATGTATGGCTTGTGGTGTGAAGCTCTTTATAGGTTGTCATTAGCAAATCATGTAAGTTATTGTTAACTTCCGAATAATATTAGTTTTCATAATTGGTTTACAATTTTATCGGTTAGACTGAACCTATATATGTATGTATATATATATGTATTTTTTTTCCAGTTTCGGAAACGCATCTTTTGGCTTCCACATAATATGGATTTCCGAGGACGAGTATATCCGTGTCCACCACATCTGAATCATTTAGGTTCTGATATGGCAAGATCACTTCTCTGTTTTGCAAAGGGAGAACCTTTAGGACCAAAGGGTCTAGACTGGCTGAAGGTTGGTTGAAGCTGGCTTTGTATATACTGTGATAACCAGACAGAGGATTTTCGGTTCCTACACAGTGACAAAACACCACGTCCTTTGACGTATGGAGCGCGTGTAGCAATGAGTTGACCTGCAACTGATGTAGACCTAACGTTCAGTATCAGGATCGAAAATCCGCTGTCTGATGATAACTGTGATAGTTTTCTAGAACGAATTAAGAATTAACAATGATAAACAAAACTCTACTGTACATTAATTTATTAAACTAGCCATACCCATGTGCTCTGCTGCACCTGTTAAAAATAAATATAAAGTATTACATAATTAAAATAGGACGTTTGATGCAGGGAACATTCGTGTTTGATAGAAGGATAAATCGTTTAATATGTTACTTAATTTAAATTGTATTTAAATAATTAAAATGCAGTCATTTTGGTCCAGAGAGCAATCATTTGGTGCAATGACAGTTCCTTTAACATGTTTCTTAATTGTTATTACATGCAACCATAGTTTAATGAAGATTGACATATCGTTTAGTTTTAATGTGTATACTTTATATTACTTGCTATATGTTTCAGAAGTTACTGTAATAACATTGTAAAATTATGTCCATCTAGAGAAACTACGCTTTCCGATGGTGAAATAATAATTAAACAATTAATTAGCTTTCGATATTACTTCATACAAACACAGAAACATTCTCTTAGGCTATGTTTAATAGCTTTCGATTGTTGTTGTCCAAGGCCCCTTATAGATGAAGTCATTTGTTTTTATTTCAGTACAGCGCCTTAGATGGCGTTGTTATTGTAATTTTAAAACTCATTTATCTCATTAAATATCAGTCCTATCAACATTTTGTATTGAATAAAACGTATCAGAAATTATTTTTAAAGAAACATTTCTTATGTAATATTTTTCATGAAAATCAATAATAAGCGAGATATTTCGATTTATTTAATTCAGGCCTCCTTATAACCCCCCTTTTAAATAAAGTATTTTGAATGCCATCTAGCCTAAAATCTAAGTTACAACGAACTTAATTTATATTCCAATTTTCATATAAATCGGTTAAGCCAAATTCGCGTGAAAAGGTAACAAACATCCAGACAGACATAAAAGGTAAAAGGTAAAGGTATCCCCGTAACATGCCATGAAGGCACTTGGGGGCATGGAGGTAGAGCCCCATGCTTTCCATGACCTCGGCACTAGAATGAGGTGGTGTGGTCGGCACCACGCTCTGACCGCCTTTTACCCCGGGAAAGACCCGGTACTCAATTTTATAGAAGGCTGAGTGAACCTTGGGGCCGTTCTGAAAGTTTGGCAACGAGAAAAATCCTGTCACCACCTGGGATCGAACCCCGGACCTTCCAGTCCGTAGCCAGCTGCTCTACCAACTGAGCTACCCGGCCGCCTCCAGACAGACATACAAACAAAAATTTCAAAAAGCGATTTTCGGTTTCAGGATGGTTAATTATACATGTTAACACCAATTATTTTTAGAAAATCGAAAATTACCAGAAAAATTTTGGCTACAGATTTATTATTAGTATAGATAATTTCTCAGCCACACACACATATACACACTTTTCATTGTCATAAAGTGTCATGTTTTTTTCCTGTTATTCTGCCCCATTATTCTTCTGCTCCTATTTGTCTTGATTGTTGTCATTGAGTCAACATCATCGTTACAATTATCATTCATCATCGTCGTCATTGTTTTTGTATTTATCTCACATGTGGTCACCAAAATTTATTTTTAGATGCACGTGGTGAATTTAACTGGTTTGAAAAAACGAGACCAAGAAGTTGAAAGACTTCAGTTTGCAGAGGAAATCTTACCTGAAATCTTAGACTCTGCAGAGTCTCCTCTAACTGTAAGTTTGTATAGATACTTTCTTTCTCCACTGTAGTTACCTATATGATATCTTTCTCTTCAAATTGAAGTTTCCATTCCTGTTTGTTAAAGGGTCGAATGTGGTGGGCGCAGTCAGAGGAGCCTTGGCAAACTCTTGCTTGCTGCATGGAAATATCAAAAGCTATTAAATCAGGAGATCCAGAAAACTATGTTTGCCATTTTCCTGTACATCAAGATGGGTCTTGCAATGGATTGCAGCATTATGCTGCGCTGGGTAGAGACAAAGCAGGTGCAGAAAGTGTGAACCTCACTCCAGCTGAGAAGCCTCAAGATGTATATAGTTGTGTAGCTGCCTTAGTAAGTAGTAAAGACAGATTTCTTAATAGTTGTTGTTGTTTTCTAATGCCAGGCATTTGACAGTAAAGTCATTTGACCTCTTGCACTCCAATATTTTTCAAAGATATGGTGAAAATGGCAAGTTGTAGCCAATTTAAGTGAACACCATATTTTAACATTTTGGTGGCTACTTCATTCACACACAACCCCCAGAATGTCTGGAGGACCACACCTGCTGTTGGTGGCATGGAGTTAAATTGATGGAGAAAGGAACAGGCATCTTTATTCCCTGTCATGTTCTCTAGTTGTCCATCAAGAGTAAATTAAAGAGTTAAAAAGTGAGAATACAAGTGAGAAGTCAGTAGATTTTTTTTTCTATATGCTTATAGAATTATAATCGTCCTTTTATTATTGAAGTATTATACAGACGTGGACAAATTATTAACAAAATTGACGATTTTTATGATAATTTTGTTTACAAAATTTGACTTTTCAATTTAGACTACAGTTGACAATTTTGGATATTTCTATCATTACAGTAGACAGAAATATGCAAAAATGTCAACTGTAGTTTAAATTCAAGAGTCAAGTTTTGTAAAAATATATAATAAAAATCTTCAATTTTGCTAATAATTTGTAAATTAGCAAAAATGTCAACTGCATTGAAGAGTCAAATTTTGTAAAAATATAAAACAAAAATCTTCAGTTTTGCTAATAATTTGGAAATATCCAAAATGTCAACTGTAGTCCAAATTGAAGAACCGAATTTTGTAAAAATATACAATAAAAATCTTCAGTTTTGCTAATAATTTGTAAATATGCAAAAATATCAAATGTAGTCCAAATTGAGGAGTTAAATTTAAAAAAATATACAATAAAAATCTTCAGTTTTGCTAATAATTTGTAAATACACAATAATTTCAACTGTAGTCTAAATTGAAGAATCATATTTTGTAAAAATATATAATAAAAATCTTCAATTTCGCTAATAATTTGTTCATGTCTGTAGTATATGGCGAGGGAAGTATTTGAAAAACAGGAAGTGCTCTATTTTATTTATGTAAGTCTGACTGATATATGAGTTTGAATAACGCAGAATATTAATAACACATAAATTAAAATAAATATTAAGAATATCAAGATTAGGCCTATAATATATGGAACGTAGTGAATTAAGTAATTTCCGTACTATGATTTTTTAAAAGTGATTTTGCTTCAGTAATCCTGATAACATGATTTTTTTATTCCTCTACATTTATTTACTAATGTAGATATTACTTTAAAAATTCCCACTGAAAACTTGATAATAGTAATCCTGTACGTTTTGTGTTTGTTGTATTCGATGTCTAAGTAAAAAAAAAATCACAGTTGTATTCATAATTACAATACGAATTTTGTTTTCTTACTTTTTTCTAAACTGTGATTAGATGTGATTAGTATATAAACTGTATACTAGAAGCCATTCCATGGTGGTTGAAGGATGATCTTCAATGCTCTGTGGACGAAAATTCGTCTACTCCATAAGACGTCCATGTGTTGCTGTCTTTGTAACCTGCGTGAAATGACAAGGCCATGCTTCAACTACGGTTAAATGGCTTCTAATTAAGCAATGGATAGATACGTAGCTCGTATTGTTTATTGTCATCTATGCAATGAGTACTGTAAGCATTTGACGTGAATGTAACATATATTTCTTAATGCTAATTAGGTTGAAAGGGAAAGGTCCAAGGATGCTGCAAATGGATTGCAGATAGCTCAAATGTTGGAGGGATATGTACGTAGGAAAGTAATCAAGCAGACAGTTATGACAACGGTGTATGGTGTCACACGATTTGGAGCTCGACTTCAGATTGCCCGCCAGTTGAAAGGTAAATTATTTGCTTTGAATTAAATGCTTTTAAATACTTGTAATTATTATTTGTAGCTTTGTATTTATGTAAACTGTGTGGCTTTTGTTCTTTACTTGTTGTAGATATTGAAAACTTCCCAAAAGATTTTGTGTGGCAGGCCTCAACGTATCTTGTAGGAAAGACGTTTGAAAGCTTGCAAGAAATGTTTACTTCTACAAAAGAAATTCAGGTTTGTATTTTGAATAACAGTATATTTTATATTCAGTTCGGTTGCAAATCTTATTAATTTTACTGTTTGGTACCAGGATCCTATTGTACAATAATAACACAGATAGTGGTGGTACATTGCATGATTATATACAGTACTTGAACGATAGCAAAATTTATTAATGGAAGAAAGTTAAATACAATATCTCATTTTGTTTTTTTGTATGTTATGATTAGAGCCCGGAATTTTAGGTGCTAAACATTAAGAATGGCACTGAGTATAGATGAATAGATGTGGTGCCCGTGAGGAGGGTTTTAAGCCTAGTTCACAGGAGTTTAATCTATACTAATAATAAATCTGTAGCCAAAATTTTTCTGGTAATTTTCGATTTTCCAAAAATAATTGGTGTTAACATATATAATTAACCATCCTGAAACCGAAAATCGCTTTTTTGAAATTTTTGTTTCTATGTCTGTCTGTCTGTCTGTCTGTCTGGATGTTTGTTACCTTTTTCACGCGATAATGGCTGAACCAATTTATACGAAAATTGAAATATAAATTAAGTTCGTTGTAACTTAGATTTTAGGCTATATGGCATTCAAAATATTTTATTCAAAAGGGGGGTTATAAGAGGGCTTGAATTAAATAAATCGAAATATCTCCCTTATTATTAATTTTCGTGAAAAATGTTACATAACAAAAGTTTTTTTAAAGGTGATTTCCGATAAGTTTTATTCTATGCAAAATTTTGATAGGACTGATATTTAATGAGATAAATGAGTTTTAAAATTAAAATAACGCCATCTAAGGTGCTGCAATTAAATAAAAACAAATTGCTTCGTCTATAAGGGGCCTTGGACAACAACATGTATAATTAATTATCCTGAAACCGAAAATCCCTTTTTTGAAATGTTTGTTTGTATGTATGTATGTATGTATGTATGTATGTATGTATGTATGTATGTATGTATGTCTGTCTGTCTGTCTGTCTGTCTGTCTGTCTGTCTGTCTGTCTGGATATTCTCTGAACCAAATGATCATATTTTAATTATTTGCTTGTATTAACAATTAAGAAATATGTTAAAGGAATTATCATTGCACTAAATGAGTGGTGTCTGGACCAAAATGATCGCATTTTAATTATTTAAATACAATTTCAATTAAATGACATATTAAACGATTTATCCTTCTATCAAACACGAATGTTCCCTGGACCAGATGTCCTATTTTAATTATGTAATTACTTTATATTTATTTCTAACAAGTGCAGCGGAGCACATGGGTACGGCTAGTATTTAATAATAGACAACAGAGTCACAGGGACTGGGTAATGACTCTTGCAAACTGTGTGCTAATTTGTAAATTGTAGTTAAGAGGATTAGAGACATTTAACAGTACCAAAAGAAAAATACTGAATGACAAGAATGACATGTCAAAGAAGTGGGGGCATGGCTTCTATTTTATAAACTATACTGAGGAACAATATTAACTTTTAGCACCTAAAATTCCGGCTCTAGTTATGATTAATGAAATAACGAAATTAAATCATTTGCAAATTTTTTCGAAGATTTTCTGTATTAGTGATAGTGTAATATTTTGTACTCCACGTTTTAAGTGTGTTTTTATTTTAAAGTAATTACTTCAAATTTACAGGATTGGTTCACGGAATGTGCAAGACTTATTTCTCAAGTATGTGGTCAGAATGTGGAATGGGTTACACCATTGGGCCTTCCAATTGTTCAGCCATATAGTCGACAAAATAAAAAACTCGACATTCTGTCTTCTGCGAAGAAAATCAAGGAGCATTATGCATTGGACATGTTCGAGTATGTATGAAATAGAGTAGTGTTACTTCCTTTATATATGACGTCAGTGGCTGCTCGTGATAAAATATTATGTGTGTTCACAATTTTGTGGTTCCAAAATCAAGAGAATTTGAAATCGTACGTTTAGTCTAATATGAAATGTCATGATTCCAATGTTTCACTATCGAAAAAAACCGTATATAAATTCAAAACAACATATAATAATAATAATAATAATAATAATAATAATAATAATAATAATAATAATAATAATAGTAATAGTAATAATAATAGTAATAATGAAACCCAGTCTTTTTATTTCCAATTTTTCCTGGTAAGCCAGTTTACCCAGTTCTTTACTGATCAAAATTGCTTGAACAGAGTTCATTGTTTATGTTTGTTAAAAATGAATACATACCACAGTCCCGTTAGTTACAAACGCATGTGTTCAGTAATATATTTTGATTCACAACACACTGATACACTACAGCCTATACCAGTACTGTAATCCCATTAGCATAGATTGATTACTATAAATACATATCAGTAAATATTATTCTTAAATATTATACACCACCATACAGATACTTAAATTCATACCACCACCACAGTCAGACAGCATGTGTTTGAAAGTCAAACTATGCTATTATGCTGACACTGAAGTATAGTAATTCACAAACTACACTCTCGTAGCAGCACTGTACACACATCCACGTAAAGTAAACGTTCCTACAGTCAGATGCTGATATCTACAGGCTATTAAATTTCCTCCTCGAGATATAGCACGTGAACGATAGGCATCGATGCACCTGACATCTGTAGGATAGATACTCATCATGTTCACTTAACGCTTTGTGCTCTTGACGAGTCATAAGCGGCCAGCTAAAGACAATTTTCTCCCACGCATGCGTGAAATTCCTGTAACCATCTCGAAAAGAGCACGGCTTGTACATGAACGGATGTTGCCAAGTTTACATTAGAAGTTTATGCAAGATGCGGGAAGTTTAAAATACTCGATTCTGATATTATACATCCCCACTACATCACTACGGTATCAAATAATAAAACTAGTCGTGCATTAATGGAAACAAGGTGTTCACGTGCTCTTATTGACGCACCGCCACTGTATGACGTTATGTCTCATTAATGTACTTCTTTTCTCTCCTCAGGAGGCCAAATGTAATGAAGCAGAAGAATGCCTTTCCTCCGAACTTCATCCATTCTTTAGATTCTAGTCACATGATGTTGACTTCTCTGTTCTGCGAAAGGGCAGGCATCACATTTGTCTCAGTTCACGACTGCTTTTGGACTCATCCGAGCACTGTAGATGTTATGAATAAGGTACAGTGAGTTATGAATAAACATTTAGTGCAGTAAGATGTTCAGTGATTTAATAATTATTTATTGAATCCGTTTCGTCTTCATTGTAGGTTTGCAGGAATCAGTTCGTAGCTCTTCATTCACAGCCTATCCTAGAGGATCTATCTGACTTCCTGGTGAAGAAGTACAGTTATTCAGAAAGGTAAATACCATCACTTCCCATAACTATGGTCCTGGAACACAACTATGGTCTACGATATAACCATTCAAAGAACATTGTAGAAGTAGCAGACCATTTGCAGTGACTTGACTTCAAACTACAGTATAGCAAAAATATAGATAAACTAGGTACTACATTATGGAGTACAAAATTTGAATGGCTGTATTGTGGACCATAGTTGTGTTCCAGAACCATAATTATGAGAACTTATGGTACAAAGTCGTTAAACTAACGAAGTTCTCTGTCACTGCAGATCTTTGAAAAATTTAAATTCTGTAATTTGAAATCTTTTTTTTCAATCAATCAATCTTCTTAATGTATCCAGCTGTTTGATGGCAACATACAGTCCACTGTAGTCTATTCAGTTTTTGTTTTTCATGAGAAATGAGGGGTATTTTGATCGGTCAAAATCTTTTTTTTTATAATTATAACTTAGGATTTGGATTAGGTACAGTAATTCAATTTTAAGATCATCAATGGTACCAGTGTTAATTGCCTATGTTGAGTGAGAAGAAAATACAGTGTGTGATAAGTTTAATTTGTCAAATATAATGCTAGAGCCTATAAGATGCATTTTTGTTATGTAAAATGTCTGAAAACGTGTTTATTCAAAGCTGTTAGCTGTTGTTGAAATTAACACACAGGTATGAACATAATCATTTATTATACAAATCTGGCTTTCAGGTAGTAGCTCCCTGTAAAGCAGGTTCGAATAATTTCAAGGAAAAGTTGTTCCGGGGCCGGGTATCGATCCCGGGACCCTTCGCTTAGCGCGTGAACTCTCTTCTGACTGAGCTACCCCAGGAACTATACACGACACCGTCACAAGTTTTCCTTTGTATCCACCCAACTCAAATGAGCTGACAAGACGCCAGAACTCAAATGTGAGTGCACACAAATACTGTGTGACTTAAATTGTGGCTTTCTGTTAACGTACCTCCAAATAAAAATAGGTACGTTGACAGAAAGCCACAATTTAAGTCACACAAGTATTTGTGTGCACTCATAGTTGAGTTCTGGCGTCTTGTCAGCTCATTTGAGTCGTGTGGATACAAAGGAAAAATTGTGACGGTGTCGTGTATAGCTCAGTCATAATAATTTATTGTTATTCATAACATGCAAATATCTTAAACATGCGGAAGATTCTCTTGAGTAAATGCAAAAAGCACTTCAGAATGTCTCTTTCTAAGCATTTCATTTTAATATTGGGGTTTTCTTTACAAATAGATAAAGAAAGGTCTATAATGCCAAACCAATAAATATTTCCAATACACAAATACCATTACTCAATTTATCAGAATATTTTGTAATTTGTTCATTGTGAGAATGTTAGGTACTTTATACAATATTTTTATTTGTATAAATATATGGTAACAGATAACATTAAGATATGTGGATCATATGCGGAGACTAAGAGGAAGGCAGAAAATAGGAAAGATTGGAGAATGCTGGGTTTGCAGTGAAAGACCTGTCTATGGCAGAACACTTATATATGTATGTAATAAGTGTTTTGTTTCGATAACATCATTCAGATATTTTTTTATTATAATCCTCTATGGGGGTTGTTTCGAAAGTAATGCCTCCTATTTGTTTTCATGGAAACTACAACAGATACAGCAAGCATAATAACACAGTTAAATAGAGCAAGGTTCAGCTATATATATTTATTTTGTGACCTGATAGAGTGTAAGAGAAGGCCCTATGGCCTTAACTCTGTCAGTATAAATAAAGAATTATTATTATTATTATTATTATTATTATTATTATTATCATCTGCTGAAATCATAATTTAATTTAAACATTTTATAACAAAGTTTTTAATGAAAGTTTGTAGAACATAAGATGTAAAATCATAAATACACCAAACTTCGTTTCATAATTGTTCAGCAGTTTTGTAGATAAATACAATGGGGAAGGGGACCGATGCACAAAATTTAAGAGGTGATTCTACATGTACATGATATAACATACACACTTTCGTCATCATTTCAGTCGCACACAATGCACACACACTGTCTACCTGTCTTCGTGTTCAGTCAACAGCATCAGTCTCCTCTACCAACATCACAATAAATAATCAATCCCACTCTCACTTCTCCGATCTTCACTTGCCATCGTACATTTCCAGGGTGTCAGCCAAGTGCTCGTTGTCTTGCGGCTTCTTGTGCTGGTTCGGTTTCTTACGCTTGTGGAGTGTCGGCTTCTTGGGTCTATGATCTTCCATGGAGCGGATTCCCTGTTTCTCCAGATATTCCTCTATCTTCAGGTTATCTGTGCTCTCAACTGCCACAGAACGCCAGAGTTTCTGGAACTCATCATCCATAGGCAGAGCTGCTGTCTTAATATTATTATTATTTTTATTATTATTATTATTATTATTATTATTATTTTTTTTTATTTTATTATTTTTTTTTCACATAGTCATCACTATTAATTATGCATTTTTGCCAGCAATGAACAAGAGCTTTCAAGCCGCTCTTGTAAAAATTTGAACCAGCAGAGGCAAGCCACTTTGTTAAGCTGCGATGTCAGCATCCTTGTCTGGAAAATGTTGCTGCTCACGTAGTCCATCTTTCATAGGCTGAAAGAGATGGAAGTCTGAAGGTGCTAAGTCCGGACTATACAGCGGATGTGATAGGACAGTCCAGTCATTTTGCAATGTGCGCAGTGGTCGTAAAACTGGCGTGGGGCCTGGCCTTATCATGTTGCAAGTGAAAGGTTTTCTTCTCTGGCCTGACTCTGGAAATTCAGGCTTCCAGCTTAGCCAAAATTGACAGTTTCTCCAGGCTCCAGGGTATCCAAAAGAATCACACCCCTCCTATTCCAGAAGACTGTCATTTTCGCCACTGTTGAAATGCACTACTCACGGCCTTACTGTGCTTGCATCCACTGTATGGTCTCTGTACACCTTCAGCAAACGTCGATGGATGTCAATGGGTGCAATTTGTTCGGCAGTGAGGAATTCAGTACCACATCTCTGTTTCTAACGCACTTCAATGTCAGATACCATTTTGGTAGATTGCCCTGCTGCCACTATCTGTCGCACGACAACCAAACTAACAGGATATTAGTGTGAAGGTTCAATCTTTACTACAACGTCACTAACATATGGCTCAGATGTTACAGGTCAACACAAAAAAATAGGAGGCATTACTTTCCGAACAATCCTAGTGTATTTGATATATAGGAATTGCTAATGCTTAGATTGTTACAGGTCTTTGGTTCCAATTCAGGTGAATAAAAAAACTTGAAACATTTTAAATGCACTCAGTAGATGTGAAATGTGCTGTACAATATAATTTGCATATTCTTATTCATTACGTATTTTACAATTAAGTAGCTAGTCTTACGGAAATATACAAGTGAATAAAAATTCGTTGAAAGTATCTTAATTTTCGCTAAAGATCACATGCTGAAGTGCATGTTCACGAATTTTTTTTTACCTTATACAGATCTCGCTGTGGTCTAAAATTTTCGTTAGCCCATATTTGCTCAATCTGCTAATGGCTTCATTGCCAAATGCAAGGCACTAGACAACAACATATTTGCTCAATAAGTTGTATAGTAGTAGTTTGTAACTGAGGTATATTTTAGTATAAGTAGAATATTACTATATCTTGTTGAAATAAAAAATTCAAGAACGTCATCAGGAACAATTTTGAACACATGGCTGTTTTACATTATTTTTCCCCCTGTTGGCTTCTATGTTCTGAAATGTTGGCTGTATATCTGTGACTAGTTGTGATGACATCTTCTCTGGAACTCTTATTTCATTATTCCAGACAATCAGAAATTCACATACTATAACGCCAAGATAAATATAGAAGCTTTATAATAAAAAAGTGGATATTGCAGTCTTGGTTGTGACTGATGTGTTACAGCCATAATTTCTGAGCAGCTACATATTTGTATTTCATATATACTGTTACCTTTTCAGGGAACTCACAAATGATGGTTCTGTGTCTGATATGACGAAGCGAAAACTGAACAAGATCTTGAGGAAACTTCCATCGAAAGGAGACTTCCAATTAGAGAGTGTTTTAAAATCTATTTATTTTTTTAGTTAAATATTGTAGATGTTTTACATGAAATACGGTTTCTATACATTAGTACATGTATGTAAATGACTGAACCATGTTGGTTTTATATTATGTAACTTTTAGAAATAAATATGTTTTTTTAAGTTTAATGTAAGAACTTATTGTTTCACTGTTGAATAATTCCTTGTTCTGCATTGTGTTGTAAGTTTTATTTATATTATTTTACTTCTTGACAAATACGTTCATATTGCAATATGGCAGCTATAGTCTGGTTGTTCTTATTTCTCCATAGGCGGAGTTAGGGGGTCACTGCTCCTCAAACATGTTTGAACTCTATTTTTTTTCTACTAACGTTAGAAAATATTGAATTCAAAAGATCTTTTTTTTTTTTTTTTTTTTTTTAAGATTAAGTTTTTGTGCTTAAATTGATGAATTATTGTCTTCAGTTCATATATCTGGATTATAGTATTTACTTTAAATTTCTGAATGTGTAAGAATTCCTATACCTCATTTGAAGAATGGAAGCACTATAATGTTTCTTTTGTAACGGCCTGTACTCATGTGTTAGAAGTCTGCAGGTGTTCAGGCTGCCAGTTGGAGATGTATAAATAACACACTGAACAACAATGCAGAAAAAAAAAGAAAAGTGATTCCGGTATAATGTGTGAATTTAAAGGCGAGATTAAATAAAATAATTAGAGTTCACATTTCGTATGATATCTTCAGGAAGGTAAACTTCATATAAAAAAGTTTCTGTTAGCACTGTTATGTAGTTTTATTGATATACTCATGTGTAGAAGTACGACAGAGAAAAATAGGGAGATTGTTTTAAGTTATGCCCTATTATAATTTGTAGTAAACCTACATTCAAGCCCTAAACATCGCGGATATGTATGTAACACTGTAAGAAACATGCCCCCCGAAAATACTTTATTAAATGATCACATTCCGATATACTGTACCACGGTCAAGCTATAACTTGGGAGGAGGAAAATGATGTCTCCCATAACCCCTATTATATAGGAATTCTATTGTTTTGCTTTGTCCCCCCCCCCCCCAAAGGAAACTGTTCTCTCTCTCTCTGCCTATGTTTCTGGCGGTGAATGACAAAACACTTCTAATCAGTTGACACATTGGTTCGCTGGTATTGGCTGCAAAAGACGTTATTCTCATGTTACATGTGTCTTCATGGGATGCAAGGGATAGTGAAGTGCATTCCATAACCTCTCCTATCCAATTCCCATCCTCAACCTGCTCGTGGTGCAACCTGCTTTTACAGATGAGGCTCTGGGGACCGGGTAATGGCAGTATGACCACACCATCAGAAATAGAGGAAATGCTATTTCATCTCTTATGCTGGCCTGCCACGGCATAGAAATGTTCCACAAGTGGTGCTTGTGAGAAAGGTCGGTGGACTCTAAAACTCCTCCCGGCCAGGTCCGATGGACCCATTAACCAACGACAGGTGTGGCCCTCCAGTCAGACTGGGGGTTTACGTGAGTGGGTGATGTAACCACCATTACAAACAAAAAATTGGTGCCCACTTAAAAAACGGTTACACTTATGCTAATTAACGAAGAAGAAATGACTGAAGATCATCTACAAACCTGTGAAGTTCTACCTGATGGATCCACCACAGAGAAATATTGGAGAGCAAGAGCGCTAATGGCTTCGTTGCCAAAAAGCCCGGCATTAGATAACAACAACAACAACAACATGTGTCTTCATTGTCAAGTCTGACATTCAACATTTAATTTTTTAAGGTGACATGTATTTATCTAGCCTGACGAGTTTACTTCCTTGGTTTGAATTGTAAATTATTTAAAAATAGCGTGTAAGAGGGCCTTAGACTAGAAATGTTTAGTTTAAATGTAGTTCTGTTTATAAGTATGCATAAGGATGTAATTATTTGACTTATTTGAACTGTTGTATCAGTGAAGTGAGGTGAGTCAGTGAAGTTATGGTTTTACAGAGCAGTGAACAGTTCCGATCAGTGATAATTTATAGTGTCAATGAAATGTGTTCTATAGTGTCAGTGAAATGCGTCATAGTGCCACTACAGGGAATGAGATGAGAGTAAAGTGAAAGACTATTGAAACTTATGTAGGATCTATACATAATTATGTAGGTTGTGTTGTAAAATTAGGTATTTTATTTATGTTTTATTATTATTGTGATAAATTGTATTGTGTATTCTTATTGTATGTGTGTTGTAAATTGTATTGTGTATTGTAGATTTTATTGTGTATTGCTTATCATTTTATTGTGTATTGTTAATATTGTATATACCACTGCCACCAGGTGCTTGCCCACTTGCAGTGTAAATAAATACATACATACATCTGCTGTAATCAGTTTTAACAAGATGTTAAACTTGTTTACTCCATTTGTATTGTGTTATCTGTCCAGGGAAAATGGGCGACTAATCCTTTACTTGGGCTGTCGCAAAAAAAAAATAAAATAAATAAATTTTAGATTAATTCATGGTTTTCTTGAAAGAGAGTGTATTGTGTTGTGCTGTTATCTGGGAAGAAGGGGACTTCCGGTAACTCCTGAAAATTTTAGGGTTGAAACATACTCATACAAGAAGTTTGTATTTTGTTAGACCGACAGAAATATAAAGTTGTTGCAATTTTATGTTGTAAAATTGGGAAACAGCTCGAGACTGGTGTATTGGTGATTCTCTTCAGTCCATTTGTTGAACACAGATGATTACTTTCAACATGTGCAGATTGCTGTTTCTATCTTCACATATTTGCTTTCTGGTTCTTGTAATTAAAAGTCTTGAAATTAAGGTACATTATCCTTTTTGAATACATTTTAACACTTTTAAAAGTTTTATGTTTTAATTAAATTATATTATGTGGAGCACCTTCTTCGAACATGAGAAAGGTTATAAGACAAGTTGAATTACATATTGAAGAGTTGATATGAAATTCATAGTAGTTTCCATCCAGCCTCGTGTAGTACCGGTAATGTTGCAGCCCCGCCATCTAGGCAGCAGTGTGAGTGGATTCATATCCTACTGTACTCAAAATAATTTGCATTGGTTTTGCATTCACTGCTGCTCCCGTGTCCCGCATTGGTTACTTGATGCTGATATATGAATCTCGAAGTTCTGCATAGAACATTTCTTTGTTAAAAAGACTTCTATTAGACATCTTGATTAGCCACTTTTATTAGTATTAACAAAATAGTCAGAGACGTTCGTTTCCATAATTTCCATAACGTTTTTAAGCTCTAACATATTTTAGGTCAGAATTCTCTTCCTTGCGAATAGTCGGGTGTCTTTGTCCTTATACTGATACTGCAAAGTTTTGTCGTCGAAAGCGTAATCGACTATCAATTAGTACACCTTCTGGCCAGAAGTTGAGGACCTGTCTTGGGCAGATTGGCCTTATCCCTACGCGAAAAATCTTGTTTATCAATTTTATTGCAAGTTTCTCTCACGTTATTTCTTCCGTTTCTATTCAGGTCATGACCTATTCGGTGTCGTCAGTAGTGAGTGAATAGGATATGGAAGGGCAAACGCAGCATTCGCACCACCACCCCATGGTCGCGTAATTTACAGGAATGGCTTGGCAGATTATATAATCCGTGCTTGTGCTTAAAATTATGGTGAAACGAGCGTTGAGCGGATTCCGCCGATTTTGGAATAGACACCGACGTACTTGAACTGCCAACATAGAAAACAAAAAATCACACTCAATCGCTTTCATCTTCATCTTGACGGGATAATAAAAGCCTAAACTAACCTAACCGCGTCGGTATCTATTCCAAAATCGGCGGAATCCGCTCAACGCTCGTTTAACCAAAATTATTACAGCCATTATCATATTATTATTATATGAGTAACAATCGAAGGGAGACGGCGTAATGAAAATGAGAATATGAAAGGGCAGGGCAAAGAAGCGCTATGTAGTGGTAAATATAGTGTTTGAGCCATCGATGCTTCTCCCTTTTATTTTGTTTGGTTGGGTTTATAAATAAGAAGAAAAGTTCGTTCGAAAGGACATTGGTTGGTTGAGTTATTTCTCTTTAGATTAATAAAGCATAAGAAATTTAACGAGAATACCGGTACTTCTTATATCATCTTTGATTTTGTACATAACCTTCGTCTATGACCTTGCTCTGAAATCCGCGATTCTAAGTCGACTTTGTGTCGTGTTTCGATATAAATATATCGATGGTTGGTCGATGATCGATTGAGATCGAATTATGCTAATTATTACAGGAGATTCTGTCTTGTAGTGATATTTCTTGTGTTCTCTCCAATGCCTTCAAACATCAATTACGGTAAATCAACAAGTGTTTGTGTGGAATAAAATGTATTACTGTTTTGTTATCTTGTTGCTGAGTATTGTATTGAGCATTTTCTGTTTAAAGAACTTGAACTATCATTTATGGTTCAGTTGTATAGTATTGCCCATTGCTTCAATTTACGCAATATCTTCTCTTATTATGTTGAGGAATACCTCATTGATACACATGTTTGTTTTCTGGCAGGAATTGGGAGTTTCTGAAATTTAAATTGCAATGGCAAATTGGGACGGTTCATACTTTGGAGGTGATAAACAAAATTATAATTATCTTCCATCTGGATACACTGGAAATAATGTACAATCTTTCCCTTGTGCACCCGTCGATTGGACGTATTACTCTATGCCTGGACCAGTACCGCAAGCTCCTATTGATGGATTTCAGCCCTTGAGCGGTTCAGTATTTACAAATCAGCCATTACATACAATGTTTAGAATGCCATTTACCTCACAGTATCCAGAACAAAATTCTCCAGATGCAAATAGAAATGCATTATATGGTATGGATCAGATTGGTAGTAGCAGTTTGAATCCAAGTGAAGCAAATTTAGCAATGGCAGTGTCATCATCTCTTACGCCTACAGCAGGAGAATTTGTTCCTAGGCCAACATCTCACCATGCTGACACGAAAGGTGGGAATGGAGTTCAGGGTTTTGAAGCCAGTAATAGGAAACCGTCAGGGGAGAGACTAGAAAGTTCAGTGTTCTACAGTAACTGTGATCGAGGACAAGCGTTCAGAAAACAAGGGGAGTCAAAATATTTTAATTCTAACCGTAATCGTGACAATTTCAGTGGGAGAGGAAATTCTCATGGAATGGTACAACATGGTTCTACGAATTCGAAGTCTTATGATATGGAAAAAGCAAAAAATCAAGACCGGCAAAGGTTACTCGCTGAAGCAGCAGCATTTCTGATACCTTCAAAGAATACAGATTCGGCACCTGCATTAGATGTTGATAGTAATTTGACTGTAGAAGTAAAACAACACACTTCCCCTTCTGGTAATAAGGAAGGTAGTAGAAATTCCAGTTACCCAAGCAGACAAAGTGCTGATACATTCCATAGAAATACTAGTAGAAATCATATACCTCAACAACAAGAAAGCTTCTATTCGAAACGGAGAAATGAAGGAAGTTACAGTGGAAACTTTCACAATCAGAAATACGGAATAGGTTCTACTTCGTCGGAAACATTTGACAACGGCAATGGAAATAAGCAAAACTATCAACAACGATTTCGTACCCATAATAATGGGTCGAACTATCGTGGTGGTGCATCACAGTCTTCTTCTCCCAGGAAAGAAGTGGATCAGTATGTAGATCGTATTGGGAGTGTTGCAGGTAAGGAATTTTTTCCTTTAGTATGACGTATTTGTCTTTTGATAATTAGCCTGTGTAGTGAGCATCGGCCAGTCCGACATCTTTAGGTCCAGGGAACATACTCTCCCAGGTTAAACGAGGGTTGAGGAGTTCCCTTCCCACGTCGCTTCCATACCTTCAGCTGTCTCCCGTGTAATACCAACATAACTTTAGTGACAGTACGAACATTTCACGCTAGTGTACACTCAGGCTATGCTTTGCATATACGATTGTATGACAGGTTAGTTTAGTTTAAGCTTTTGTTATGTCTTTTTTTTTATTGGGTTATTTTACGACGCTGTATCAACATCTAGGTTATTAAGCGTCTGAATGATATGAAGGTGATAATGCTGGTGAAATGAGTCTGGGGTCCAGCACCGAAAGTTACCCAGCATTTGCTCGTATTGGGTTGAGAGAAAACCCCGGAAAAAACCTCAACCAGGTAACTTGCCCCGACCGGGATTCGGACCCGGGCCACCTGGTTTCGCAGCCAGATGCGCTGTCCGTTACTCCACAGGTGTGGACTGTTATGTCTTGTTTGTACTAATGTGACAGGTTAGGTTAGTTTAGGCTGTCATTATGCATTGCATGTACGAATCTCTGCAGGCTTTTCAAAGTGTGGATTTTTGTGTAGCTACTGGCTACCGTAATGGCCGATGTGGAAACAAAGTTACAATATAGAAATTCTGTGTTTATTTCATTGTTATTTGGGGCGCGCTTCCGAACAGGGGCAGCAGCATTTCCTCTAAGGTTAGAGCCCAGTTCAGGTGTGTATATATTAATCGAAAATTAGGGGCTAGAAAATATTGAGAATAGGACGGATATTTATATGACATTTTTTCCGATTAATACACACACACCTAAACTGGGCTCTAACCTTAGCGAAAATGCCGCTACCCCTGTTCGGAAGCGCGCCCGAAATCCCTTACAAATTTGACCATTTTCACTTCCAATATCGCCGAAACTACCTCAATGCTCGTTTTTCCTTTGTGTGACTAGAAATTCGAGAATGAGTCATTTATCACATGTTGAAGTTTAGAAAATTGAATATTGATTTTATTATGTTCGATGTACATTCAATATTTTGATTCAGACATGAATTATGTTTCATGTTGTGTCAGATGATGATGCCAGTCAAAGGGAGCGTCTCACAGAGCAACTGACACGAGGATTACTCGAGTGCCTTGTGTGTTGTGAGAGAATTCGGCAGCATGATGCTGTGTGGAGCTGTTCCAACTGTTATCATGTTCTTCATTTGAAATGCATTAAGAAGTGGGCCAAATCTTCAAAGGCAGGTACGCAGACATATACCGAGGAAGTGTGCATGTAGAAAAAATTCGAGCAACAAACATTTTTCCTACTATGCAAATCTAGTCTTTCAGGTAATTCCAAGTCACACAGAGATTGTGTGCACTCGATGTGGGTCTCTGGCATTTCGTCAGCCCACGCGAGTTGTGTGGATATAAAGGGAAAAGTTGAGACGGTGTCGGGTGGAGTTCCCAGGTAGCTCAGTTGGTAGAGCGCTGGTACGTTCAACAGAGGTCCCGGGATCGATACCTGGCCCCGGAACAATTTTTCCCTTGAAATTATTCAAATCTGCTTTACAGGGAGCTTTACCTGCAAGACTAGATTTGCATAATATATACGTCACTGTGTACGTTAACAGAAAACCACAATTCCAAGTCACACAGAGATTGTGTGCACTCGATGTGGATCTCTGGCGTTTCGTCAGCCCACGTGAGTTTTGTGGATATAAAGGGAAAAGTTGAGACGGTGTCAGGTGGAGTTCCCGGGTAGCTCAGTTGGTAGAGTGCTGGTACATTCAACCAGAGGTCCCGGGATCGATACCTGGCCCCGAAAAAATTTTTCCCTTGAAATTATTTTTCCTACTATGTTATGTGTCAGTTTCCAGTAATTTTGAAGACAGGTATTGTTTAATATTTTCCGACAAAATGTGAAATGTTTAACTTATATCCACAAAAATCTCAAAATTGATTTTTTTTTTGCAGCACCACAATACTATTTCTAACGAGAAATTAAGAATGAATAAATACTGGACTATATGAAATGGGAGAGAAACAGATCTGTCTTAGAATGGACAGTCCTGGAATCAGGTAGATGGATATCGTTTGAATTTTTTTACTTTGTTTCAGATTCAGGATGGCGATGCCCTGCATGTCAAAATGTGACAGCTAAGATTCCTTACGAGTACCGCTGCTTCTGCGGCAAGGTTCGTGAACCAGAGTGGAACCGAGTGGATGCTGCACACACGTGTGGTCAGATGTGCGGACGTTCTCGGACTGACAAACGACCAGACTGCACTCATCGATGCACTCTTCTCTGCCACGCTGGACCATGTCCACCATGTGCATCACAAGTCAGTAGGTGTGTTGAAAATGAATAATGTAACAACAATGGATCAAACCAATTCTTTTGACAGTAGTGGGTTATTTTGGACTTTACTGTTCCGTAAAGTACAGAGAAGTTTTCATATCTCTTCATTGAACTCTAATTTGAAATTTTAACGTATAATTTTACAGTAATTCATCTTTACAAATAGAAATCTACTAAACTCTTGTCACATTTTTTTCATGTGAGTAGTTGGTAGGCATAGAAATTCTGTAGTTTTTATTTACTGAAGGACAGTAGATTGGCTTGTTTCGATCTCTCCTCTCCCCTCCCTTCTTCTATCCTCTCCCCTCCCCTCTCCTTCCCTTTTCTTTCCTATCCTCTCATCCCCTCCATCCTTTCCCCTCCATTCCCTCCTCTACCCTCTCCCTCTCTTCTCTCATCTCCTCTTCCCTCCCCTACTCTCTCCTCACCCCTCCCATTCCCTCTCCTTCCCCCTCCCTCTACCCTCTCCCTCTCTTCTCTCATCTACTCTTCCTTCCCCTACTCTCTCCTCACCCCTCCCATTCCCTCTCCTTCCCCCTCCGTCTCTCTGTACCTCTCGTTTTCTTTTCCTGTCTCTCTCCATTCCTCTCTTCCTTCTCTCCCTTTCTCTTCCTCTCTCCATAACTCTTCTTCCTCTTATCAGAAGTATTCCTTTTCCCACTCTCTTCTCTCGCTATTTTCTCTGTTTCCCTCCCTCCCTCTTCTCCTTCACTCTTTTTTTTTTTAGAGGAAGATAGTGCAAGTTTTTCTCTTTCCACTCCTTCTAAAATCATGGTATTGTTGTCTTCCCTTTTTTAGTTTTATCACTGCCACCTGTTTTATCATGGCATATTTTCTTACTGACTTTCTGGTTATACATAAAAAAAAAAAACCGCCCCAGAGGAAAAGTGGAGGAAATAGGAGAACGAAAAAATTATGAAAATATTAGAGTAGATGTTTCCTTACTATCTAATATTATTCATGCAGTGAATTTGTCTTCATAATTGAGTACCGGTAAGTGTGCAGAGATTGGCATTTTCATAATGTTGATTACAGAGCAGACTTGTAAATCTTTCAATCCTCTGGGATGACATGACATGAAACATTAAAATTTATACTAATTTTATTTTCCCCATCTGTCTTTTTATATTGGGGAGAGAGGGGAGTTTTTTAGAAACCTGTTTTTATCAGATTTAAAAATTTAATCAATTGAAGTTAATTTTTTTATTCAATTTATTTAGTTTTCTTGTAATTTCAGTTTCACAGCATTAGCCCAGTGGTTCCCAACCTTTTTTAACTGACGACACACTTTACTGAATGCCCATGATATCGAACACATTTATTTTTATTAAATGTGGTATAATAATAACAACCAGTGCTTTCCTTCTGGAGAAAAAAGTGATGGAATTCTGTGTACAATATTTTATAGTGGACCGGGAGATGATTACTGTTCACTGCGCGGGAATTTTGTCGTTTTTAACCTCCTTTTCGTCCAACTAAGAGTTTTGTCGAAGGTCTAAGTGGAATTCAAAGAAAAATAGCTAGTATTAAAAACATAGTTACTCACACATATTTCGGTTCCATGATGAAAAAGTTACAAAAAGCTGCCAGAATACCATTCCAGAGCTTTTTGTCAGAAAAGAGCACTAATAATTTCTGTGGAGTGTCGGACATCCAGTGTTGTAAATACTGTAGGTTGATGTTGACACGCAATCAAAAAAAAAAAAAAAAGTGTGTGTCAAAAATCTCAACCTATCTATTCTGAATGTCCGATAAAATATTTTTATTATCGTTTTTGGAAACTTAGCTATTTAAATTAATGTGAAGTCTGTGCTTGGTGGGTTGCATAAAATTTTTCTATACGTGGCCTTATGATTGACAGGCTAACTCTTAAATCATCTTCAAGATGCAGCAGTCTGTTCATTATTTTCATGGTAGAAAATGCTGATTGACATAAGTATGATGTTGAAAATGGCAGTTCTAAATGTCTTTTTAGTTTATTTGGCACCATCCACTGATTCGACAAAACATTTCCGCATATAAGACAGTCGAGATTTTGTTTATATTCATCTCCACGCCACGTAAAACCATATTGCAAGTATTCATTACTATAATCTTTACGAAACACTGTACGTTTTTGCAATCCCTGGAGGGAACTTTCGCCCACATTTGAATTAGCACTGCTGTCATCTAACCCAGAACTTAATAATTCAGATTGAGTTTTTTGAATTAAAAATTTGTCCATAGAAGTCTAACTAAAGCACTTTTGATAAAATAATCGCACTATCACCTGCACACACATATATACTGAAACTGACCAATATGTTCTGACGATTCTAAACTGTTTATTACTAAGTGGGAAGAGTAAATGAATTTACCAAGCATTGTTGGTGTTCAGTTTCATTCGAATTATCGCCACGCAGAAAAATTAAACCGAGCATTGTTGCAGGTGTTCATGTTTCATTCGAATTATCGCCACACAAAAATTAAACTAAGCATTGTTGGAGGTGTTCAGTTTCATTCGAATTATCGCCAAACAGAAAAATTAAACTAAGCATTGTTGGAGGTGTTCAGTTTCATTCGAATTATCGCCAAACAGAAAAATTAAACTAAGCATTGTTGCAGGTGTTCAGTTTCATTCGAATTATCGCCATGCAGAAAAATTAAACAAAGCATTGTTGCAGGTGTTCAGTTTCATTCGAATTATCGCCACACATAAAAATTAAACTAAGCATTGTTGGAGGCAGTTTCATTCGAATTATCGCGACACATAAAAATTAAACTAAGCATTGTTGGAGGTGTTCAGTTTCATTCGAATTATCGCCATGCAGAAAAATTAAACTAAGCATTGTTGCAAGTGTTCAGTTTCATTCGAATTATCGCCACACAGAAAAATTAAACTAAGCATTGTTGCAGGTGTACAGTTTCATTCGAATTATCGCCACACACAAAAATTAAACTAAGCATTGTTGCAGGTGTTCAGTTTCATTCGAATTATCGCCACACAGAAAAATTAAACTAAGCATTGTTGCAGGTGTACAGTTTCATTCGAATTATCGCCACACACAAAAATTAAACTACGCATTGTTGCAGGTGTTCAGTTTCATTCGAATTATCGCCACACAGAAAAATTAAACTAAGCATTGTTGCAGGTGTTCAGTTTCATTCGAATTATCGCCACACACAAAAATTAAACTAAGAATTGTTGCAGGTGTTCAGTTTCATTCGAATTATCGCCACACAGAAAAATTAAACTAAGCATTGTTGCAGGTGTTCAGTTTCATTCGACTTATCGCCATGCAGAAAAATTAAACTAAGCATTGTTGCAGGTGTTCAGTTTCATTCGACTTATCGCCACACAGAAAAATTAAACTAAGCATTGTTGCAGGTGTACAGTTTCATTCGAATTATCGCCACACAGAAAAATTAAACTAAGCATTGTTGCAGGTGTACAGTTTCATTCGAATTATCGCCACACACAAAAATTAAACTAAGCATTGTTGCAGGTGTTCAGTTTCATTCGAATTATCGCCAAGCAGAAAAATTAAACTAAGCATTGTTGGAGGTGTACAGTTTCATTCGAATTATCGCCACACACAAAAATTAAACTAAGCATTGTTGCAGGTGTACAGTTTCATTCGAATTATCGCCACACACAAAAATTAAACTAAGCATTGTTGCAGGTGTACAGTTTCATTCGAATTATCGCCACACACAAAAATTAAACTAAGCATTGTTGCAGGTGTACAGTTTCATTCGAATTATCGCCACACACAAAAATTAAACTAAGCATTGTTGCAGGTGTACAGTTTCATTCGAATTATCGCCACACACAAAAAATAAACTAAGCATTGTTGCAGGTGTTCAGTTTCATTCGAATTATCACCATGCAGAGAAATTAAACTAAGCATCGTTGGAGGTGTTCAGTTACATTCGAATTATCGCCATGCAGAAAAATTAAACTAAGCATTGTTGCAGGTGTTCAGTTTCATTCGAATTATCGCCAAGCAGAAAAATTAAACTAAGCATTGTTGGAGGTGTTCAGTTTCATTCGAATTATCGCCACACAGAAAAATTAAATTAAGCATTGTTGGAGGTGTTCACTTTCATTCGAATTATCGCCACGCAGAAAAATTAAACCGAGCATTGTTGCAGGTTTTCACGTTTCATTGATAAAGTCTGTCTCAAAATAAAATGTACCATATCAAATACTTCGTTGTAAATAAAAAAAATGCGTTGTAAAGGAACTTCCTGGATGGCATAAAATTTATTTTTCAATTCCAAAATTTCGCGACATACTCCATGACGCTGTGCGACACACCGGTTGGGAACCACTGCATTAGCCAATACGTGAATTGTGAGGAAATGTTTATTACAGTTCGCTATTGATATTGTCATTGCTTTTTTATTTCTTCAACTAACAGGAGCTGTGGCTGTGGAAAGAAAATGCAGATCGTGAAATGTGGTTCTGACCAGCCATTGCTTTGTGGTGCGGAATGTGGTAAAGCCCTTAGTTGTGGCGTTCATCAGTGCAATAAAAAGTGTCACATTGGAAATTGTTCCGAATGCCAGGAGCTGATAACACAAGGTATTGAATGTTGCAAGTGTTTAATGTATGTTACTGCCCAAATTCATTGCATATAAGAAGCAGTGGTGGCTTATTCAGAAAAAGAGATTTGTTCCATGCCGTAGTTGCAAAGTTTAAACCATCATGCATTAGACTAATACTGTGGAATGGACATTGATTTGGATCCTCAGTGATGGAGGAAATTTTCTCATGAAATATCGGCCAGTGTATCGTCCTCTGAACAGGCTAGCAAAGCTAAATCATCTGCAAATAATAATATGTCCAAACACATTATTGGTATGTGACCATGTCTTGTTTTCCTAAATTCACATATCATGACATTCATATACAGTAAAACCTCAATAAGACGTGCCGCTTATTACGCTATCCCATGTAATACTCTTTTTTTTTTTTTTTTGTCCGGTCCCTGCACATGTCATATATAACGCCTTTATAAAATACCCCGTTTGTTGCGCTCAAGTCCCGCATAATACGCTGTTTTTGTGAAATATTTTCGATGTAATTTTTAGCAATGTACTGTAACAGCAATAAAACATCTTGGTCACTGAACTCACTGATGCCATTAACCTGAAAAGTATTGGTATTCGACCCTTTACCTGCACATTTAAACCTTCACACTTCATACCTTAGTATACCCCACCTTCTTGTTATGCTCTCTTATTCGACTCCTTATCTGCGTGGTTAAAGCCTACATACAGTTACAATACCTCACCCTCTTGCTAACCCACTCTCTCAAACAGCATTCCTCACTCGGCCATAATAATACTCTGGAAATTTTTGCAGTTTGTTGTCCTTTAGTCTATTGAAATGTTTGTGAATGTGATTACAATGAGTGTTAAACGAAAAGCGCTTTCTGTGTCGGAAAAATTGGAAATCTTACGAAAGTACGATGAGAACAGTACTCTTACTCAGAAACAACTCTCTGACTCATTAGGAATCCCATCATCGATATTAAGAATGATGATAAAAAATCGCGACTTAATCACTACAGTTGCGATGTTGTCGGGAGGATATAATCGCAGGGAACTGAAGTGTAGTAAACATGAGGACTTGGAGAACATGCATACGGCAAACAACTTTAAATGACTTTTTCCCGAAAGAATTAAGTACAGTACATATTGTAAATGTCTTTGACGTACAAATACAGTTATTACATAATGGAGTAATACTATAGTACCTTTCATGAATCATGTATTTCAATAAAGAAAAATGCTAATAGATACTGTATATAAGTCAAAATTAGTATACCCACCTAATACGCGGTCCTGGTTAATACGCAATTTACACCCGGTCCCTTGAACAGCGTCTTATCAGGGTTTTACTGTATGCATTAAATAGAAGAGGAGACAGTAGATATTCTTGTCAGACACCAGAAGAAACCATCTTCCAGGCTGACAATTTATCTGCAGTTTTAATTGAGATTGAAGTATCTGTATATACATTATAAATATTCTGAACAATTTGTTGTGAGATGCAATCTTCTACTGATAATAATAAGTATAAATATATATGTTGTTGTTGTTGTTGTTTTCTAATGCCAGGCGTTTGACAATAAAGTCATTTGACCTCTTGCACTCCAATATTTTTCAAAGATATTATCATGGTCAGCCACTGAAGCACAGATTTTGAGGTGTTCCGAATCCACTGGCAAGTTGTAGCCGATTTAAGTGAACACCATATTTTAACGTTTTGGTGGCTACTTCATTCACACACAACCCCCAGAATGTCTGGAGGACCACACCTGCTGTTGGTCGACGGGTCCATTGGACCTAGCTGGGAGATCTTGTTGATCACCAGCTTTCCCTCCTTAAGCCACTGGAGGACGATTTTAGTGCCATAGCAGGTCAGCACTAGGAACAGAAAAGTAGAAAGAGGAGGAAGGAAAGTGAAATGAACCCCTAGGCCTCGAACGTATAAATATATATTGATTCAGTGTTTCCAAAGAAAAATTATAAGAAAAGAATGGTAAGATAATGATTAATGAAACAATGTAACTGGATGTGATTTCCTGTTCTATTGCAGTTTGCTATTGTGGGAAAGTGACTCGTGAAGTCCCTTGTACTCAGGAGTCTTCAGTTTTGAAATATTTTTCCTGTGAAGGTTCATGCGAAAAGAAATTATCATGCGGGAATCATCATTGTAATCTAAAGTGTCATTCTGGACCTTGTCCTGATTGTGAGTTCACTCCTGAGAAAGTAACACATTGTCCATGTGGAAAAACATCTCTGGCAGGACACCAAGTTCGAATAAGCTGTCTGGACCCAATTCCGACCTGTGACCAGAAATGCAATAGAGAACTGCCATGTGGCCAGCCCAGTAAGTATCACAGTATAGTACTCTTCATTGATTTTATTTCTAAATATAAATAGCAAACACTTATTTGTATTGTTTGGGCCTTAATTTACCAGTTTTACATAAATTTCTGTAAAAAAAATAGCATACATATTATTAACAATTGTCTGGAAATACTGTTGTGAATTAATGTATATATTTGTTGAAGCAAATGTCTACTTTTATTTTATGCTCGACCATGCCGAAATGTAGTAATTATACACCTGGTAGTAGCCCTTTATTGCACCTCATTAAAGTACACCTATTCATTATAATTCAGTTGTTCAGCCAATGAGAAATCACCATTGTACCATTATAAAACAGCAAGTATCGATTATTCTCGGATATGCAATCGAAAGACAATTAGCGAAAAGTCACGGAAGCTGGAAATCCAATACTGTCGCAGAAGGTTATGTTCTGTTACTATAATAATTAGCATTAATTGTAAATAATATTCAAATAAATTCAATTTGTCATCTCGTTTTTCAATTCTAAATCAATTTCCAGGTTATATCAAGACTAATCTTCATGTTATTCTCTAGATTATATCAAGGTCAATGACATTATTGTTCCTCGGAAAAAATCAATACTTTTGCGTCTGCGCACATCTCAAAATTCAGGTCAGTTCCGCTCCTCACTTACATAACCATAACATGAATACTTATGAATAATTTAAAGTTAGAAATATGGCCGAGCATAAAAAGTCGTATGAAACTTGCCTATAATGGTAATTAAGATGCTCGTATGAAAATTATGAAACTCGCATTCGTTTCATAAACAAACATACTCGCGTCTTAATTACTACCATTATAGGCTCGTTGCATAATGTACTATTAATTTATTTTCTGATGAACTGCTGATAGATAATTTTTAAGCCTACAACTTCCATTTCAAGAATTTTTCTGTAAGAGGAATAAATAGGAGATATGCAAAAATCAGAGTTCCATGATGTAATATTTTTGCAGGAATGGTAGAATGGCAATATCATTAGCATCTGCTGCAGAAAGTTGTACTATTTTTTCCTAATCTCACTAAAATTCAACCTACAATAATGAGAATCAAATGAGGACTGTTTTGCATTACCTCATATAAAAAGGAAATTTAAAATGGATGTGTGTTAGTTTTGGACTTGTATAGTTCAGTTGAGGCATAAAATAAAAAAAAGGAATACAAGGGTGATCTTGAAATTCTTTTCTGCTGTGATGGTATTTTAATTGAGATATTTCTCATTTAAAACTTCACTAATTTCAAAGGTACTGAATTACTGTATAGTAAATTGAGATATTTCTGGAATGAAACAAAATAGTGCTTAATTAAAAAAAGTGGCATAGGGGAAGTAGGGTACACAAAGAGGTGGTATTTTTGCAATTTGAAACTCTATGATGAATATCTGTCAATTTACGATGTTTAATTGATTATTATTATTATTATTATTATTATTATTATTATTATTATTATTATTATCATCATCATCATCATCATCATCATCCTCTCTACATAATGAACACATCTTTGTTATAGATAAAAAAAAATTTTCTGTGCTTGTTCAGCCAAGAATTATTTTTTCTTACTTTGAAACTTCCAAATATTGTGCATTGTGAATACATTTTTTAACAATTTCAGAAGATCGTCATACCTGTCAGTTGGATTGTCACATTGGACCATGTCCAGCTTGTCCTCTTACCACAATGGTGAAATGCAGATGTGGCAATATGGATCGTGAAATACCTTGCGAAGAACTTACTGAGAAAGCTACTGATGCTAGGTGTGAAAAGAGATGCACCAAGGTATATAATATGTAAAACATTGTTTTTAACATAGTGCTGTGTCCACACCTGTGGAGTAATGGCTAGTGCGTCTGGCCGCGAAACCAGGTGGCCTGGGTTCGATTCCCATTTGGGGCAAGTTACCTGGTTGAGATTTTTTGGGGTTTTCCTCAACCCAATATGAGCAAATGCTGGACCCCAGACTTATTTTACTGGCATTATCACCTTCATCTCATTCGATGCTAAATAACCTAAGCTGTTGATGAAGCGTCGTAAAATAACCTACTAAAAAAAGAAAAACATAGTGCTGGTGTCGTAATAAGGAAGTTAATGAAATTGAAATGTTATATACTATACTACTGTTATCCTGGCCATTGCTTATCAGACATCACTAGGCTGAGAAATATGTAAAACAACGTGAGCTCATTTTATTTTGTTCCTTGATACTGGTACAAGTGTGTATGATTGTCATTAATTTAGGTCTATTAGTTGATTTATGTTGTAGAATGTACGTTTCCTGTTTTGATCTCATTTATTTATTGATCTATGTAAATAAATGTCTTGTAACTTCAATGTTACAGAAACGGTCATGTGGGAAACATAAGTGCAACCAATTCTGCTGCATTGATCAGGATCACATATGTCCTCTGCCATGTAATCATCAGTTAAGCTGTGGACAACATCGCTGTGAAGAGACTTGTCATCGTGGTCATTGCCCACCATGTTGGAGAACGAGTGAGTACTATTCATGGACATACAATCAATACATTATTATTAAGTATAACACAATAAATTGTGCCTATCTCGTAAGTAAGAACATAATAGAAGAAGATAAAATCTGTAGACTGTACTCGTAATAAGGGGTGTGAAACGAACCTAAATGAAGATTGAAACATGTTCATAAGTTATGTAACAAAGTCGAGCAAATATGATCACCAACAAGTGAAGTGAAGAAAAATTCTAGATTACTTGCTAATACTGACTAATCATAATTCACGGTATTACAAGTAACACGTTCTTATTATACAGGTGTTCCAAAAGACTCCATAAATAGGAAATGTCAGTTAAAAATAGAAATGTCACATAATGTACTCAGTGTAGTGGCCTTCGAGAGTCAGACACAGGTCCTTGAATGTGTTCCAATCAGTTCCAATGCATATGCTGCAACATGTCCGTCATCACATGACAGATGTCGATGATGTGTTCTGGACCTGATTTTGGACTTGCACCGATTTCTCAAAATCTGCAGCACTATAAATCGATCGTCACGGGCAGTAGTTTTGCGTTTTCGGCCAGATCCAGGCTTCCTAGAGTAACTTTGTGTTTCTCTGAACTTTTTACAGCATCCCTAACCATTGAGTATAGCAAACCTATGGCAGCAACAGCGTATTACAAACTGCGATCATTGTCAATTAGTGCAATAGCTTTTGCAATGTCTTCTGCTCTCAGCGGCATTCTGGCAAATGAATTCAATGTCGAATTTACAAAATAAATATTCCTTACAGAAAAACAGAAGAGAAGCGATAAAAGAATAAAAACATCGATATAATGCAAAGATTATGATCAAGAAAGTGAGCGGCTTTTTAGGCCCCTCAGATGAATTGTAACTAATCCATGTACAGTAGTGGCAAACAAAACGGACCAACCCTTGTAGCTGATTTCAGAGCCTTGTTCACTCCAGAGCACGATAGACTGGTAACTATGACTTTCGTGGTTCGAATCCTGCCTGGGAAGGAAACTTTTTTGATTTTTGTTCCTTATTCAGATTTATTCCCAATACTTTTCGATTGCTGGTAAAATTCATGTTCTGGGAATAAAAAGTTAATTAAGTAGTCAAATATCGCTGCAATCGAAAAGTATTGGGAATAAATTTGAATAAGTAACAGTCCACACCTGTGGAGTAAAGGTCACCACATCTGGCCGCGAAATCAGGTGGCCCGGGTTCGAATCCTGGTCGGGGCAGGTTACCTGGTCGAGGTTTTTTCTGGGGTTTACCCTCAACCCAATACGAGCAAATGCTGGGCAACTTTCGGTGCTGGGCCCCGGACTCATTTCACCGGCATTATCACCTTAATTTCATTCAGACGCTGAATAACCTGAGATGTTGATACAGCGTCGTAAAATAACCCAATAAAATAAAATAAAATAAGGAACAAAAAAGATTTCCTTCCCAGGCAGGATTCGAACCACGAAAGTCTTAGTTACCAGTCTATCATGCTCTGGAGTGAACAAGGCTCTGAAATCAGCTACAAGGGTCGGTCCGGTTTTTTTGCCACTACTGTACATTTCCTCTAAAACAACTTCAAAAGCTCTAATTTACGTGCCAAAATATCCTTAAATGTAATATTATTACACTACAACAATTTTCTTTTTACTGTAATATAGCAATTCAGCCTAATATGTTATTTTTTACAATATTTCCAAGTGAGCGGGGGTTTTCTTTTTTTTTTTTTTTTTTGCACCTCAGTGTATTTTTATAATTTTAATTTTTTAATTATTTGTGTTGGAGAGCTCCCAGAAAAATACCTTGTGTTACCTGGACCTCGGATTATCCCAACTCAAGTCATAAATTGGGAGTAGGCCAGGGTTCTAACCCATGTCCACAGAATTACGAATCCAGCTCTCTAGCCAATGCGAAAATATATTGTAATTAGACTTTTATCTTTTGCCTTAGGTTTTGATGAATTATACTGTGAATGTGGTGCAAGTGTGCTGTACCCACCTGTACCTTGTGGCACAAGGCGTCCGGAATGCACGAAGCCTTGTTCAAGACCTCACTCTTGTGAACATCCAGCTTTGCATAATTGCCACAGTGAACCTTCTTGTCCACCATGCACTGTTCTTACTCAGAAATATTGCTATGGAAAACACGAGGTGAGTTCTACTCTATCTGTTACTCCTATTAAGTTATTCAAAACAAGTGCTAAGCAGTTATATGTGGAGTTCTTGTAGGATAGACTTGAATACTCTTAGGTTATCACTGATCAGCATACACAGTCAGGTCCACACCTGTGGAGTAACGGTCAGCGTGTCTGGCCGTGAAACCAGGTGGCCCGGGTTCGAATCCCGGTCGGGGTAAGTTACCTGGTTGAGGTTTTTTCCGGGGTTTTCCCTCAACCCAATACGAAAAAATGCTGGGTAATTTTCGGTGCTCAACCCCGGACTCATTTCACCAGCATTATCACCTTCATTTCATTCAGACGCTAAATAACCTAGATGTTGATGCAGTGTCGTAAAATAACCCAGTAAAATAAAAAAATACACAGTAAGGAATTTAACAGAAAATGATGTTTTAAGATGGTGTTGTTTTCAATGTATTCTCTAATAATTGAAAAAATAACACATACAGATTAAATAGTCTGCCATTAAACTTACAGGGTGCTATTCATAGACATTTCGCTAGCCCGCGCTACGAGCATGCTAAACTAACCTCAGCTATCGACTGGTTACTTGTACAGGATTCATATCATATCATATCATATCGCTAACACTGGTTTATGAATACGAAAAACGTTAAGGTACTGTCACACGTCGCTACTTTTGCAGCGCTACTTTTATACTGCAACTGCAAAAGTTGCGTGTCGTGTTCACACATAAGGCAAAAGTAGCGCTGCATGCTACTTTTCGTGCTGCGCAACCCGAGTGCTGCAAAAGTTGCAACTGGAGGTTGCGAGTCTGTTCACACACAAGGCGCTACTTTTGCAGTCGCAGTCATGCTGCAGGTTCCCATCTCCGTGGTTATGTTTGTGGTTATGTTTGCATTATTAAGAAACTCATGCGAAAGTTTCCTTATCTATTATTTGCTTTTCTGTTGTATCTAGTATTCAGAAATTGACATTATTTTTACTATAAAGCTTTTAAAAACGCCTATATACTTAAATGATAACCAACAGTATATTCACGTAATCAATGTTGGCAACCCTCCTGTTTGAAACTACGCTACGGAAAATTAAAAAAATGAATTATATCGTCACCAATTATGCTCAGACTGTTTTGTGTATTTAATAACTATTACAAATAATTTATTTTCATCACATTTAACATTAAAATATATCCAAACAATAAAAGTATCATTGGCACATTTGTGTGGTAACACTGGTTACAACTGCAGCAAAAGTTTCAACAAAACTGATATCAAAAATGCTGCGGCTGCAATCCTGAGAACCCTGTTCACACGTCACTACTTTTAAGCTGCGCGCAGCATGGAAAAGTAGCGGGCAGCAGGTTCGGCAGCCACTACTTTTCGGGTTGCACCGTTGTTCACACGCGCAGTACAAGAGTTGCGCAGTTTTTTGTGCTGCATCGCTGCAAAAGTAGCGACGTGTGACCATACCTTTAGTTCGCTGATCATCCTCCGAAGCCCGTGCTAGGAATGTCTATGAATAGGACCCACAGCTTTTAAGGAACCTGGAGGTTCATTGCCGTCCTCACATAAGCCCACTATCAGTCCCTATCCTGAGGAAAAGCAAATTATTTCATTCATTGTTTAAACAAAGTGAATAATTTTAGGTGTAATAAAAAACTTTCAATTTGCTTATACTGTGTATAAAATGCATTAAGCTGTAAAATATTCTAATTGAGGGGTGTTTTCACAAAACTCGTTATCGACAAAAATCTTCTTTTTTCAAGACAACTCTTTTCTAAAATACACAACTATAGATACCGAGTTTTGAAAAATCTCTTTTATTTCAAGATCAATTTACTGATATACTTACCAACTTTAGCTTAATTCTGATAACACCATTGGATTCTCCTGACCCAAAAACATAAGGATACGCTAAAACCTCAAAATCGAAAAAAATGTAGATAACGAGTTTTGTGAAAACGCCCCTCAATTTTAACAGCAAATGTTCTTGGGATCAAAAAAGACTCCAGATAAGTAGTATAAAATTATAGAGCAGCTGAGTTGCGAGGGTTAATCGGAAGAGATTTGAATTGAACTTTATTCAGGATGTTTCAAAGTTGGACCGATCTTCGACACCAGGTGATAAAACAGGGGGAGAGGAAGAAGTGACTCCAGTGAGTTGAATATGATATCTCCTTCTAAAGCCAATGGTCCAACTTTTGAAACATCCTCAAGTTTATATAATTTTATTTTCAGGAGTGAGAAAAGTCAACTGAAACATTTTCTGAATCCCATTTATTGTTTGTTCATATTTTGAATATTACACAAGGTTTTTTCTAACAGCTGCGAAAAAGCGTGCCCTGTCATCAGAAAGAGCTTTCTTGTGGACTTCCATGCAATGTTAGTTTGCCTTGTGGACACCATCGTTGCATTCTGCCTTGTCACAAGGGACCTTGCCTTAAGGAAGACCAGATTTGTACACAGCCATGCACAACACCGCGAAGTTTGTGCGGTCATAATTGTGCTGCACCCTGTCATGATGGAACATGTCCAGACACACCTTGTAAAGAAATGGTATGTATTATGGCATTATGACGTTACCCTCTTCTCCCCTCCACGAAAATACAGGATCTGGCAGAAGAACGGATAATTTTAAGGAACATATATCTCTCATACCACCGTAAACTGTGTGTGCATTTTGTTGCCAATACAGTAGAACCTCTATTAGCCACGGTAAGACCAGCCTCATGGTCTAGTGGTCAGAGCTTCTGGCTATAATTCATGAGGTCCCGGGTTCAATTCCCGGTTAGAGCACAGGAATTTTTCCTTAAAGGGGATTATTCCTGTGTTCGTCCATGGTCTGGAATTTAGGTTAAGTTTAAATTTGAGACCTCTCCTGGCACCACATCATCATAATCATCGTATCACATCGTCGGGTAATGTAACTCCGCCTTCCAGGCGCCCCAACCTCAGAAGTGGGTTACAACTAAGCCAGAAATGTCGAAAAGACAACCTGGTGGCATTGGATAAAAAAATTATCCACGGTAATGAAAGAGGTGGACTGAACAGTTAATCGAATCTCATGTGTGACATTTTGAAAAAAAAATTTTTTTTTATCCAATGCCACCAGGTTGTCTTTTCGACATTTCTGGCTTAGTTGTAACCCACTTCTGAGGTTGGGGCGCCTGGAAGGCAGAGTTACATTACCCCGATGATGTGATAGGATGATTATGATAATGTGGTGCCAGGAGAGTTCTTAAATCTAAACTTAACCTAAATTCCAGACCATGGACGAACACAGGAATAATCCCCTTTTAAGGAAAAATTCCTGTGCTCAAACCGGGAATCGAACCTGGACCTCATGAACTATAGCCAGAAGCTCTGACCACTAGACCGGGACCTCATGAACTATAGCCAGAAGCTCTGACCACTAGACTGGGACCTCATGAACTATAGCCAGAAGCTCTGACCACTAGACCGGACCTCATGAACTATAGCCAGAAGCTCTGACCACTAGACCGGGACCTCATGAACTATAGCCAGAAGCTCTGACCACTAGACCGGGACCTCATGAACTATAGCCAGAAGCTCTGACCACTAGACCGGGACCTCATGAACTATAGCCAGAAGCTCTGACCACTAGACCATGAAAATATAAAATATTGAGTCAATAACCAACACTTTATAATTCGTCCATTCCTGTGCTGGATTCTATATAATGTCCCTTATTTTTAAAATATATTACATAATTTTAAATAGAAATGTTCATTATTTGGTTTCTATATCAAGAGCAAACTTTTTAGAAAGACGATTATCTTATAGATTAAGGTTTTTAAGTATTCACTCTTCTGTTGATAGTTTCATTTACCTCAAGCTATTTAAATACGAACAGAATTGTCATAGAGTACAGTAAACTTACTATGTCTTTATAAACGATAATTGAACTACGTGCAGATAATATTTTTCTGTGTTTTTGAAAATGTGTATTGCAGATTGAGGACTTCATTTTATATACATAAATAAATAAATACATACATACATACATACATACATACATTCAGTGGTGGCTTCTCAAGGGGTTGCAGTAATGTTCCTAATCTCCCGGCTTTGTTACTATTAAAAATATAATTTTATTTTACAATTTTCATTCATGACTATCTGCAGCTGGCGTCTTGTTTTGTACGTCTGCAGGAGCCTCCGAGCCTCTTGGTTTGCAAAGATGTTGAAAACCTATGGAAGGTAGTTTATAGAGATGTTCGGCTAGTGCGGGGACAGGGGGTTAGAGGCGTGGTCTACTGCTTTCCTCATTGAGAACGGTTTGTCGCACTCCCTGGCATGGACACCAAAGTCAGTGCAGAAGAAACTAAATTCACTGGGAAAGTATCTGTTTCAACTAGACATTTGTCCGAAGTAATAAGCATGAAAAATGTATTCATTCAACTTGTGCAACGAGCAGTCGCATATTTCGCATATTACTTTCTCAATCTACATGCACACAAACGGCACAATACATAAAGGAACTTGTATTTTGCTTTAGAGTTCTAAGAGTTGTCATTCTGACAATAAGTGCTGCTATCTCCCGACAGCCTACGAAAGCTGCATTTGAATTTTATGAACGAAAACGTTACACTTGGTACTTGGTAGCATTCTGATGACGATTCTGTGCTCAAATGTTTTTCATGAGGGTAAATCGCAATATAGAGAGCTCCGCCCACGACCCCCTTCACTTTTGGACTTTCTGTATAAATAGGTATGCTTGTATTTAATAATTTTACTTACTAATTGCATATAAATTAGCTTTATACGTATACACCCTCAGGTATACGCGGTTTTAAACTTTAAAGTAAAATATGTTTAACTCCTCTTTGATATCCATTGTGCACCACCATATTTTCAAACCACCAGCCGCCACTGACATATATACATACATACATACATACATACATACATACATACATACACACACACACAGGAGGGTTGGGGCATAAGTCATTGCAACTATTTTTTTGTCAGAATTCGAGCGTGGGTGGAAAATGTAAAATATACAGATGAAAGGACAAGGGATGGACGAAATTTTCAGGACATTTAACAACATGCCAACAATTTGCTCCTCATGTTTATTATGGTCGTTGCCATAACATTACAGGGTTCCTGTACCAGAATCATTACAGCACACATACTTGTTCTAAAGGCCCTCAAAATAGCTACCCCACCTCGCAACTGTCCAGTATGGAAGGGTATTATTCCCGACAGCTTCTACCAGCGCTCTGTGGCATTCTCTGGCATTCTCTGGCATTCCTCCCACGGAGAATGGCTATTTTGATATATGAACGTTGTTCAACATGGCATACATCCATCCTGCATGGCGCTACACTGACAACTGATTTAACATTACCTTCTGTTGTATTACAGACAAGCACAGAGCCATCTTGTGCCGTGGACATACACTATGACTGCACAGCTTCCGTGCGATATATGGCATTTTGTGACACCCACCCTTAGCTTTGAAAAAAAAAATAGCTGCCATGTCTTATGCCCCAACCCACTTGCGCGCGCGTGTATTTTTTGTGGTTGTGCGTGTGTGCACGCGCAAAAATAAACATATTATGTTCCCCTTATTCTTCTGGATGAGCTATCGAGATTTGAGGACATTTTCATAATCTATGTGCTATGGATACTCAGAAGTCTGAAATACCTTACATTATTTTTAAAGTTTGTAGTAAATTTTTAAATGACGAAATTCTACTAATAGTGTTGTGACATAAGGATCTAAGATTCTGTTAGCATTTAATTTCAGTGTCAAAGTTGGTAAACATGACGCCCCATCAAAATATTCATTTCATTATTTACTCAATTTTACGGCATTCATGGAACTTTTTAATTAAAACTTATAAGGATTTCATAGATTTAATAATTTTTTTATTAAATTATATGATTCTGATAGCATAGCATTAAGGGGATGATATTTCTTGTAATAAATAATTTTGTTCAAAGTTACATCCTAAAAAGGATATTTATATATGACTAGATTTTATTTTTGGAAATAATTGCCAGTATGACATGTACAGTGGAAGCTCTTAAGTTCGACAGAAATCGAGTTCGACATCCTATAGTTCGACTGCTTACATAGGAGAATTAGACACGCCCCTTTACGGGCACTAAGAAATGATTTTGCCATTTGAATGGGAATCAGTTCTGTGTCTTGTAGTGATACTTTTGTTAGAGGAAAACAGAATATTTTATTGATTAGGACATTCATATTGATGGCTGATTTTAAATTAATGAACTCTTCTTTTTCTATTTGAGAATTGTGCCGTTTGTGAGACGGAACTGTCGAAACCCACTGTGGTACTAGAAGCGCATACACAAGTCTCGGGGCGGGCAGGAAATGCAAGTACAGTACTGTATTCGTTGATGGATAACCAATAAGAATTTGTATTCATTTCACCTGCCACACCCACTACCCTTATTGGACTGAACTTTCAATTCTGTTCTGTCGAACTTAGGAGAGTCCACTGTATTTAAATGATGATTCAGTTATCGTCATTTCGATAATCTCCATAGTTATGTGGAAGGAATCAACATATTTTCCGGCATAGGCGCACTTGTTTTTTCTCTCTAAAAATAGGACTGAAAAACAGGGTGCATCTTATACTCTGATACTGAGCTTGTGAATGAGTCAGAGCTTCATGGAATGCTGTGAAAACTGAGACAGTGGTTAAATCATATAAGAATTTAAGAAGCGTGCCATTTGTAATGTGCTGAATGGTACAGAGGACAGTTTGTTGTATGAGGACTCGGATTCTGATTTAGAAGAAGTTTCAAGTGACTCTTCATTTAGCTGTGGAGATTAATTTCTGTGTTTTGATGAAAAATGAAAGGTATTCTTTCCTAGATAGATTAGGTATTTGATGCATTTAGACCTACTGTAAATTCATTATAATATCCAATGATAAAATTTTTTCCCTAAAATGTGTACCAAAAAGGAGATGCGTCTTATAGGCCAGCAAATACAGTAAAATGATAATTGAAGCTCAGCGGTATTTTCATTATGCATTAGATATCATTTAAATTGCTTGTTGCTTATGTTTTTAATGTAAGGCGTTTCATATTTAATTTAAATACATATTTTATTAAATGAGAATTTTAAACAATCTGTAGGTCAAAGTAACGTGTGAATGTGGACATCGATCAGTGAGTCGAGCTTGTTCAGATAATGCAAAGGAGTACCAGCGTATTGCAACATCACTTCTGGCTTCCAAAATGGCTGATATGCAGCTTGGCCACTCGGTTGATATTGCTGACCTCTTGGGAAACCCTTCTGCTAGGAAAATGAGTCTCAAGACGTAAGTTTGTATGGAATATATTTTGTGTATTGTATTTTCTTTAAGGTTACTATAAAATAAATGTAAATGAATTGTAAGTTAGGGACTTCTTCACTTTTTCATCATTGGAAGTAGCAGTGGAGTGGAAGAGAAGGCCTGATGGCCTTAACACCACCAGAATAAATAAATTTATTATTATTATTATTATTATTATTATTATTATTATTATTATTATTATTATTATTATTATTATTACTACTACTTACTGGCTTTTAAGGAACCTGGAGGTTCATTGCCGCCCTCACATAAGCCCGCCATTGGTCCCTATCTTGAGCAAGATTAATCCAGTCTCTATCATCATATCCCACCTCCCTCAAATCCATTTTAATATTATGTTCCCATCTACATCTCAGCTTCCCTAAAGGTCTTTTTCCCTCCGGCCTCCCAACTAACACTCTATATGCATTTCTGGATTCGCCCATATGTGCTACCTGGCCTGCCCATCTCAAACGTCTAGATTTAATGTTCCTAATTATGTCAGGTGAAGAATACAATGTGTGCAGTTCTGTGTTGTGTAACTTTCTCCATTTCCTGTAACTTCATCCCTCTTAGCCCCATATATTTTCCTAAGCACCTTATTCTCAAACACCCTTTATCTCTGTTCCTCTCTCAAAGTGAGAGTCCAAGTTTCACATCCATAAAGAACAACCGGCAATATAACTGTTTTATAAATTCGAACTTTCAGATTTTTCGACAGCAGACTAGATGATAAAAGTTTCTCAACCGAATAATAACAGGCATTTCCCATATTTATTCTGTGTTTAATTTCCTCCAGAGTATCATTTACATTTGTTACTGTTGCTCCCAGATATTTGAACTATTATTGTTATTGTTATTATTATTATTATTATTATTATTATTATTGTTGTTGTTGTTATTGTTATTATTATTATTATATTTCATGTTGCTTCAGAGGTTATTCAGCTTAGAAATTCAACGTGGGTGAGAATTGGTTGCCAAATTTTACTTGCTGCCCTCTTTGGGACAGAGGGTTCTTATATGTGCCCTAAATATACGACATGGAATATACAGCTTTAACTTCTTCCCAAAGAAAACACTTAAGTTCGCTTTGTGCTTAGAATAAATGACACTGACAATAATATATTGTTGTTGTTGTCTAATGCTGGATGATTCTCAATAAAGCGATTTGTCCTCTTGGACTCCAATATTTACGCTGATAATATTGTTCTGTTTGTTGAGAATCCAGTCACATGATTTTAAATTCATTAGTGCAGAGTGGAACAAAGGCAGGAATGGCATTGGATGAATGCCATGAATAGTTGTTTTGTGTCTGGTTTAATAGATTTGATAAACTGTATATTGTGTGCCATTGAGTGTTTAACATAAGTGCGTGATATATGTTACACAGAGTTAAAACACGAAAATCGGCAATCTCTTTTCTACCCTTTATAAAATCTTCTCATGGAAATTAAATTCTATTTATTTATGAAAGTTACACATTGATAGAATACAGGATGTAAACAATATAAACTGCCAAAGTTACATAGACAATATGTATCGGTCTACTGAACAAAATGTCTAGTGAAATTTAATTATTTCTTACAATTTTATTTTTAATTTTAAAATACCATGTTTTTAAGACTGATAGTAGTCTAATTATTTGCTTACATTTCGACTGAACGCGAATGACATTGCTGTTGGGTGCTGCCAATGACCTTGTGCCCAACACTTATCAATACACAACAAAGTAATAAGCAACTGCTTCAGTGTATATATTGGACAAAGTAAATAATTACTTTGATGTACCGTAGTACATATGGAGTTTCAAAGCAATAATTCTGCGTTTCCATATGGTAAAGAATCGGTAGAACAAACAAAAATTTTTTCCAGCATCAGGACTTGAACCCGGGTTTCCAACTTTACGTGCTGGTGCTTTATTACTAAGCCACACTGGATTCAAGCTCCAATGCCGGATTGTATCCCTCTCATTTTACTGATTCTTCACCATATGGAAACACAGAATTACTGCACTGAAACTCCATATATACTTCAGTACATCATAGTAATATGATAAAGTGTAAGTAATCACTTTGTGGTTCAAGACGGCGCCTGGTCACTAGTCACTCGTAATGAGTGCACCTCTGTACTTGTGGTTGGACATTCTGTCTACTATCACACATAGTGTGACATGGTACGTGAGGATAGGCCAACAAAAGGGAACATGAAAATGAGAGGGGTTCAATCCGACATCAGAACTTAAATCCAGTGTGGCTTAGTGGATAAAGCACCAACATGTAAAGTTGGAAACCTGGGTTCAAGTCCCATACCAGAAGGAATTTTTGTCTTTCCACAGATTCTTCGCCAAAAGTAAACACTGATTATTCTCATTTTCAAAAAAAGTTAGACTCACAGAAAACACATTTTTTCTGGGAAAACCTTGACAGTTACAGAAAAACATTGTTTGAAATTTTTTTCAATTATTTATGCTCTACCACTAGTATTTTTTGGCAGTTTATATGGTTTACAAAGGAAAAATTTTATAGTCTGTACGAAAGAAACCAAATGACCTGGAAGTGTATAAAAACTTGCCCAGACATGTTCAAACATTTTTAACAACTCCAATAGATTCTATGAGATTCCTCACTAATATTAACAGCATCAAAATGACAATAGAAGAAAAAGCACTGATTCAATATGAAAAACTTATTAGATTACCAGGAAACAATTGGCATTCATACAGTCCTCTCTGTAGATTGAAAACTCAAAAAAGTTTCATATCCATTGTTCAAGAATTAAAACAGAAAATCAATATCCCGAATTTAAAATAAAACCTACAAATTAAACCAAACCCTTTAACTCTATTAAATATGGAATATAATCTAAATTTAACAGAAGAAATACTGAAATCAGAAGTAAACACTGAAATACTAAAACAATTGTCTTTAGAGACAATTAATATTAGATACCCTCCACAAAACTGGCTTCATTTATACACTGAAGGATCCTTGATCTCCAGAGAACAAGGTGCCGGTGCAGGTGTTACGTGCTGTCTCTTCTCACTTTATAGATCTCTTGGGTATGGAACAACAAGTTTTGATGGAGAAATCATTGCAATAAGTGAAAGTCTCAGGAATCTTCTATGCCACATCAATAAATTTAAAAATGCAGTTATATTGTCAGACTCCAAAGCAGCTATTCTATCAATAGTCTCTCTCAATTAATATCACTCAATAAAAAATTGTATTCCAATGGATACCATCCCACTGTGGAATCCTGGGAAACGAGAATGCGGATGCTTTAGCAAAGAAGGACAGCACTGCTACTTACAGACCTGTTACTAAATCTACGTATTACTCTGTGAAGAGATTTATTAAATCTACATACTTAGACTTCAACAAACAAAATTTGATAACACAATCCCATGGGAAAAATGGAACTCTCTGCATCAAAATCCACAGTTAATTCTCGATTTACCACGAAAATCGTCTGTAGCTGCATTTAGATTGGCAACAGGCCATGATTATTTGGCCAAACACCTGCATAGAATTGGAATATATCAGTCTCCTAATTGTCCATTGTGCAACTCAAACCAAGAAATGGATTCGGAACACCTCAAATTCTGTGCTTGAGTGGCTGGTCATGATAATATCTTTGAAAAATATTGGAGTGCAGAGGTCAAATGACTTTATTGTCAAACGCCTGGCATTAGAAAATAACAACATTATTTTTAACAAGAGCCAGAACAGGTCACATTGTCACTCAATTGTACCTACACCGATTTCACCTTTCTGATAATCTTACTTGTCTGTGGTGTAATCATCATGATGAAGATCTGGAACACATTCTTCTATACTGTCCATCCATAAACCACAAAAGAAGTAAATTAAAATCATCAGTACCAGTTGCAGAAGACACAGCCCTGCAGTATATATTGACTACACCCCACCTCTGGCTACTAGCAACAGGCATCTATAATTACCACCGATCAAAATACCCCATTTCTCGTGAAAAACAACAACTGAATAGACTACAGTGGACTATATGTTGTCAGCAAACAGCTGGATACATTAAGAAGATTAATTGATAGTTTACACCCTGTATACTAAATGCCATATACATTCAATATTTAAATCAAAACAGTTCATTCATAATAATTAAGATCTACAGTTACTACATTCATATTTGTACTAATAAATAATGTAAGTACTGCATATAAAATTAAATATAAAAATAAGTTTTTCAATGGTGATATTTATAATTATCATTTTAGGTTGGACTGTTCTGAGGAATGCCGTATAATTGAACGAAATCGTCGGCTTGCAATTGGACTGCAAATACGTAATCCAGATTTAAGTGCCAAACTCACACCGCGTTACTCTGACTTCATGCGTCAGTGGGCAAAAAAGGATCCTCACTTTTGCAATATGGTGCATGAAAAACTTACAGAACTGGTACAGCTTGCTAAACAGGTAATACAGTGTGTGTAATATATGTTGAAGAGATTGTGTTAGAATCAATAGCATTTTATAACATTTACCTGCATTTAATAATATGCTGATCTATAACAGAGTAAGGTCAACAGCTTTTGAAACATTCACGTGTTTCGTGAGTAAAAATAAGAAAATGCTTTTTTATTGAGGCTTAAAATGCTTGATGGGAATTTGTTTGAACCACATGGGCTATTCCATATGAAATCGATCAGTAAAAAACCTCGCATTTTTTTTTATACTCTAATTTTTTCCCTACTTATACAAGGCGCTGAGGGGAGTGCATTTTCAAAAATATACTATCGAAAGTCAAACGGTTTTCGTATTATTGAGCGACAAATTTAGCGTATTTTATAAAAACAAGCCTCTTTCAGCGCTCAGAACTCTGGAACCATTTACTGCAGAACATTGAACGGGAGCTTATTTTGAAGCTGACATTTGGTAGGTTATGTTAAGAAGTAATCCTTATTTTTATTGTATACAGAGAGAGAGATAATCTGATTTTACTTGTTTTTAGGCTTTTTGATCATTTGTAGAAATGTAAAAAAATATTGAGAAAAAACCTTGCATTATTAAGAGGGATTCGGCATTGTTTGCTTAGTGGCTCGGCAATAAGTTTCGAGGGTATTAAATAGATTATTTTCACACGCCTAGACTTGAACAGCGCAGTACCGCTCGCACTGGCCGAGAGCTGAAGATAAGCGAGCATTGGGCGTCATTTTACTCCTGTGTTTATGAAAACCTGTGATAAAGCTAGCCCAGCCATGACTGCTAGACGAAACATCACGTGTTTGTCTCCTGGCCTTGCTTGTCTCGGCTAAGCTCCCGTCTCACAGTCAGCTGGTTAGTTCACGTGCATACTATTTATTTTCTTTATTTGATATTTTCAATACTTTCTTATCAACATACCATCAGTAAAAAATATGTGTTTATTTGTACTTTCAATGCGGAATCTAACCATATATTTTAAAAATATTTTTTCGTGGGCAAAGGCGTCTTAATGAGGAAAAATCTAAATTTCTCCATTTCCATAAAAAGTAAGAAAATCTGTTTATATGTCAATATAAACTTAAATTTCTCAGCATCAAAATAAACCATGATTTTGATCATTGGGTGGAAGGGTTTCGGAGCCACAACAGTTTAAAGTTGCTAATTTTATGAAAATACGATAAATTTAAATATTTTTAATTAAAACACTATGAAGTTCTGATGCCTCAAACTTTGCACAAAGCATTGTATCACAGTTCTCTACGTACAAAAAAAGTTTCATTGTATTTAGAAATTGTAAGGTCAATTTTCTCTATATTTCGGTCGATTTGAGATGGAATAGCTCACATACAGTATACTGAGGATCTTAGTACTACTTAGTGACTTAATTGCCTATTGTTATTAAATATTGGTACCTGTAGCTTCCATATGTTGCCACATTGAGGATATTTCCATAGCTGTTACTGCAGTAAGAAATTAATACGGATATTTTAATGATTTCTGATCATGTGAAATTTCAGAATCTTTTTGTTGTAACTAAGAGTGACAGTTTGTGCCACACCTGTACTTAGATATCTTTTACAGTCCAAACAGAAGAGCCGTAGTTACTCATTCGACTCCATGAATAGAGACAAGAGGCATTTTGTGCATGAATATTGTGAGCATTTTGGTTGTGAATCCGTTGCATATGATCAAGAACCAAAACGCAATGTAGTTGCTACGGCTTCTAGAGACAAGGTAGGTGGAAATTGAAAATTTAATATTACTGTGATTTAAACATTTTTAACAAGCATATTGATCAAATTTCTTTTTTTTTTTTTTCTGTAGGCCTGGTTGCCTAGTATGAGTCTGTTGGAAGTTATACAGAGAGAAAGTGGTCAAAGGAAAATTCCTAAACCTGTTATTAGTACAACTCGTACGCCATCGCAAAGGTAATGTATAATAGTTTATTTTTATTTTTTTTTGTGAATATTTTGTTGTTTTTGGTGATAAGTAAATATGTTTGTATATTTCTTGTCATAAAAATTATGTACAATTGTGTATCATTCGTTACATTTCTGTTTCCCAGGAATTCCATCCTTAACTACATTTTTACTATTAGCTAGTTCAGCCTTCTTAGCTGATGTTACACCGCCAGCATTCCATTGTAAGATGTTTAGTTGATTCTGTACCATTAAAGTAGTCCCCGCCTGGAGATCCGATTGGGGGACTATTTTACCTCCGGATAATTTTACCTTAATGGTACTCATTTCATATTGGAGTTAAATGGCAAGTTGTAGCTGATTTAAGTGAACACCGTATTTTAACGTTTTGGTGGCTACTTCATTCACACACAACCCCAGAATATCTGGAGGACCACACCTGCTCTAAGATTCTCCGTTCTAAAAGACTAGCAGGAAAGAAATGGGGATGCTCTAGGAATACTTTGAACACTACATACAAAATATTTATACAGCCAGTGCTGACATACTGTGGGGAAATTGTAATTACTCTACCTTTCATAAATGACATAGAATATGTTCAAAACCAAGCTCTCAGACTGATTACTGGTGAAATCAAAACAACTCCAATAGATTCTATGAGATTCCTCACTAATATTAACAACATCAAAATGACAATAGAAGAAAAAGCACTGATTCAATATGAAAAACTTATCAGATTACCAGGAAACAATTGGCATTCATATAGTCCTCTCTGTAGATTGAAAACTCAAAAAGTTTCATATCCATTGTTCAAGAATTAAAACAGAAAATCAATATCCCGAATTTAAAAGAAAAACTTACAAATTAAACCAAACCCTTTAACTCTATTAAATATAGAATATAATCTAAATTTAACAGAAGAAATACTGAAATCAGAAGTAAACACTGAAATACTGAAACAATTGTCTTTAGAGACAATTAATATTAGGTACCCTCCACAAAACTGGCTTCATTTATACACTGAAGGATCCTTGATCTCCAGAGAACAAGGTGCCGGTGCAGGTGTTACGTGCTGTCTCTTCTCACTTTATAGATCTCTTGGATATGGAACAACAAGTTTTGATGGTGAAATCATTGCAATAAGTGAAAGTCTCAGGAATCTTCTATGCCACATCAATAAATTTAAGAATGCAGTTATATTGTCAGACTCCAAAGCAGCTATTCTATCAATCGTCTCTAAACACACCTTCATCTCAAACAGCAGAAATAACTAAAATGCTCTCTCAATTAATATCACTCAATAAAAGAATTGTATTCCTATGGATACCATCCCATTGTGGAATCCTGGGAAACGAGAATGTGGATGCTTTAGCAAAGAAGGGCAGCACTGCTACTTACAGACCTGTTACTAAATCTACGTATTACTCTGTGAAGAGATTTATTAAATCTACATACTTAGACTTCAACAAACAAAATTTGATAACTCAATCCCAAGGGAAAAAATGGAACTCTCTGCATCAAAATCCACAGTTAATTCCCGATTTACCACGAAAATCGTCTGTAGCTGCATTTAGATTGGCAACAGGCCATGATTGTTTGGCCAAACACCTACATAGAATTGGAATATATCAGTCCCCTAACTGCCCATTGTGCAACTCAGACCAAGAAATGGATTCGGAACACCTCAAAATCTGTGCTTCAGTGGCTGACCATGATAATATCTTTGAAAAATATTGGAGTGCAAGAGGTCAAATGACTTTACTGTCAAACACCTGGCATTAGAAAACAACAACAACATATATCCCATACTACGTACAGTCATTCTAGTTATTCTTACCAAAAACTCTATTTCTTATATACACATGTTTATAATAATCTGTGGCACTACAGCCCTTGAAGGGCCCGGACCGACCAGCCGGCTGCTGGCCTCACGTTCACATGCCGAAGCAGAGGTGAACGATCATCCAACCAGAATGGAGGTATCATGTGGTTAGCACAATGATCCCCCAGCCATTATAGCTGGCTTTCGCAACCGAATTTTGCTCCTTATTGTAGCTTGCCAAGTGCATCATGATGCTGGGTGGGCACCGGTGCCATACACTGGCCGATATTTCATGAGAAAATTTCTTTCCCCATGAGGACTCGAACCAGCGTGCATTCCGTAATACCAGTGGTAGGCAGGATGCCTTAGACCACGACACCACGGCGTAGGACACATTGTTTATACCTTAGTTTTCTCGTCTCATTTTTTCTTTACTATATACAAAAATTTTTGAGTTCCCTCAATTTTCTTCCATTTACTGTTCTACAATTTCCTATATGCTATTTCTATATTTAGTTTTAGTAATGTCTTCTGAATAAAAATTGTTCTTGTTCTTTTATTTTCTGGGCAAGATAGTAAAATTTGTAACACGTCTTTTTTTAATAGAAAAACATGCTGAATTTAGTTTGAGGGTAATTTCTTTAATATGATTTTACAATTTAATATATTATCAATTCGTAAGCCAAACAATTTGGTTGTTGTTGTTTCTATTAGAGATCTATTGTTAATTATTGCACTTGAAATTTGCGAGATTGAATTTTGATGGGATTTAAATTGGATTATGTTAGTTTTGTTACAATTTAATATTAATTTATTGGCTGAGAACCAATCACATATTTTGAGGAGATCATGCAAAGCTATTGAACTGTCAATCCCCTTAAATCCTGGATGGACTATTTATTATTTTTATTTATTTGTTTGTTTGTTTATACAGAATAAAGAATATAATTACAAACAAGAGAAATAGAAATAAAATAATATAATCAATATAAAAAGGAGCTACAGTAATATTAACAAAATTTGAGACCGAATGAGCAGCGCTCGTGTTCGGTCGCAGTTCACATATAATATTAATAGGCCTGTAAGAGAATATAAAATAAAATAAAATACGAAATAAAATTAAAATTACAGTTACAGGAATTGAATCGGTCGGAGCTAAAAGGAATTAAGTCAAAATATGAAGTTTTGGGTTATGCAACAATTTGAACAACTGATGTCATGCGCATCAAACGGTGGAAGAAGGAACTAAGACTTTTAAATATTCTTTTGTCTTCTATAACATAAAAATATAATATTTGTGTTATTAGTGGAATATTTTTGCTTCTTCTGAAAAGTTGTCAAAAGTGACTTAATTCCTTTTAGCTCCGACTGATTCAGTTATATAATACAATATTGATAAAAGAGAAATATAAAAAAAAAAATGAAATAGGAACTAAAATTTAAATTTCAGCGGCAATGGAATTATATAATATAATATTAACACTAGAGAAGAATAATATCGCACGTGAAAAGTAGGAGATATGAAAATAGGACTTTACTGTTGGATCTCATACTAACCATAAGTATTTCTCTTTTATTTTCAGAACAATGGATATTTTGCCAGTGAAATGTTCTCAGTCGCAGGCAGTGAATGTTACACCAAAAGCATCCAATTCTAGTTCTGCTCCAAAGTCTGTACAGGAAGAAGATGAAATAGATTATTTTGATTTTCCTTAACAGTAATTTCTATTATCAGAGGATATTGTCTGAAGTTAATTGAAATTAAGTTCTTTAGTTAGAAAGGGGAAAAAATCTCTCTCGTAATATATGTAATTTTTGAGAGATTGTATGTACATTCATTTACATAGGTGGATGAGAGAATGTCCGTGTTCACGTGAGTATGGGAATTCTTTAACATATCTTTAGCAAGAACAACAACAGTGATTATACATTGGTGAAGGTGATAAAATCTAGTGCATTAAATGTATTGCCTGGCAAAAAGAAGTGGGGTTAGTACAGTGAAAGTTATTTTGAACTTCTCCTTTATGATAATTCTGGTTGACCTTTGGGTATTTCTCTCGATTTCTCTTATATAATTTATGGTTAGAAACATTGTGCGAATCGTACATTGGAAATATTCCTATACCCTTGTGCTTATTGTTATGCTTGTGACACACGTTTACACATTTAAATGTTACAGTGCACAAGATCTGGCAACTCTGGGATAAGCTTTCAGAAATAACTTGCTGGCTGCTGTAAAGCAACAATGAACTGCTGATGACTTTTTTTTTCTTCCCTCGTTTTAGAAGTCATATTAAATAAGAAATAAAGAAGGAAGTGGTACAAACTACCTTCAAGAAAACAGATACTGATATACTGCATCTTATATTGAAACTCTTACAAATTTAGAATTGTTCTGCACAACTTTCAGCAATCAAAAATTGTTTGTGCTTTCCGATTATGCAAATATATGGCACTTTTTCAGTATAACATAAATTTATTTAACATTTCTTCCCTCTGCAATTGACATAAAATTGTGTTTATTTGCTACCTTAAATTTATCATGCTCTTATTAAAGAGCAGTGAAGATAGTGAACGAGATAACTGCATATTTTTCCTATTCAGTGTGAACATACGAAGACTTGTAATGATCGCGACAAATGTCACATTGATGTGACTGGACAACCTGAACATGTAGTCTCATTTCTTCTTCACAGATTTAACGCGTTCATATCTAAAGAACTTGTTTAAGTGAACATTATTTTAGTTTATAGGGCATCTAACTCTACGAAATGTTATACACATCTAAGTTTTGCAAATACTTAAATTTTTTTTTACTGTAAAAGTAACTACCTTAATTTCGTAAGGTTATTGCTGATTTGCTTCTAAGGACGCAGCATTCTTGGAAAACTTGAGAGATATGCAGAAATATAAATTTTAATCAAAATCTTAATTTGAATATTTGCGTAGTTTTAATTATATAGATAGTCAAGATTTAGGGTGCTAAAGAAGTGAAAATTATCGTTGCAAACTTTGTGGTAATGCTTATTGAATGTAATTAAATTAGTTGAGTGCTGTTTCTGTTTTGCAACTCTTCACATTCTGAACTTCGTTTTGAATTTTCTTGTCTCACATTAATTTTGTTTAATTCCAGTGATTACCACTTGGAACAGTTCGTTTGTTATAGTCTAAACATTGGTTCCAACGTGTATATTTTTGTCAAGTCTGAGACGATTTAGTATCTTTTATTTTGAGTTAGATACGGATTCGAAAGATATCTCTTTATATTATTGAAGTTTTTATCATTTTAAGTTCGGCTTTAATTGCACTTCAATTAATTTTGCGTGCCAGGTTAGATTAGTGAAAAGTTACGACATGGTTATCGAAACATTCTTTCCATTTGATGCTTCATGTCTTGCAAATGAAAGCGAAACGTTCATTTTGTTATTTTGACTTGGGTTTCTTCAGCAGTCCTGAAATATTGTGATTTCTTACCCAATGAAGAGATGTACAGTAATAGACTAGTTTGAGAACATATTATCCTGAATACATTTTCCTTTAAGTGCCGAGTGCCTGATTTGTTGTTCTGCTGTAATATAGTTTTGAAGATTTTTGTTATTCATTTGCTGTTTGGTTTTTTTGTTTTTTAAAGAAATATGTCAAAAAAGAAGTACCTACAGTACTAATAATGGTTTCATGTGGTATGTATAATTGAACACAATATGAGTAATATTTAGGAAAAATGCCTGCAAGGCAGGTGATGGGTTATAAATATAATATGCTGTGGTTGCAGTATTATAAATCTTTGAAAGGTGTATATTTACTATTTCATTTTAAGAGAAAGCTTGGACTATCCGAGCAGAGTGATTACTGTTTGTTTATTTTGAAGTTTAATTCACTATTTGTAATAGTATGATTTCCATAGTGAATATGTAAATACCTAAAATTCTTGCACATAATGTACCGTTGTGAAAGCCTTAAATTTATTGTTAATGATATTCAAGGCTTTTGCTCTTAACTTTAAATAAGTCCTTTACTTTTCATTGTTTTGGAATAGCCGATGTATTAATATTGAAATTCTTATGGAAAATTAAATCAATGTATTGCTGCAAGTTTATGGGTTTCATTATGCTAAGAAATTGTTCTAGAATTAAACAGGGTCTATGATACTAATATCCATGTAACTGTTAAGATTTGTATCCAGTAATAATTAATAAGTTAGTCTCTATGGAATAATTGTAATAAGGAGTGTTATGTAATTATATTTTTTTCATTCATGTTGAAAACATTGTTTTTTTTTATTGATTTATGTTCTGATTGCAAAACAAATAAGATCTCTTTCGTTTAGTCTTGGTTTCTAAGAAATAAGTAACTGCCAAACTGTTGCTGTGTTGTTCATTCTTCTTGATACTGAATTGCACTTCCGGTACAAGGAACATGTGCATAATTTTCTTAATGAAATGTTGCTTGCAATTTACATTCATGGAAGTTATTTTTGCTATCTTCAACTCTTCTTTTTGCTGGCATATGAAATGTGAGCCATCAGATAGTCTAGCTTCATTTTTGCTAATTATTGCAATTCATTCAGGATACGTATTACAGTATTAACATTTTTCATTGCAGTAAATAGGTATATTACTATACAGGGTGATCTGTTTGAGAAGACACAAAATAAAAACGTGATAAAATGAGAACTGTTGCTATTTATTGCTAAATAATTTGTACTTGCATTCTAGAAGAATGGGAGTTTTGTCCAAATTAGAGCTCAGCGTGCCCACCATTGCTAACACGACACAGTTCATATCTTGAAGCTAATTCCTCCCATGTGTGGTCTAACATCTCAGGGGAAATTTTCTCAAAAGCTGAGAAAATCTTTGCTCTGAGATTATACATATCCTTCTTCTTGAAACCCCAGAGAAAGAAATCAGGTGTTGTCATATCTGGGGAATGTGGAGGCCACATAATTGGCCCTCCTCGACCACACCAGTTGTTACCAAATGTGTCATCCAGATTATCACAGACGTCTGTTGTCCAGTGAGATGGTGCACCATTCTGTTGAAACATGATACCCATGTTGTTTTCCTGTTGCAGTTCGAAATAGCGGTATGTTGAAGTTTTCATGTTCGAGGAAAAGTTTGAAAAAGCGAAACGTAGTTGAGCTTTTTTAATTTCCGAGAATTGAAGGAAAACATACCGCTCGTGTATCGTACATTATTTTGTGCGAAGATCGTTTATTACATACCTGAAAGAGGAATTTCTAATTAGTTGCAATGAAATCTCCATCTTGGTTTCTGTTCAATGACGGCAAATTTGCAAAACAAAAATATCTATCTTCAACATTGTTGCTTTAAAATGTTTTCTGTGTTTACTATACTCCAGCAGGCTGTGATATACGTCTGTCTTCCCCCCCCCCCCCAGTCTATAAATACGAACTTAAAACAAATGGTAAGGTTATGTAATGATTTATTTTTCATTTTAATATTTTAACAATATTATTTGTATAACATATTGCAGTAATAACATCGGCAAGCTTAATTTTGCCGGTCAAGGAGATGTTTAGAAATGGAAAAAATTGTCCAATATTGGTACCATACTTCAAATTTATCATAGTTTTTAACATTGAATATTCTGACCACAGACTATTAGCAAATTTCAAAGTTGTGGTCCTTTTCACGAAATAAGCAAGCATTGGTTTTTCAGTAATTTCTCTTTTTTTTCCCTTCCAACCAATTTGTGAATATATTATAGGCTCTTTCATACCTTGCCCTGGATTTGTCGGGAACCAGAGAAGCACAGCCTTGTTCCCAAGCCTCTTCAACTTCAAGATCCACATCTCCTTCGTTCAAAGTAGCTGCCATGATGAGTCTGGAATCTTGTTGATTTTTTCACAGCTTCCTTAATGTTACTTGCATCACGAATGCAGTAACTTTGGTGGAGTTGTAGAGTTTACTTAATTTTTGCAAATATTTAAAAACAATAATTAAGAGTGCAATTTAGGTGAAATTGCAGTGGTAAGTTTCCAATTTATAATTATTACTATATTGAACGTCTCTAAAAATAATATGTTAAAAGCCTAAAGCAGTAAAATCAATATGTTACTTATGCGGTAAGAAGAGGGAAATTGTTATGTGTGTTAGGTTGGGAATACTGAATGTGGAATTTCAGACTTTCCGCGGGTTGGTTTTGTGCGGAAACCAAGCAAATACGCACGATCTCGCACAAAAGTTTTTCAACATGTCCAGGTATGGTCCTGATCGAACTGTTTCCTCCGCGAAGATAAACGGCCCATACAGATTATAGTGACTTACCGCGCACCAAACATTAACTTTAGGATTAGCCCATTCCAGTTCATATGAGACTTGAACTCAGAGCCTTACGAACACTGTACTCTCATTGAAACCACCATTGAACAGCAAACCACAAGACATTTCACTTGTTGTGCAGTAAACGGCTCTTTGTTTGTTTGGTCGCTGCTGAGTATCTTCTTTTGTTTCTTATGCAGTAACAATGATAATACAAAACTCCCATGCTTCAGTATTAAGGTACGTACACACGTAGCGAACGAACAACAAACGAATGGATTCGCTGATTAAAATCGGAACGTGTGGGTGGTGCAGCAAAGGCAAACTGATTGTTTGATTTGCCTTCGGTAGTGATCCGTTGCTTGTTGGTATATCAAAGGAAGTTGGTATTCGTTGTGGACGGGATTTGCCACTTGTTTGCAGTTCGTAGCAGAATGCAGCGATTAGTTTAATTTCACCAACAGAACGTCGAAACTGAAGTGGACTGAAGAAGCTGTTATCAAACTTATTGATGTATATAGGGAGCAGGAAATTTTATGGCCCTATTTTGCACGGTAATATTTCGAAGTCTGTTTCTAAAATGCGACAAAAATTGTGAAACTGTCCCGATTCAATTCGACATAAATCATGAAGCAAGTCAGTACCTCTATATCGATTGCGACTTTTGTAGAATGGTGTCTGCCACCATCGCCTTTTGGTTTTTTTTTTTTAACTTTCTTTTTGTTAAACTGCCTATAATAACAACGGTTACACTTGCTATAGTCCACACCTGTGGAGTAATGGTTAGCGTGTCTGGCCGCGAAACCAGGTGGCCCGGATTCGATTCCTGGTCGGGGCAAGTTACCTGGTTGAGGTTTTTTCCGGGGTTTTCCCTCAATTCAATATGAGCAAATGCTGGGTAACTTTCGGTATTGAACCTCGGATTCATTTCACCGACATTATCACCTTCACCTCATTCAGACACTAAATAACCTAAAAAAACACTTGCTATAATTATAGCTTCGTCTGCCATTACTGCGGATAATCAGCAAACGCGAATGTTCTCTGACCATTTGCTGATGATTTGTACTTAGCTCCAAACAGCGAACGAACAACCAAGTTTTGCTTCATCATTCGTTCGCTACATGTGTATGCACTTTTACATTGGAACTGAAATGAATTCTACAGAACCCCTGTTATAAATTTTATAGTAATTTTATTTTATGTCTTCCCAAACGATCAGACTGTATATTAATATTTAATTTCAAGAATTTTACAAAGAGTATGATTGTTTGTCTGACTGTATTGGAGCGAACTTTTCACTCAGTTGGAGAGGAAATAGTGAACGCCATTAATTCCAGTACAGTGCTTTCAGCATAATGTATTAATTAGTATATATACTTAAGCACTGCTTCAAGGTGAAATGGAAAATATCAGAAAGGTCATCGTGTATAAATACTTCAGATATATGTTAACTTGGGGGAGATTCTGAGTTCAATTTTGAAAACATGAAACATTTTGGCTCATTATTTTTGTATGTGTGAACATTATTTGCTGTTGTCATCTCTTATCGTCGTAACTCCCTGCTGTCATATGAATGGATGACTTGTACGGGTAACTGAAAACTGGAATGAAAATAAATAAATAAAAAAAAAAAATAATAAAAGTATACCCTCATGCACACATATAAGTATGTATACAGGCATAACATATCAAAACAATGACAATCACCGAAATTTACAAGAAACTTTGTGCCATAAAGATCGTATTGGATTAAAAAACTGTTTTTTAATTAAGTCTTAACTTGACCACTGTATTTCATCTCGTACCAAACTTCTGATTATTCCCATTGTTTACAAAGACAGTTTCTGAACTCGGTTATGAATTTAGAGGACTGTTAATGTAAATACAGTAAAACCCCGATAAGACGCTGTTCAAGGGGCCGGGTGTAAACCGCGTATTAACCGGGACCGTGTATTAGGCGGGTATACTAATTTTGGCTTATATACAGTATCTATTAGCATTTTTCTTTATTGAAATAAATGATTCATGAAAAGTAATGTAGTATTGTAATCTTCATCTTACGATGTTTGGTGACGTATACATGTCCGATGATGTGACATATTAATGAATTTAAATACTATTATAGTCACAATCATGCCATGGTATGAAAGAAAAATTTCACAACCTCGATACCATGGCATGATTGTGACTATAATAGTATTTAAATTCATTAATATGTCACATGAACGGACGTGTATATGTCACAAAACATCGTAAGATGAAGATTACTTTTGTAAAGTTTCTTTCAACCCATAAGCAGTGCTGACTAGATCAGACACTATGGACAATACTCTATAACAGAGTCGCCAGTATGAAAGGATAATTCCAAGCCTTTGGCGTGAGACGAACTCGATAGCTCAGTGGTAGAGCACCTGACCGGAGAACAGGAAGTCGCAGGTTCGATTCCGCTCGAGGTTGTTGAAATTTTTCTTTCATACCATGGCATGATTGTGACTATAATAGTATTTAAATTCATTAATATAGTATTACTCCATTATGTAATTACTGTACTGTACGTCAAAGACATTTACAATATGTACTGTGCTTAATTCTTTCGAAAAAGAAAAAAAAAAGTCATTTATAGTTGTTTGCCGTGTGCGTGTTCTCCAAGTCCTCATGTTTACCACACTTCAGTTTCTGCGATTACATCCTTCCAACATCGCAGCTGTAGTGATTGAGTCGCGATTTTTTATTATCATTCTTAATGTCGATGATGGGATTCCTAATGAGTCAGAGAGTTGTTTCTGATTAAGAGTACTGTTCTCATCATACTCAAGTAAAATTTCCAATCTTTCCAACACAGAAAGGGCTTTTTGTTTAACACTTATTGTAATCACATTCACAGACACTTCAATACACTAAAGACAACAAATTGACCAGAAAAAATTTCCAGAATTTTATTATGGCCGAGTGAGGAATGCTGTTTGAGAGAGAGGGTTAGCAAGAGGCTGTAGGTTTTAAGCGCGCAGGTAAAGAGTCGAATAAGAGAGCGTAACAAGAGGGTGGGGTATACTAAGGTATGAAGTATGAAGGTTTAAATCGCAGATAAAGGGTCGAATACCAATACTTTTCAGGTTAATGGCACCAGTGAGTTCAGTGACCAAGGTATTTCATTGCTGTTACAGTACACTGCTGAAAATTACATTGAAAATATTCCACAAAATCAGCGTATTATGCGGGACTTGAGCACAACAAACGGGGGTATTTTATAAAGGCGTTATATATGAAATGTACAGGGACCGGACAAAAAAGCGTATTACACGGAATATCATAATAAGCGGGCGTGTCTTATCGAGGTTTTACTGTACCTGAATTTGTGCCAGATTGATTACTATTTTCTTTCTCATTATTGTTAAGTGACTTAATGATTGCTTAAGGAATCTTTGCTGTAATCGGTGGTGGTTGCTTCTGGTGGACTCACGAGCTAGAACACATTGGTGATGTTGTTGAGATGCAATTTATTTTCTTTTGTAAATATGCATTTTATTGATTTACATCATAGATGGGCAATCGCTGTGTCGTGACTCACTTTGAGTCGCAGTCTCGAATGAGGTACTTTGCCGTGTGGATGGAAATAAGCAGAGCTCTACTTCAAAACAGTCAACAAGCCATGGGGGATTAACATTTACAATGTCTCTCTCAAAATCTTCAACCTCTTCAAACAAGCTGAAATTTACTGAATTATAACGCTGAATATGGATAACATCATGAACATTGTTGTAAAGACAGTCAATAAAATAAAACCTAAAGCACTTCAGCACTGTCAGTTTCGAACATTTCTGAAAGATATGGGTCAACATTATGAAGATTTAATTTACTGCACTGAAGTGAGGTGGTTCAGCTGCAGTCGGATGCTACACAGATTCTTTGAACTTCGTGAGGTAATTGCTGAATTCATGCGAACACAGGGATTAGATGTTCCTACATTAGAAAATGAAGATTGGTTAAATGACCTGGCATTTCTGACTGATATTTGTGAACATTTGAATCAGTTAAATACACATTTGTAGTGAAAACAAAAAAAAAACAAAAAATGTAGTGGTTGCGTATATATAAATATTTAAAGAAAATAATCTGCCCTCAATGAGGGTGACCATAAAGATCCAGAATAAAAGCACTACAGAATAATTTAGAAAGACAGGAATTTTTTTAGTAAAAAATTCAGAGAAATGCAAACCCAACTCAATCATCAATGGCCAAAATATAAATGGTAATGTAATATTTGGATTGAATCTTTAAGAATATCCAACAAAATTTTTGAATTTAAAAAAATCGGAGTCCGAGTGCTTTTAAAATATCACATGTCAATTTAGGGAATGTGCCACGTGCACCAAACAAAAGACCAGGAACACTCCACTGACTAGTGGGAATGTTATATTTCTCACTTAGGTAAGGGATGCAGGACTCATAAATGGATTTCTTCTCCTCATTAACGTGTTGTGCCTGCAGAGCATCCCTCTCAAACCGGATTGTAGGATCAAGAACTATTCCCTTAGATTGGGTCCTGTGGATGGCTACAGTATCTGCTCTTCTGTTCGAATCTAAGGATGAAACGCAGTGGACCTCCTCGTATACTCCCATCCGCGACGCTTGAGGACATTAGCAATACCGGTCCTGGCCGTATGGCGTCGATTGTTGCGCAGCAGCTCCGTTTTTTGACAGAATCCCAACACGTGACCAAGAGTTTGTCTCGTTGCAGCCGGGATGGCGACAATGGGTTGTGTTGAAACTTCTGCCGGGCACAGATCTAACCGCGGATAGATTGCTGAAAGCATTCACTTCGGAACTAGATCTGTGGAAATCTCAAATTTTAGAAAACAACCTGTATCACTTTCCTAGTCTCAACTCTTCAGGAAATGTGACACAACAAAAACTACGAAATTACAGCAATCTATTAGAAAACCTACATATAAAATTTAATTGTCAGTGATTTAGAAATTCCCAACAAATGGAAAATGATTGTTTATTGTTTGCTAATCCAATGACTGTTGATGTGCGAAGTGTGCATTTGAATTTACAGTTGGAAGTTATAGAAATGCAAAATGACAGTCATTAAAAGTAGGTGTCAAGGTCTATATGGCTCAAGCCTTTTTTAAATACTGCCAAACTCAAAATACCCGAACCTTCGTAAATTTGGTTCCAAAATGTTAGCCATGTTGTGCTCCACATATCTATGTGAACAATTATTCTCCTTAATGAAATATGTTAAATCAGAACGTAGGTCTCGTTTGAGCAATGAACATTTGTTAGCAATATTAAATATTGTTCTCACGAATGAAGAATCAGATTTTGAAGACATCTGCAGACAGTAATATAATGAGGCTACGGCTGCGTACCGGAATCCGCCAGAGAACGGTCCGAAACAGCTGTGTTTACATCTCCACCCTCCCAACTTTTCCCTGCACCACTGGTTGCTGTACTTTGAGTCGCAGGGTGCCCTTCCATGATTTACATAATAGATAGGCCCTAACAAGTTATGAGTAAACAAGAATGCGAAATGAGTACAGTTCTTTTTAACATATACTTGGATGATGCTATTAAATAGTAAGAGGCTTAAAAAACGTTTGCACAGACATCATCATTATCATCACTATCATGTCCTTCACGTGTTAGACCCTAGTGGATCCATTCCACAGGAACTCTTAACATTACATTCAAATCTCATAATACTAATAGCCAGAATGCACAGACAACATATTGACTGCAATTTTAATTTGTGGATGGTAGGTCGTACTTGAAGATGATCTTGAAGTTGCAGAACAGCCCATTGCTCTGTTCGTGAAAGACAATATGAAACTTTGTGTCATCTTGGAGAAGTTGCTGAATTGTTGAGTACAATGCATTTTAGAACAGTTATTTACCCATGTACATTACTTTTGTGACAACTCGAGTCATTGGTGTCAATAACAAAACTGCCACCACTGTGGTCCAGTGACTGGAACGCTGGACTCATAAAGCTGTGGACTTAGGTTTGATCCTTTGTGTACTCCTGATTTATAACTTGCGAGCACATGGTCCAGATAACATAGACGTTTTCTCTGGGAACTCCTGTGGCATCCTGTCCTATGGGATACTCTGGACAATGACTGTTGGTAACTTCGTCTGCATAACTGGCTTCATATAGGTGAATGGCAAACAGTGAGGTACCTGATACATATATGGTGCTTAAAAAAATAGAGGGCATAATTTCAGGTATGTATTCCCCATATGTAGACAATACAAAAAGTTAATTACAACATGTATCTGGAAATGCTTGGATTCCGAGTTATGGCCTTCAAAACAATGGCATTCACCAGAATGTTTTTCTTCCCACAGGTAGGTGCCGTGACAGAAGATATTAACAGAGTACACGCTGACAGTTAATTCCGAGGTGAAGGGTACATTGAGAGTTTTTGTGTTTGGCGACATGTACTGAAATCTGGAGCTGACAGAAGTGCACTTCATGTATGGTAAGGTGGACAGCAATGCTGCGCTGCCTCGTCATTTGTACCAGGAGAGGTACCCTGATCGATGGATAGGTAGAGATGGTCTTGGCCTCCACGCTCACATGATTTCAACCCTATCGGTTTCTGCTTGTGGGGAATTTAAATAACGTAAACGTGTTATAAAAGTCATATTTACATGTTTTAAAAAACTAATCTTAGGAAAAAGCTTTCCACCTCGCATGTTTACTGAAGTTCTCGGAAAACGATATAATTCATATCGGCATTTTTTTGCAGTCCAGTATACATTCTCGGAGCGGGTGAAAGTTCACTGTATTGGGATTTTACTGAAACCTTAAGCCTACATGGCTGAATCTACAAAGAAAGCGGCGGTTCGGACTTAAACAGGCATTTCTAAAATCATAGGAGTGGTAAAGCACAGTAAGTTTTCGAAGCTACTGTGCTAGCCTTCGAGCCCCTACTCCGTACAAAGGAAAAGAAAATGGTGAGAAGAATACTTTTGCTGCTACTACTAAGCTTATATATTGTGAAGAATGGCGCCTTCTGGATGGTTCTGGGTTGCGTCGGGGGGGTTGCGCGCGCATCTGGCGAGACAGATGGCGGAGAAACAGGAACTCTAGACTGTAGCACTGTACGGAGTGAAAGGAGAAAGCTATTGTGACTGGGAGGAGCAAGAAAACGTCTAGAAGTGAACAGTCCCCGAAAATTCTAGAACCAGCGAGGCATCGAAGACTCTAGTAAGTGTGGCGTATAAATAACGCCGTGAGTTAAGTCAGTGAGGGAGTCTTCGAGAGCAAGCGAGCGAAGTGAGTCCGTAACTGTGACAGTGTACACCAGGAGAGTGCGACGCAGTTCGGGAGACCTGGGTTCGACGTGCAGTGAACCGCAGCTGGGAGACCTGCGTTCGACGTGCAGTGAACCGCAGCTGGGAGACCTGGGTTCGACGTGCAGTGAACCGCAGCTGGGAGACCTAGGTTCGACGTGCAGTGAATCGCAATTCGGAGACCTGGGTTCGACGTGCAGTGAACCGCAGCTGGGAGACCTAGGTTCGACGTGCAGTGAATCGCAGTTCGGAGACCTGGGTTCGACGTGCAGTGAACCGCAGCTGGGAGACCTAGGTTCGACGTGCAGTGAATCGCAATTCGGAGACCTGGGTTCGACGTGCAGTGAACTGCAGCTGGAAGACCTAGGTTCGACGTGCAGTGAATCGCAATTCGGAGACCTGGATTCGACGTGCAGTGAACCGCAGCTGGGAGACCTAGGTTCGACGTGCAGTGAATCGCAGTTCGGAGACCTGGGTTCGACGTGCAGTGAACCGCAGCTGGGAGACCTAGGTTCGACGTGCAGTGAATCGCAATTCGGAGACCTGGGTTCGACGTGCAGTGAACTGCAGCTGGAAGACCTAGGTTCGACGTGCAGTGAATCGCAATTCGGAGACCTGGATTCGACGTGCAGTGAACCGCAGCTGGGAGACCTAGGTTCGACGTGCAGTGAATCGCAGTTCGGAGACCTGGGTTAGACGTGCAGTGAACCGCAGCTGGAAGACCCAGGTTCGACGTGCAGTGAATCGCAGCTCCAAGTCCTGGGTTTGACGTGCAGTGAACCGCAGTTCGGGAGACCTGGGTTCGACATGCAATGAACCGCAGTTCGGGAGACATGGGTTCGACGTGCAGTAACCTTAAATGGTGAGCTAGAAGAACTAGCGAAGACAAACGAACTGAGAACTGACATTCATTCTGCACATAGTGCATTGTGGATGTTAATTGTAATTAGAGTTTCATTGTTGTTCTACTTAATTCTACAAGCCGTGAATTGTCATTGTTGCTGTGTTGTGTGCAATAACCATTATTGTCGGAGTGTTATAAATAGAAGTCACAATATTATTCTGAAATTGTAATTTTTTTAACTTTTTATGTAACAAATTTGTTTTAGGTCGAATTATATGCTTTTTCGTTTTAATTTCTACTCGAAATTGAAAAATTATACAATAATATTATAAAACAAAATCATTTGAACTTGTCATGTTTAATTATATTCTTTTAGTTCTATAGGAAAGAAATATATTGAATAAAAGCCTAAATGTTCCATTTTAAAAATTACATATTATAATTTATGTATTTATTTCTGTCCAGAGGCTTAGATGACAGCCCCATCACTGGACTACTTCCTCTTGGCCAGCAGCCAGTTGGAGGGAAACTAAGATGCTTTCAAGTCTCATAAAGATACTAGGTGGACCTTTAAAAAGATGCCTTGAGACCGTAACGGGCTATTAGGCTCAATACTTGTTAGAACGATGATAATGTGGTAACTTGTAACGAGTAGCCGATGATGATGATGATAATAATAATAATAATAATAATAATAATAATAATAGTTACAATATTATGTTATTTAGAAAGAAATAAAAAATTGCTGATAAGAAGTTAAAATGCAGCAAAGAGTTTTCAGATCGTGCCTTGGAGTGGGTATGAATTTTGTTTTAATTGTCGTAGTGCTCTCATTCTCTTATGAAAAGTGTGAATGAACGGTTTGGTTCTCTAATACAATGCACTGAAAGATACACCTTCATGCTATAAGTTATTTTTAGAAAAGAAAAAAAAAAAAAGTGACAAGGGATCTGAGGAAATTCCAATGATTGCGTGTAACTTTTGTATAGGAATTGAAAGTAATAGAATAAGGATAAACTTCTATAATAATAATAATAATAATAATAATAATAATAATAATAATAATAATAATAATAATGATAATAATAATAATGATAATAATAATTTATTTATTTTGATTTATTTATTTAGAATATTAACGTGCAAAACAACAGCACAAGGCCAATTACAGTTTAGCACGATACAAAACAGAACAAAACAACAAATGATGATGAGAATGAATGATAGAAAATGGCAATGAGATGAAATACAAACAATATACTAGTCTACATAAATCATTGACCAAATGCAACAAAATAAATAGCACAAATAATTATTAAAATTAGTACAGTGAGATAATTAAAATAATGGCAATTAAATAAAATGAATTAATGAAATCATATAAATGAAGACAGGAATCATATTAGTAGTATTGTAAAGATATGCAATAATAATAATAATAATAATAATAATAATGATGATGATGATGATGATGATGATGATGAAATTTATCCTTTGAAGAGGTGGAAAAATTCAAATATCTTGGAGCAACAGAAACAAATATAAATGACACTCGAGATGAAATTAAACACAGAATAAATGGGAAATGCCTGTTATTATTCGGTTGAGAAGCTTTTGTCATCTAGTCTGCTCTCAAAAAAAAAAATCTGAAAGTTAAAATTTATAAAACAGTTATATTACCGGTTGTTCTGTATGGTTTTGAAACTTGGACTCTCACTTTGAGAGAGGAACAGAGATTAAGGGTGTTCGAGAATAAGGTTCTTAGGAAAATATTTGGGGCTAAGAGGGATAAAGTTACACAGCGCAGAACTGCACGCATTTTATCCTTCACCTGATATAATTAAGAACATTAAATCCAGACGTTTGAATGGGCAGGGCATGTAGCACGTATGGGCGAATCCGAAATGCATATGGAGTGCTAGTTGGGAGGCCAAAACGTAGATGGAAGGATAATATTAAAATGGATTTGAAGGAGATGGGATATGATGATAGAGACTGTATTAATCTTGTACAAGATAGGAACCGATGGGGGCTTATGTAAGGGCGGCAATGAACCTGCGGGTTCCTTAAAAGTCATAAGTAGGTGAGATAGTAGTAGTAGTAATAATAATAATAATAATAATAATAATAATGGTAGTAGTAATAATGATGATTGTAATAATAATAATAATAATAATAATAATAATAATAATAATAATTTACTTTATTTATTTACTAATATTTAATGTGTTGTACAACAGCCAGGGGCCTATAACGGTTCAGCACATGACAATTTAAAAACAACATTAATAATGATAAAAATTACAATAAGAGTATATAGAAATAATTATTAAAATAATGACATTTAAAAATAATTGTAATTGAAAATGAAAGGATGGAATCATATAAATGAATATAATACAAATGATATGAAAGATAACGAGAATAATATTATAGTGCATATCTAAACAAAATACATAAATTAATAACTGACAGATAATAATAATAATAATAATAATAATAATAATAATAATAATACTTACTAGCTTTTAAGGAACCCGGAGGTTCATTGCCGCCCTCACATAAGGCCGTCATTGGTCCCTATCCTGAGCAAGATTAATGCAGTCTCATCATATTCCACCTCCTTCAAATCGATTTTAATATTATCTTCCCATCTACGTCTCGGTCTCCCAAAGGTCTTTTTCCCTCCGACCTCCCAACTAACACTCTACATGCATTTCTGGATTCGCCCATACGTGCTACATACCCTGCCCATCTCAAACGTCTGGATTTAATGCTCCTAATTATGTCAGGTGAGGAATACAATGCGTGCAGTTCTGCGTTGTGTAACTTTCTCCATTCTCCTGTAACTTCGTCCCTCTTAGCCCCAAATATTTTTCTAAGCACCTTATTCTCAAACACCCTTAACCTGTGTTCCTCTCTCAAAGTGAGAGTCCAAGTTACAAAACATACAGAACAACCGGTAATATAACTGTTTTATAAATTATAACTTTCTGGTTTTTTGACAGCAGACTGGATGATAAAAGCTTCTCAACCGAATAATAACAGGAATTTCCCATATTTATTCTGCGTTTAATTTCCTCCCGAGTATCATTTATATTTGTTACTGTTGCTACCAGATATTTCAATTTCTCCACCTCTTCAAAAGATAAATTTCCAATTTGTATATTTCCAATTTCATACAATATTCTCCTCCGGTAAAATTCCCGTAAATAATAATAATAATAATAATAATAATAATAATAATAATAATAAATTTTATTGCCATGATTGGGGGTTACTTGAGTGTCCCGAGATTGTTGTAAGGAGTCCTTTTTCATTATTTTACGTCGCTTTGTCAACTGCTATAGTTATCTAGCATCTGAATGAGATGAAGATAATAATGCCTGCGAAATGCCAGGGCCCAACACTGAAAGTTACTCAGCATTTGCTCTTAATGGATTAAGAAAAAACCTCAACCGGGTATCTTGTCCCAACCAGGGTTTAAACCCGGGCTCGCTCGTTTAATTGTCAGCCATGCTAACTATTGTTTTCACAACGGCTATGTTAATTGCATGGTTATGTTTGTTGGAGGTTTTCTCCAACTGTAAGGCGAATATAAGGTAATTCAATGATTTAAATATATGTTTACGAGCAACCAAGTTCGATATCTTGCCCATAAATTTGAGCGAGTAAACTTCTGAACGCATTTAGCGATACGGATTGCTGAAGCATTAAACACGTAGCGCCTCGTTGCTTAGGCAACCAGCGAAACTAGGATGTCAGTGAAGCGGTCGCAGTAGCAAGGCGTATTGCAGTTATCTTGTCTTTACTCTGTAATGATTATATTTTAATCGGTTATTTATCGATGCTCTATCAACTGCGAGATTATATAGCTTCGAATAGATTCGTGATAGAGAAATAGTATTTGGTGCTATGAGTCCGACATTCGCTTTGTAGTTGGGGAAACGCAACCAAAGAATCAGTCTAGGATCTTGAGTTCCACTCTTTCCTCGACACGTCGCCAGTGACTTTTATAATTGTAATATTTTTGTAACCTTCGATCACGTGTTCAAATTTTAACTTCATTCTTAGCGTGTAACACTTTTCAAAGTTGGATTTTTTTTTTTTTTCCATTCAAAGAATTAAAAGCTTATACATTAAAGCAGTGGTTCCCAATCTTTTTGACTGATGACACACTTTACTGAACGCCCACGATACCGCGACACACTTATTTGATTTTATTATTATTACTATTAATAATAATAATAATAATAATAATAATAATAATAATAATAATATAACCAACCCCTATTATTTATTCGCTCGTTTTCATACTCTCTCTCGCTATCATAATATTAATACTCGATCACAACGCGATAACACCTAGAAATGCCACTTCACACATCATCTCTGTATTCCTCATCTTTCACTGTTGCTACCTCTCGTCACTGGAACTCTCTGCCGCCTGAAGTCAAGGGTTGCCGAACATTGAAATCTTTAAAATCCAAGTTATAAAATTATCTTATGACGAGTTGCCAAACTAACTTACGATTGTGAGATGTGTTGTATTGCATGTTTCCACGTATTCACATTTTTTTATATTCTAGTGATATTTAACTTATTTTATATTTTTGTTTTCATATTTTCCGATAATGGTATATCTATAATGTGATAAGTTGAGCTATATATAATCATAATTTTCCTTACTTATTATTATTATTATTATTATTATTACTATTCTTATTTATTATTATTATTATTATTATTAATTGTCTTATTTTTTTATACTTTGTATGTCTCATTTATTTTGATCTGCTGTTCGCATTTTATTATGCTTTTTTCTTTCTTTCTGTATGTTATATATTATGTCTGATTTCTACTTACTTGTTGTTTACATTTTATTATTATTATCTTATTCAGTTTTGTGTATACAATTGTAGTGTACTTTGTAAATTTGTAGTGTTTTTGTAACGCAGTTTTACTCGGGTTGAGTGTTAGAGAAGGCCGTATGGCCTTAGCTCTGCCAGGTTAAATAAATCATTATTATTATTATTATTATTATTATTATTATTATTATTATTATTACTTTTATTCTGGAGAAAAAAGTGGTCGAACTCTGTACAATATTTTATAGGAGACGGGGAGATGGGATGTCAAAATTTTCAAAGTTACTCCTGAACTGTGTGCAAATATTAAACTTCTGCTCTAATTTTAGGATCAAAAGAAATTAATGTTCACTGCACGGGAATTTTGTCGTTTTTAACCTCCTTTTCGTCCAACTAAGACTTCCAAGATCTAAGCGCAAGTCAAAGAAGAATTATATTAACAATACATATTTCGGTTCCATGATGGGGGAAAGTGCCGTTCCAGCGCGTTCCTCCAGAAAAAAAAGCGCTGATAACAACTTCTATGTAGTGTCGGACTTCCAGTGTTGTAGATAGGTTGATGTTAACACTCAATCGAAAATTCTAAAAGAACAACCAGCAACTTGAGTGGTATTAGAAAAAAATCCAACCTATCTATGCTGGATGTCCGATAAAAGATTTTTATTATCGTTTTTGAAAACTCACCTATTTAAATAAATGTGAAGTCTGCGCTTGGCGGCCTTATGGCTGAAAAACTGAACTGACCATTGTTGTAGAGTGTAGGTGTTCACGTTTCATTGGTAAGCCTGTCTCAAAATAAAATGTACCATATCAAAGGCTTCGTTGTAAATAAATAATGCGTTGTAAAGAGACTTTCTGGATGCAACAAAATTTATTTTTCAATTCCAAAATTTCGCGACACACCGGTTGGGAACCCTTGCATTAAAGCAGCGATTTTCAAATGAAAAATAAAGGGTGCGGCATATCATCTTCCCTAATTTAAAGCTTAAACAAAAACAGATGGATCAAAATAAGGAACCTTTATTAATATGAATGGTATCTTAACAGTGGGAATTTTTCACTTTTTGAATAAAGTGTCTTTCAAGTGGTGTCCTTCACTATCAATGCATTGTTAAATGCAACTTCGGAAATTCTGAATCACTCTAACTAGCATTTCTTGAGGAACAAGACCAATTTCTTCCTGTATTGCATTTCTTAGGTCTGGCAAAGTCCTCGGCCGATGTTTGAACACCTCAGCCTTAAGATGCCCTCATAGAAAAAATCGCAGGGTGCAGGGTCTGGTGATCGTGCTGGCCAGGGGACGTCGCCACGTGAAGAAATTAAGCGTCCGGGAAACATCTGAGCAGCGACAACGGAATTACCACTTACCAGAAACGATACCACAGCGTAAGCATGTTCTTCACCCGTCCACAGCATAGTTGGAATTCGTTACAGATTACAATTTGCACTAATTGAATGTCAATTCCGTGTATTCAATGTCCTATTCAATTCCTGTTGTTTTGCGCATGTCATTTGATATCGCTATGGCAACACATGTAAACCTAAATTTCCCACTGTTTAGATACAATTCATATTAATATAGTTTTCTTATTTTGATCCATCTGTTTTTTATTTAAACTTTAAATTAGGAGAATGTTTTGCCGCACTCTTTATTATATCATGAAGATACTATTTCCAAAATTATATTATTTCAAACTCACGGCATACTGAACGAGGTGTTAAAATAAATTGTTAAACCACACTATCAATTTTGAAGAGATATTTCATAATCAAAAAACGGATAAGATGATGGAGAGACATGCTTAAGATGACGGCAATGGTTCCACCAATTGGATCTATCCCTGCTAACATAAACTACTGCAGACATTTCGGTGCGGAAGAAACCCTCCCTCATATGTTAGGGAACTGTTCTCAAGGAGAATCCCAAAGAATAAAACGCCACAATATCATCCGATCCGAGGTACTCTGGCAAATGCTTTACGTGATAAAGATCTTTCTGAGGTGGATAACAACAGACGGATTGATATTTTATTTTATTGAGCTTCCTCAAATTAGAGGGTGCCATTAGACAAAGCATACAAAACAATACAAGAACAAATAGATGATGAAAGATAACAGAGTAAGAAAAAAAGTAAATAAGTACACAAACAAATAAACAATGGCAGAATAAAAAAAAGTTACAAGTAAAGAAGCAATGAAAGCTAATAAGAAAAAGAAAAATGATAATCGTGCGTCAGTTTTTTCAGTACACTGAATTAGAGTCCATATAGGTGGTTCCGTAAAAGTTTGACTGACTCTCTAATTATGAGGAAGGCCAGCTCATTCAGAAAAGATTTGTGCAGTCCTAGGGTCTTACAGAATAGAGAAGAGACATCAATCCCGTAACACTGATATCATGAAGTTGGTATTTATCTTTATAATACGGGATGGTTGGAACGTAGATTGCTCGTTTCTCCTCATGTACGTCTTCGGGCTGTCCTTTGTACGTTTCAAACCTGATGGTGGGGTCGATTATCATACCCTGAGACAGGGATTCGCTAATGGCGATTATGTCATTTCGTCTGTTACTGCCATTGTCGCAGTTCCGTGGACTTCTTCATAGACGATGTATTTTAGTTTTCTAAGGGCATCGGTCAGTTTAGTTCTAATTGCATGGTGTCTATGTATAGCTGTCAACAGAAACAATTTACTGAAATAATTGCTACTACAGTGAGATTTGAAATCTCTACTAGATAACCATATGAGGCAGACGAAGAGAAGGAAAAAAATATATGCGAACCAACAATAAACTATTTTTGGAAAAAAATATAAACTTTGGTAAATTAAAAGCCACTGGCTTGTGCAATGAAGAGAAACATACAAAATTGGTAGATGTGCAGGATCAAATCATTATCGATATAATTAAATACTCGAGCCGAGAGAGGTGGGATGTAATTGTAGAGACTGGATTAGTCTTGCTCAGGACAGGGACCGATGGCGGGCTTATGTGAGGGCGGCAATGAACTTGCGGGTTCCTTAAAAGCCATAAGTAAGTAAATATTCTTAAATACTCGACAGCTATTCTAAAAAATATTTGTATGGACTCAACAACAATTTATTCAGAATATAATCACAATCTATGTAGACCTATATTATTATTGTTTAATGCTATGGTTCCCAACCTTTTTTGACTGACGATACACGTTACTGAACCCTTACTATATCGCAACACACTTATTTGTTTTAATAATAATAATAATAATAATAATAATAATAATAATAACAACAACAACAACAACAACAACAACAACAACCAGTGCTTTTCTTCTGGAGAAAAAGGTGGTGCAACTCTGTGTAAAATATTTTGTGCGAGATCGTGCGTATTTGCTTGCTTTCCGCACACAACCAATACGCGGTAAGTGTGAAATACCACATTCAGTATTCCCAACCTAACACACATAACAATTTCCCTCTTCTTACCGCTTAAGTGAGATATTGATTTTACTGCTTTAGGCTTTTAAAATACTATTTTTAGAGACGTTCAGTATAGTAACAATTATAAATTGAAACTTACCACTGCAATTTCACCTAAATTGCACTGTTAATTATTGTTTTTAAATATTTGCAAAAATTAAGTAAACTCTACAACACCACAAAAGTTACTGCATTTGTAATGCAAGTAACATTAAGGAAGCCGTGAAAAAATCAACAAGATTCCAGACTCATCATAGACCAGTGAGCTCTATTCTAAACTGGAGGCACCACCGCAATGCTCTTTCCTGTCTGAAAACGTGACTGTAGACGCCGTGTTGGTGAGGGTATTGTTCTCTCTTTCTAACTAATGTGTTTCAATGAGTCTTTCGTGAGGTTGATGTCACACATGCGCAGTGAGCAATAAGAATTCCGTTATTGTGTACGATAGCATTCACTGCAAGAGAGACAAGGACAGCACTATATTAGAAAGAGATAGCAATACGCTCAGTCGCTCAGAATTCGCGTCACGCTTTTAAAGCATTGAGTTGTGCCTCCAATGTAGTATAGAGCTCACTGTCATAGACTGGGGGAAAAAAAGACAGACGTATATCACGGCCTGCTGGAGTATAGTAAACACAGAAAACATTTTATACGAACAATGTTGAAGATAGATATATTTGTTTTCCAAAGTTGCCGTCATTGAACAGAAACCAAGATGGAGATTTCATTGCAACTAATTAGAAATTCGTCTTTCAGGTATGTAATAAACGATCTTCGCACAAAATAATGTACGATACACGAGCGGTATGTTTGTTTTCATGTTCTCGGAAATTAAAAAAGCTCTCAACTACGTTTCGCTTTTTCAATCTTTTCCTCGAACATGAAAACGTCAACATACCGCTCTTGTAACGCATATTACTATTATAGTGAACAGGGAGATCATTACTGTTCACTGCACGGGAATTACCGGTATATCGTTTTTAAGTTCCTTTTCGTCCATCTAAGACATTCAAGCTCAAAGCGGAATTCAAAGAAAATTTACATTAAAAACATAATTATTCACACATACAGTATTTCTGTTTCACGATAAAAAAATGCAAGAAAAAGGTGCCTGAATGCAGTTCAAGCGCGTTCCGCCAGAAAAAAAACACTGATAACAACTTCTTTGTATTGTCGGACATCCAGTGTTGTAGATAAGTCGATGTTAACACGCAATGGAAAATTCTAAAAAAAACAAGCAGCAACTTGAATGACATTAGAAAATAACAGAGGTATGTGTCAAAAATCCCAACCTATCTATGCTGGATGTCCGATAAAAGATTTTTATTATCGTTTTTGAAAACTCACCTATTTAAATTAATGTCAAGTCTGCGGTTAGTGATTTTCCACAGAATTTCTCTATACTTGGCTTTATGGTTGACAGACCAACACGTAAATCATCTTCAAAATGCAGCAGTTTGTTCCTTTGTTTAGATTTCACTATTTTCACACAATTATGACGTTGAAAACGGCAGTTACAAATATTCTTTTGGTTTATTCGGTACCATCGACTGATTTGACAAAACATTTTCGCATATAAGACACTTGGGATTTTGTTCCTATTCATCGCCACGTAAAACCATATCGCAAGTATTCATCACTACATTTACGAAACGCAGTAGGTACGTTTTTATGAACCTTGAAGGGAATTTTCGCTCACATTATTTGAATCAGCACTGCTGTCATCTAACCCAGAACTCAATTCAGATTGTCATCTAATCTAAATATTTGCTGTTGCCATCACTCGCCTTGAGAAATTAATAACTCACAATAATATTGTTTCATAATGTTCCAGCTATAGTCACATGCAATGATGAAGTGCGATAGCCCGGGTTCGATTTCCGGTCGAGACAAGTTACTTGGTTGAGGTTTTTTCCGGGGTTTTCCCTCAACTCAATATGAGCAAATGCTGGGTAACTTTCGGTGCTGGACTTCGGATTGATTTCACCGGCATTATTACCTTCATCTCATTCAGACGCTAAATAACCTAAGATGTTGATAAATCGTTGTAAAATAACCTACTAAAAATGAAGTGCGATGTTTGTAATTTGTAATATGGAATAGACATTGTAACTTTTCCGTTTTTTCTCAGTTTAGAACCCTTAAATACGGGACGGAAAGCTGTCCCGAAGACTTTTCTCGGGACAACGGGACGCATTAGCGAAAAACGGGACGATCTCGTATTTTACGGGACGTCTGGGAACCCAAACCAAGCGTTGAGCCGTGTTGAATGAGGATAATAATAATTTTATGTGGTATTCTCTAGGATTCTATCCCCTCCCACCAGAAATCTTAATTCGCACCCTGCTTTCACCACCTCGGATTCTGTGCAAAGTACAGTCAAGGCGTTTGGACGGTAATTTGATCGAATCATGAATGTTGGTAAATTTTCAATCTACAGCCACACATTATTTACAATTAAATAATTATAAGTCCCGTCGCTCTAATTTCCGGCAGCCAATCGCGTTGCAGGTCGGCTACATTTAAACGTGTGCGTCTTGTGATTCGCTTATGAAGACGTTATTCATTTCTTAAGGCTCGATAAATACTTAATATAATCGCCCGCCATTTTCGCTCTTTCGTTGGCGTTCGCAGAAAGCACACGAAGACGTTATTTGCAGCTCAATTATTTGCTGAATTACAGTGCGTTTGATTTATTGTCATAGGAGCTACGACATGATAATGTTTAACGATGTGGCAAATAGATTCCTCGTATGGTAGCTCGGCAACGAAAGAACAAAAATGGCGAACGATACTACCTACCTAGACTTTATAGAGCCTTCACTTCCTAAGGGTAGGTACACGTTGGAGCAACGATAAACGATAAACGATAAAAGAAACGATCTAGCGACGCTTTGGTATTATCAAAGAATCAAGTGTTCATATCGAAGCAACGAGGACGCGGGAAGCGAACATTTTGATTTATCAGTAGAAGATATTCTATACATCCACTTAATGAAAGAAGATATATAGGAAATATCAGCTGCTAAGTTCAAGGTTAATATAAGTTAAATGCGTACAAAATTAAACCCGTTTCTCATCCCAAAGATAGTATACATTCGTTGTGTTGTGATTGGTTCTTGTGATCACATGACATATGACCAATAAATACACAACTGATCAATTTGTCAATATCTACAATAATTAATTTAATATGCCGAAATAATAATAAATCGATTAATATTCGGATATATTGACAACCACCGGTAATTATACAGGTTAATATTATCTTAATCAGAGATCATATGAACGACAAGAGCGAAGAAAATGGTACTTTTCTTTTTCGTCGCTTTTATCGTGTATCTTCGCTTTTATCGTTACTCCAATATGCACACCTCAATGACAATGCATGCTTCAATTCTCTCTGATATAGCATCGCTGCTTCTTTTATCGTTTATCGTCGCTCCAACGTGTACGTACCCTTAGACGTAAGCAAAGAGGAGGAGTCACGCCGGGAATAGCAGCGTCGCGAATATACTAAATCACACGCCAACTGACCAACCTACCAGGCTACCATCACAACAATTTGCAACTGCAAACAAACGTAACGTATGTACATAGCTCGATAGGTGAGCATTGTTAACTACAGCTCAGTGTAGTTTGAAAAATGTGTAAGGACGTTTTGGTTCACAGTCGTTTGAACGGGTGTGCTAAATTAAACTATAAGTGCAAGACCAGTAACTGTTAATCTGTTAATGCCTTTTCATTATTTTCTGAAAATATTAAATGCCATTACTCATTACTGTCTCTATTTCTGTAGCGTACAGTACCTAATGCAATACATCACTGACTTATTTTAATGAATGCTACATGTTTGTCGTTGCTTTGAGAGTGAAAATGTCACCACGCTCTTTTCACAGATGAATTGGTAATCGCTATTTCCGCAAAAAATATTATTTATATGCTTTTGGCTTGTTTGTATCAAGATATTTTCTCGGAGAAAGCTTATTACATAATAAAAATTTAAGTAGGCATACTAGTAACGGTTTTTAAAGTTCCCCTTCCCCTCACTCATAAGAACGAAATTCGCGAATGCAAGCCATTACGTCCCCTAGATTCTGCCTACCCGGGGAAACTGCCCCGGTCTGCCCATTGGTAAATATGGGCCTGCATCCAATACTGAGTAGTTAGGAAACGCAAAGAAGTGGTATTTGTCGGCAATGAAGCAACTGGAAAAATCTGACTACATTGATCAGCCTGAGCTTTTATGTACTTGTGGACCTATAAAGCTAAGCATACCATAAATATGTTGGACTACATCTGTTCTCCAGAAATCATTGATTATGTTTTTGGGTTTTTTCTTCGGTTTTTAAGAATTATGGTCCAGAGTTCAATTTACAGCAGAACCCATGTGTTACAGAAATCGGCTCTGGGGCAGGTCTTTGAAATTATTCTTTTTACTAACTTGTAATCTTTTTTTGTACTTACGTACAGTACATCTATGTGATACTTCTTTGACGCGTGTTCGCCTTTATTCCAGCATCCAAGCACAACAATAACAGTACCGGTAGTTATATCGACTCTAATATGTATTAAATCTCCGTCGCCTCATTAAGGCAGATACGAATAATTCGAATAGTGTATTTTTTCTCTGTGTACCCATGATGGTTTTTAGAAGTACAATACAAATTCTTCCGAAATGCTTATAATCCTGAATTCAAGGTTTAATAAAATTAAAATATTTATTTTAACATCTCCCCATTTGTAAGCGACTTTTGCACAAGAACCTAAAATTCCAAGGTGCTCAAAATTAAACTGTTTTCTTCGATATTCGTAAATTAATATAATTTTTTGGGCTTATATACAATGCTCCATATTGTAATGCTATTATAATAGTCTTTTCCAGTATGTTGTTTTCTTTTCGATTGAACCACCGTGTCTAGAGAGACACCGACGTCGGTATTATTGTTTGTGAAAAATATGTACTTTTATGCTATAATTTTGATGCATGATATTAAAGAGAACGTATATTGTAGGTATATATTCTTTTATACTATTTTTAAGTGGAAGTACTGTGAAAATACTGTAAATTAAACAGAATTGGTGAAATTTCAAAACGAAGTTTTGTTTATAGTATTCATACCAGATGGCACGCATGACCACCATCCACCGTGCTGCTATCTTCCATGTATTCGAAATACCAATATTATGTTATGGTGTATGGTGTGTTTTGGGTGAATCGATGAGCTTGTTACGTGCAATTTTATGTGTTACAGGCTACAATTCGTGCTTTGTTGTGGCAGAAAGGTGCAAGACATCTGGACTTCTTAATAATAAAGATGTCAAACGCCTCGCCGATATTAAATGGTGAAAACACTGGCGGTGTCGTAGATTTCTCGACAGACGCTTCCGTCAACATGGTAGCTGCAATACATGATCATATTTCGTGTGCCAAACCAGTCCAAGTAAATCCATTTGACGCCCAAGATAATAAGACAGGAGTACTGGCGTATTCCTGTGAATTTGATCATATGTATGCTAGTTTAACAGAAGGAACAACTGTGCAAAAAGATGGTGCTGAAGTGAAACATTTGAAAGAGTTACTGCTTCTTCATCTCGATCTAATACAGCAGCAATCAGAACAGTTAGTGACAAAAGATAAACAACTGTCTGCTTTGCGTCAGGAAAATGAAACAGTGAGTAATATTTTTTTGAAGTGGGTAAATGTCAATACAATTTTGTTTATGTCTGTGAAACTGCAGTTCTTACTAATAAACGCAGCGCAAAGTGTTTCTGCCATAGTGCAACATACAGTCACAATGGAGCGCACGCATCGTCTTAACCGGAACCGACTGATGTGAAATTTAATAAAATAAAATTATTGGAAGCTTGATATAAATGTAGTAGTATCTGTCGAGCGAAAAAATAATAAAACTAATTTAGGCATGTACATTTATACTCATATTTTCATTTCAACTCGAGGTATTATTACTGATCAAAGATTGTTTACATCATGGCTCCCATGTGAGCAGCTGACTGTAGTTATTTGTAACGAAACAATCAAATGTTTTATTACTCCATATTGTCAGCTTGTGTTATGTGTTACAATTATGAATACATGTTATGATTAATTTAGTCCTATAATTTTTAAAAAGTAACTCTCTTTGTATAAGTTTTGTGATATAATATTTCTTATAGGAATTTTATTACATCTACTTGTATTGCTTGTTCAGTAGCCTGTATTTTTATGTTATTTTGTATCTTCCACAGCTCAGACAAAGGCTGGAGCGAATGGATCGCAGGGTAACTCTACAAAAGCATCGTGAAGTGTCAGAAATATTTGTGCCATCATCTGGGGGTTGTATTAGTCCTCCAACAGCATCCCCACCTTTTGCTACTGGAGGTCCATCCTTGCTTATTGGTTCTTCAGGAACTTCTATTATCGAATGTGATACAGAAACTATTACAATTCCTTTGGACACCATTGACAGTACCATACATAATGTTGCAGTGGTGAACAATAGTGAAACTTCTCCTATTAAAGATAATCAAAACATTGTGGGTTCTCCGCGCTCATCTTGGGAAATAGCCAAGAGGAGGAGAAGAGGTGATACAGAAAATACTAATACTGCCGGTGGTAGTGATGGTAGGCGGAAACGACTCGCTTCTTGGACATCTGTAAACAGTGATGTGCTTTCACATGATGGAAGAAACTCTGTTACAAAGGAAACAGGCGAGCATAAACGAATGCAGAAGAGACTTAGGACCAAAGGTTATTTTCCTTTCCTTAAAAGTTGTGTGAATGTGTTATTTGTGAATTCTTTAATGCATATAGAATTAGGCTTACGTTTAAAACGTGTAAATTGTATTACATTCTGAAATATGGTTATAGGTTACTAGTAATCTAGACACGACGGTTAATATATTTTCACAAAGTTTCTTTATTCAGTGATACTGGGCACATTTCAGAAGGAAGAAACATTGCCAACAGTGATATGATTTAATTTTTTTCGTATGAAATAAGAAGTAGGCCTAGACTACTTTTAAAAGAATCTTAAAAGTACATTTTATTGGTAGGATAAATATCTAAGCACATTATTTATGACAAATGTTACACAAGTTGGCTAAAAATGGAATAGTTACTTGTGAGGAAATTTGTTCTGAATCGATTAATGTTTAAGCACGCAATTCTATATAAAACTTAAACTTAACCAATCTTATTGTAATATAATAACTTATGTTAGCCTAAGCAATTTTTATTCAGAAGTGTTGGCAATGCAGTTTCCTTATATTTGGTGCAGTATAAGGATGAATGTGGAAACAGTGTGAATATATAGGCAAAGCTAACATAATACAGTACCAGTACTTGGAAGTTACTGCTCGCATTTCATTGTTACCTACTACCTACAGTACGTGTTTTTATGTATAGATATTTGCAGTGTTGAGGAAAGGGGAGAGCTCGGTGTGTTGGTCTGATGATGTTGACGTGCTGTTACATGCGGAAGACATTACTTATTTTAAAAGCTTATACAGTAAAGGAAACTATTTGAATTCTCAGGCCGTGGGGAGGGCGAACAGATTTGACTAGGGACAAGGGCAACTTCACTTGCATTTTGAGAAATGATTATCTATTGCTGTAGTATAATACAAATATGGAATACTGTAGCTGGAGAATGATTATACAACAGACTTTCTTATGTTGTATTATGAAAGAAATTGCCTATATGTCTAAGCTGCACGACAGTGTTGTTGCAAGTATCATCGTCATCATTATAATCGACAGCAACACCATTTATGTTTCAGTAAGTTTTCAATATGACTTCAATTTATGACAGCAGGTAATAACTTAGTCATTGATTGCAGTAGGCTACTGCTACGTAACGATGTATAACTTTATAGAGAGACTGACATTTTCTCTGAGAAGTTATTTATTGCTTTTCTGAACTGTTCTGCCTATCCAATATTTCCTCGTGTTTGTGAGAGTATGCACGTTTTTAATTATATCTTTTGATATTTTCTGTTCATGTTTTTAAATAATTCTCATAGCCTAAGTGAATTGTCAGTCATGTAACATCGACTTGGTTGAGATGCCACATAACTTATGTGAATTTAGAAAAACAAGTCATTATTTATTGATTTTGTCATACATTTTTGTATATTATAATAACAATACCAGGTTGTCCCCGGGGGTGAAAGACAATGAGAGAATTGTTCAGGCCACACCACACAGCCTCATAAAAGCAATAAGCTCTACTCCATGCCCCATATGCAAGGGCGCCCACAGGGGGTAGCCATTGGTAGCATTGTGTTTTTTTTTATTTTCTTCTATGTGCTCGATACATGTTTCCTCAAACCCTCGGTAAAAAATTCAACAAAAGCAAGTGCTTTAAGCTATGAATGGGTGTGCAAGGTAATTTAGATTTGGGAACTGGCTATTTTTCATGTTAAATTTTCTCTCTCCTCGTCCATCCATTTCCTCTAACTTTCTAACCATCTTGCTACCACTGAGATTGAGTCCTGCAGGCACCCTTGCCTATATGCCTTCATGGCATCCAACGGGAATTTAAAAGAAATAATAATAATAATAATAATAATAATAATAATAATAATGATGAAGGGAATGTATCACTTCTGTTAAAGCCTACATTGTCTTGCTTACAAAATATGTCTGGCCAATTATTTCCTACCATAGTCTAATTTGTACAGTTTATTTTACAGCATTAGGCCTATTATTGTCATTATCATTATTATTATTATTATTATTATTATTATTATTATTATTATTATGTCCCGGGCCATGACGTCGCGGTCTAAGGCATCCTGCCTAGGACTCGCGTTACGGAATGCGCGCTGGTTCGAGTCCTCATGGGGAAGAAATTTTCTCATGAAATTTCGGCCAGTGTATGGGACCGGTTCCCACTCAGCATCTTGATACACTTGGGGAGCTACGATAGGTAGCGAAATCCAGTTGCGAATACCAGCTATAACGGTTGGGGAGATCATCGTGCTAACCACACGATACCTCCATTCTGGTTGGATGATCGTCCACCTCTGCTTTGGCATGTGGGCGCGAGGCCAGCAGTTGGCTGGTCAGTCTAGGCTCTTCACGGGCTGTAGCGCCACAGATTATATATTATTATTATTATTATTATTATTATTATTATTCGTGTCCACACCTGTGGAGTAACGGTCAGCGCGTCTGGCCACGAAACCAGGTGGCCCGGGTTCGAATCCCCGTCAGGACAAGTTACCTGGTTGAGGTTTTTCTGGGATTTTCTCTCAACCCAATATGAGCAAATGCTGGGTAACTTTCGGTGCTGGACTCATTTCACCGGCATTATCACCTTCATATCATTCAGACGCTAAATAACCTAGATGTTGATACAGCGTCGTAAAATAACCCAATAAAATAAAATTATTATTCGTGGTGCTGGTAGTATGATGAGAATGACAGTATAGTGACAATGAAAAGAAATTACAATCATCGAACTATTTTTTATGATGTTCATTGAATCAGGCCATCAATAAGCATATAGTCCATTTCTGGGTATGTTAGTCAAAGTGTGTGTGTGTGTGTTTTTTTTTTTTTTACAAAAGGCGCAACATGGCCTACCTCTTAGGAATCCAAAACATCTGTTTGTGTCTCTCCATGATCTCTGCATAGTCGAATGTGCCGCCAGTTCTCTTGTTCCTGTTAACCAACATTCTTGTGGTCACTGTCTGGACATTGAGTTTCGGGGAGTTTTGTTCATACCCTTCCACTGTCTGGGAATGTTCCGTCCCCCATATGCTGTAATTGTGTTAACCTTCCCGGAAGTGTGGAATGTAGCCTCGTCGGAGAAACAAACCATATCGAGGAATGCCTCATTTCCATCAATTTTTGCCAGAATTGTCTCCGCAAATGCCCTCCATCGCGGCTTGTCTTCAGGTTTGATTTGATGACGAATCTGAAGTTTGTATGCCCGTAAGCGCAACCTTTTATGCACGACATCGTGTACTGTCGAACGAGGTGAATTTAGCTCCCTACTTGCTCATCGGATTGATTTACAGGGGCTCCACTGGAAAGACATACGGATTAATTCGACATCAGCCACTGGAACAGCACGCTTGGTGTGGTTGCCCGACTTTGAAACCAAACTCCCAGTTTCACGAAGGCATCTGTCCCATTTCATGATTGTTACGTATGTTGGAACATTGTCAGTTGGTCACAGTTGATATTGACACTGAAATCGACGTTGTACCTGCGTAACAGATTTCAACTCCGCGAGAGAAAGCACACAGGATGCCTTTTGCTGTGGAGTCCACATGATTACTGACGCTAATTGGCTATTTCCGCGAACCACGTAGTGTGCGCATACATGCATGTGATGTACATTCCCGCCATCCAAACACAGGAATCATTTTGAGTTACCCTACCCATAGAATCAAACGGAATGTAAATATCAACAATACTTTTCAAGTAATAAAATAATGAAATGTTATACGTTTAAGCAGCACACAGTTATATGTTCTATTTTTAATGTTTACATAGCTTGTTTGATTTTGGGTTACCTTAATTTCATTCTCATTGTGTTCTTCTGTTATGTGCTGCAGAAACCTTCAGATACTTATGTGTTGAGCAGCAATCATCTTTTGAAATTTACTATGGAACTCTTCTAGTGTGTTATTTAGTTTTTTTTGTGCCCGTGAAGTGTTTGTAACTTCATGTTCCAAATTGTGGTTGGATACTTGGAGGGGGAGGGTTGTGGGGGACAGCTCTTGTGTTTCTTAGGACATGCCTATCCCTTACATTATGTAATTTGAATGTAGTCAGCCAGTTCGATTGAAACATATCAAATGTAATTTCAATGGCATATTAGTCCGTTATGGAAATATAAAAATTGGAGATTTATCCTTCGAAGAGGTGGAAAAATTCAAATATCTTGGAGCAACAGTAACAAATATAAATTATACTCGGGAGGAAATTAAACACAGAATAAATATGGGAAATTCCTGTTATTATTCGGTTGAGAAGCTTTTATCATCCAGTCTGTTGTCAAAAAATCTGAAAGTTAGAATTTATATATAAAACAGTTATATTACCGGTTCTTCTGTATGGTTGTGAAACTTGGACTCTCACTCTGAGAGAGGAACATAGGTTAAGGGTGTTTGAGAATAAGGTGCTTAGGAAAATATTTGGGGCTAAGCGGGATGAAGTTACAGGAGAATGGAGAAAGTTACACAACGCAGAACTGCACGCATTTTATTCTTCACCTGACATAATTAGGAACGTTAAATCCAGATGTTTGAGATGGGCAGGGCATGTAGCACGTATGGGCGAATCCAGAAATGCATATAGAGTGTTAGTTGGGAGACCGGAGGGAAAAAGACCTTTAGGGAGGTCGAGACGTAGTTGGGAGGATAATATTAAAATGGATTTGAGGGAGGTGGGATATGATGATAGGGACTGGATTAATCTTGTACAGGATAGGGAACGATGGCGGGCTTATGTGAGGGCGGCAATGAACCTTCGGGTTCCTTAAAAGCCATTTGTAAGTAAGTAAGTAATTGGTCCGTTAAGTACAATATTAATTAAAAGAAGAATGTAATTCAGTCAATACTTAACAGTAAGAAATACATTAAAATTATGTTATAACAAAATTAACATTACATATATTTTAACGACAAACGTTTTCGCGAATTATATTGGCATCTTCAGGTCGAATGAAACATGTTAACAAAATGAACACTTGGTCTTAACTAGTTAAAATAATGTTAGAAGTAGGATATAAAATTAAAACAGTTAATAAAATTGAGTAAAGCAGCCATCAAGTTGTATGTAGAAAATGATGTATAGTAGAAAGCATGTATGATGAGGGGGACGACAAGATCTCTTCTAGTATTGCGGTAGCAGTTTCAAAATCAGATTAAAGATGCTACAAATAGGGCGGTCGTGTTGCCGGGTAATGGTGACAGGATAAAGCCCTGTAATTAGCAAAGGATGGTATGAACAAAATTGTTTGAAAGTATTATTTAAGATCGTATAAAACGTTACTTACAAGAGTTGAAAGAGTTGGCTGGAGTTCATGAGAGCGGCGGCACGACTGACCTTTACATTAAAAAATGCTTACCCGACAAGACTAGTAGATGATCGGAAGTTAATTCTGTATAATCTTAAACAGCGGGTTATTTGAATTTGGATATTGTTCATTAAGCAGATGGCTATTGTTACTATTAGAGTGAGTGCTAATGTATAATTCTTCAGCAGCATTCATGTAATTGTGACTTCCAAATCTTTTAATGGGATGAATTTGGTGTCGGTGATGTGGTTATTCCATGTTGAGACACAGTTCTCCTAACCCAAGATTTTGTCCATCTTTTAACAAAGTTATGTTATCCAGATCTGAATTATTTTAATGTACCGAAGTACATATGATATTTCCATGCAGATATTCTGCGTCATCATACTATGAAGGAGTAATGGAACGGAGAAAAATTCTCTCCGGCGCCGGGATTTGAACCCGGGTTTTCAGCTCTACGTGCTGATGCTTTATCCACTAAGCCACACCGGATACCACCCCGGCGTCGGACAGAATTGTCTCTGATTAAGTTCCAACTCTTGGGTTCCCTCTAGTGGCCGCCCTCTGCACTACGTCATAGACGTCTATGTCTATGAACATTCCGTCGGATCCCGGCCAACTAGTCACTCATAACGAGTGCACCTCAGCACATGTGTGGACTTCGGTCCTATGTTCATAGACATCTATGATGTAGTGCAGAGGGCGGCCACTAGAGGGAACCCAAGAGTTGGAAGTTAATCAGAGACAATTCTGTCCGACGCCTGGGTGGTATCCGGTGTGGCTTAGTGGATAAAGCATCAGCACGTAGAGCTGAAAATCCGGGTTCAAATCCCGGCGCCGGAAAGAATTTTTCTCCGTTCCATTACACTCCTTCATCGCAGATCTGAATTGCTTATACATCGTGCATTATAAGTTTTTGTTTCCACATGCCGTCAATTCAATTTATTGCCATTGCTCCCTCTCAAGCGATAGTGGTTCATGTATCTCTTTGGCGTTGATATATGTCTTGTATTTATAATATTTTGATATTGAAAAGTATTGGCCATTTTTCTTCATGACATTCAGCTGTTCTCTTTTTCTGAGTGGGCATGTTTGTTAACTAGTTAATAACCTTAAGTGTGTGATTGGTTCAGAGAATATAATTATTATATACAATCAGACTGAAAATTGAGAGCTGAATCTTATTGGTGTGAATTGATGTATGTATGTGTATGTATTTATTCACACTGCAAATGGGTATATACCTGGTGGCAGTGGTAACTAATTACACTCAATAATGACAATTAATAATAAACACAATTAATAAAAAACAATAATTGGTGATAATAATAAAATAATAATAACAAGGAACATCCTCAATTATAGTCCCGTCACTCTAATTTCCGGCAGCCAATCGCGTTGCAGGTCGGCTACATTTAAACGTGTGAATCTTGTGATTTGCTGATTCATTTCTTAAGGCTCGATAAATACTTAATATAATCACCCGCCATTTTAGGTCTTTCGTTGGCGTTCGCAGAAAGCACACGAAGACGTTATTTGCCGCTCAATTATTTGCTGAATTACATTGCGTTTGATTGATTATCATAGGAGCTACGACATGATAATGTTTAACGGTGTGGCAAATAGATCCCTCGTATGGTAGCTCGGGAATGTAAGAACAAAAATGGCTAACGATACTGCCTACCTAGACTTTATAGAGCCTTCACTTTCTACGACGTAAGCAAAGAGGTGAGTCATGCCGGAAATAACAGCGTCGGGACTATAAATGAAGGATGGTCATTTAAAATAACATTTAAAGTAAATCTAATTTGTATATTAACCCTAAGTTCGAACTAAGACCCACGAGTGTGACAGGTTAATACCTGCACAGGTACCTTTCGGCACTACACTTATTTCGCTGTCAACTCACTCACTGCACTGATTCTACCTGATTTCACTAACACTTCTAACCATTTCACTGTTCAAATACTTTGCACAGCCACTTCACTGACACCAACACACTTCACTTACACAATAGACTTCACTGACACAACACACTTCCTCACTGATAGAACACTTCAAATAACAAGATATCAATTACACCCTTTAAATAGTGTGTATAATATACTACCGTCTATTAGTAAAGTCCTTAAGCCTATTTTTAAATACATTTTTGGTTATTGGTATTGGAATTGAAATAGTGTACATCTTTTGTAAGTAAATTATAAGTTGTCTTAACTGTAGTTTCTTCTTTTATTAATTTCAGGCGGGCCAGCAAAGAAGGATTCTGTATTGACTACCAACACTTTGTATTATACACCTGTTGGAGAATCTGAGTTACCTTGGGGCACTGAAGAGTGTAAACTAAGCGGACATGTTGAGGTTTGATTAAAAAAATGTACTCCTTAAGTGTTTTCCTTTTTTGTTTTTTGTTTTTTTTTTTTAATGTAGTCAGAGTATAGTATGAGTCTTTCTTCATGCTGTTCGCTTCATGCACAGTTTGCTAGGAAGCATTCATGAAGGGAGAATCTTACTACTTTAACATTTCTCTGTTTTGTAGAGTTAAGTTATAAATTAGACATATATCTTATTGAAAGTTATCTATGAAGAGTAATTTGATTTTTAAGGTTACTAGGCATACAGGATGTCCCATTTATCTTGTGCACCTATTATAACTTTTTTGTTTGGTTATGTATTGGAATTTTTGTTTTTGAGCGTTATGGTAGAACGAGGGGCTAATATGAGTGTGGAGATTTGGTGCATGTAACTACATTATGGTACAAGATATGTGACGTCATCAATTTTTCAAATAGTCATTCTCTTACCAATACTTCTTTTAGCCCTGCGTTATTGTGGTGAATAAAATTTACTTCACTACTGTGGTGGAGTTTGACAAACCCCAGTGGAATAGGAGAGTTATCTGGGTACACAAATAAATATTTAAAAATTTGTACGTATATATTGTGATCTGCACTTGTAACAAACACATACAACTCACAAAGCTGTTTATTCTTCTTTAAATGCATCATTATTCAGATTTGAAACTTCAAATATGTAATCAGTATGGTATATTATTTTATTTTTATGGTTTAATTAACGACGTGTCTGCTGAGGTTATATCAGCGTCGCCAGTATTTTATCCAGCAGGATTTCTTTTGCATGCCAGTAAATCTACAGACATGAATGTAGTACATAGTTTATACAAATATTATAGTATTGGAAAAGAAACCATTTTCCTCCGAAAGAGATACATAAAGAAAGCAGATGTACAAAATGTTCACTTACATAATATAGGTACACCGGGCGGCGTTCGACTGGCATGAATACCATACAACATGCGGTAAACTGCCTTCCACACACTTGGGAGTCCAGTTCAGTCCCTCTATAGAAATGGTTGTGTTGTCGTTAGACTGTGTGTTATTCTTCTGATTGTGTTAGAGAGACTGCACTGGAATTCCGAGCATGAGGGAGATGGTTTGCTGCATGTTGCATGGCCTTTGTGCCAGTTGCACGCCGCCCTATCGACCTAAACGATGTAAACGAATGTTCTGTATATCGTGTACGAGGTATTGAAATCATTAGAATAATAAAAATTTATAAACAAATTAAATTATAGAAATAAAGAAACTATCACCGATACTGTGGTGAGGTGTGTGAAACCCCAGGAGAAAAAAAGGTGTCTGCACTGTTTAAAAATTGAAGTTTAACTAACAGTCCATATGACAAAGCAAATTAGAAGAAATAATGTGAAGGTACACAGAGCTTCAATTTGCCATGCAGACCTCTTAGTTAGAAAATGGTATAACATATGAACTAGGGTTTGAGGAACCTCACCACAGTAATGCAGGGTTAATGGTGTAAATATAGCAGCAATGGAAAAGTAATCAGTACTTACGTAACTGGCAACTATGACAAAAAATTTCGTATTGTGTAAAATATTGCCATTGCGTTGGTAGTGCAGTTAAGTATGTTTATAGCAAGTATTATAGATATATCAAACAATTTTTATTGTAGGTCCCCAGTTGGAGAATAAGGGTATATACAAGTTGTTACACAATGGAGGGCACAGAGAATCTGGATGATGAAGTATTCAATAAGCGACATCAGAGGCTGGAAATAGATGAGCGAAGGAGAAAGAGGTATGCATTTGTGATTAATTGTTGGCTAGCTTGAAAAAGAGTAACAAATCTATTTTTCTCTAATCTCTGCATTTCTAACTGTGTCCATTCTCTTACCTGCTTTTTTTAGTGTCCATTTTTCATATCTATACAGTGTAACAGGGATTCGTTTTAGTTTATTAAATTTAAGAACTTTATGCTTTCTGACACAATTTCGTAAGGATTGTTTAAGGTTCCACGAATGCTTTAAAATTTGTGGAATTTTTCGACCAAGTTATCAGTTGGCCTATATCCATAGGATGTTGTTTACCAAAGGTGTAGATGTCCACACCTGTGGAGTAATGGTCAGCGCATCTGGCCGCGAAACGAGGTGGCCCGGGTTCGAATCCCGGTCTGGGCAAGTTACCTGGTTGAGGTTTTTTCCGGGGTTTGCCCTCAACCCAATACAAGCAAATTCTGGGTAACTTTCGGTGCTGGGCCCCAGGCTCATTTCACCGGCATTATCACCTTCATTTCATTCAGATGCTAAATAACCTAGATGTTGATACAGCGTAGTGAAATGACCCAATAAAATAAAAAAAAACCAAAGGCGTGGACATTAGATGATGTGCCTAATTTTTATTCTGGCTTCCAATGTTGTGACTGCTGAGTCCTTATATTTTTCCAGGTTGTTCTTGTTTTGCATTGCACTTGTATAACTGCATATTATGCATGTATTAGCTTTAGATTGCTCACAATTTATTTTGTAAAGGCGTTCTTCAGCCTAATTCTAAATTCTAGATAATTAAATCTCTGTATCTGTTTAATAAACTTGTTGCTTACAATAAATTTCAACACTACTTGATATTTCCTATACAAAATAATAATTTTTGTTTTATCTATTAATATGTTGATAGTTTATTTCTGCAGGAAATAATATAATATTGTTTAATGAAATCGGAAGGAAGTAAAGACACCTATTAATTCAAGTGTGTGAATATTTTGATCATCATTCTAGATGGGATGTTCAGCGTATTCGAGAGCAGCGACAAGTAGAAAGACTGAAACAGAGAGAAATGGCATCCGCAAGAAGAGGCAGTGCCGGAGGCAGTAGTAGTCATCTGAGCGACGGAGAAGAGCCTCTCAGTTCTCTCTGGCCTCAATTGGATGACGCAGAGTTTCTGGAAGTTTCAGAATGTGTACCTGTTGCCGCATTTGGCCTCCCAATTACAAAGTTTACTGCTAGGTATAGTATATTAATTAACTGTTTATTTCAACCAGTCATTGTTAAAAGGCATTAAGTTAGTTATTGACGAAATGGACATTTTGAGGGCTTTCTCAAGTTTTTTTTCTGGATTTAATACAGGATGAAACAAACCAATTTCTTCTTCTTCTTCTTTGGTTTGGTTCTACAGCCGGGTTCCAGCCTTGACCGCCCCAACAATGCTTCTTCATGTCCTTCGATCTAACACCTTTGTTTTCCATCCTCTAACACTTGCTGCTGTTACATCCTTCTCTACTTTATCGTTGCAATAAGTGAAAGTCTCAGGAATCTTCTATTCCACATCAATAAATTTAAGAATGCAGTTATATTGTCAGACTCCAAAGCAGCTATTCTATCAATCGTCTCTAAACACACACCTTCATCTCAAACAGCAGAAATAACTAAAATGCTCTCTCAATTAATATCACTCAATAAAAGAATTGTATTCCAATGGATACCATCCCATTGTGGAATCTTGGGAAACGAGAATGCGGATGGTTTAGCAAAGAAGGGCAGCACTGCTACTTACAGACCTGTTACTAAATCTACATATTACTCTGTGAAAAGATTTATTAAATCTACATACTTAGACTTCAACAAACAAAATTTGATAACACAATCTCAAGGGAAAAAATAGAATTCTCTGCATCATAATCCACAGTTAATTCCCGATTTACCACGAAAATCGTCTGTAGCTGCATTCAGATTGGCAACAGGCCATGATTGTTTGGCCAAACACCTGCATAGAATTAGAATATATCAGTCCCCTAACTGCCCATTGTGCAACTCAAACCAAGAAATGGATTCGGAACACCTCAAAATCTGTGCTTCAGTGGCTGACCATGATAATATCTTTGAAAAATATTGGAGTGCAAGAGGTCAAATGACTTTATTGTCAAACGCCTGGCATTAGAAAACAACAAACAACAACAACTTTATCCAGCCATCTTAGCTGAGCTCCCTACTTTTCTGGTGCCAAAAGGTATAGTGAGAGTCAATTTCTTGCAAGGATCATTTTCATCCTTTTACAAATATGGCCCAACTGCCTGACTCTCCTAGCTTTAATTTCTCTGCAAACATCTGGTTCTTTAAAAAGTTGGTATAATTCTTAGTTATACCTTTTGCTCCAACTGCCCTCATCATTTACTGGTCCGTATATTGTCCTCAGAACCTTTCTCTCAAATATACTCAACCTAGAATTGTCGGCACTGCCAACTGCCCAGGTTTTAGATCCACAAAGCAAGACTGGTCTTATTAATGATTTATATAACATGCTCTTAGTGTTGAGGCTGATATGTGATCTTAACTGTTTTTGGAGTCCATAACAGCATCTGTTTGCTGTGAGGAGTCTGTGTTGGATTTCTGCACTCACATTATTATCTGAGGTAACTAGTGAACCTAGGTACTTAAATTCGGTGACTTTTTCAAACTTGTATCCGCCTACTTCAAGATACTCCATTTCTGAGGGATTTATTGATACCTCCATATACTTGGTTTTACCCTCATCAAACCAATTCTAATATTATCATGGTGAGTGATGCGTAAACACAACAGAAACATAACTTTAAAATTATTATTAAGTTAGTAGAACAGTTTTATTCGATTATCATAATATGGAAATGTGACTTAGTGCCTTTTAATAATGACGGATTCATTTTGTAGTTTTGTTAGTTAAGGGGACACTCTGCTGAAAATGACAACCTTTTTTCCTTATAATGTTTTTCAACCAAATTTTGAGAGCATGTAAAGGACTAACAAAATCCAAATTTTTAATTCGCAAATGTTTCTGGCTTTTGATTTTTTATTTTTTTCAATTTTTTTTTTTTAGAAATATTTTCAAACGCAAGTTTTTAGTAGATCTCAATTTTTAAGCTTTTTCCCATTTACATTCACAAGACATAGAGAAACATTTCTATGCATTCATTTTATGAAATATGTCATTTATTCACTTTCAGAAATTTTGAATATGTTATTTTTTCTATAATTCAAATATATTAATAAAATAAACTAGCAGCATTTCTTACGATATATAAATGCATAGAAACATGCAGCTACCTCATAAGACTTCGAAAATATATAATAAGTTGTGCTTTCAGACAGGGATCTAATTAATGTCTCCCTCTGTGTGCTATATAAAGGTTCTTTGTCCTCCATCCAATAGGAAGGACTTCAGACATGTGTATTTGTTGATATGTGAAGTCTTCTTGTATGGAATGAAGATTAATTGAAGCATTATGTTTACAGAGATCTATGTTTGATATTTGTGGACTAGTTATTAAATTTTTTACATTATTAGCTTTTGCTTTATAGCAAACTATTCTAACTATAAAATATGTCTCAGAAGAAACTGCAGAATAGAATAGGATTTTGAATCCTTTAGAGTTTGCATTAGGGCTTCGAAAAAGTATAATGTATTAGCATCCAGTAAATTATTTGCAAAACTTGGTACCAATTGAAGCTGAATTGTAAATATGTTGAAAATAAGGTTTAATAATAGCACGGGGAATTTGTATAGCAAATTATGCAAAGTACTTCACAAAAACTTGATCAAGCTTTCTTAAATGTCCTTAAATTGAAAATCGTTGCATTAATTTATTGTTTTTATTCTAGAGACTTAATACCATATCTGACTTTTACTTCCAGACTTCATTATGAATTCTCCTACAGAGTGTTCATTTCAGTTTCACTAACATATTTGGGGGAGTGGGGAGAAAGAATTTGAGGTTTTAATGATGATCACACCTGTGGTAATTTTTCGTATAGCTACATTCTTGTACCATTTGGAATTCGTTCATATGTCTTGTTTTGATGGTTTACTTAATACTTGTTTTACTTGCATGTGATATGAATTGCATAGTTGCAACATGGATGAATATATAATAGAATGCGAAACTTACTGAGTTTCCCGTAACACATACTAGAGGCGCTGTTGTAGAAATTGACCTTGCTGCCACCTGTTGGGGGGAGGGGCGTTATTACATCTAGCAGCGCACCAAGTAGCGAAAAGAGTAATTACTCCATGCATTTAGCAGCGCACCTGGTGACGAAAATGTTAAACTGTGCAGAAAGTATTCCCTCCCACCTTCATCGATATTCAAAACTAACACAATTTAAAATAAAACATTTACATTCTTATTCCTCACAGCATCTTCTACTGAAAATTCTTACCGGACCCAACAGGAAGATACAAGAGACGATCTATTTTACACTACCCTATTAAAATATAACCAGACAGAGACAAAAAATAAAGAAAAATGTTAGATAATTGGGATTGTATTCTTTTGGTATTTATTGTACAGCACAATGCAAAAGTCTGCAAGAACTACTTAGATAGTTCAGTTTATTATATTACTATTACTTTACAATACATTCAACAACACAATATTTACAACGTCCATAAACATCACTGTTTAACATACACTGCTTATACACACATGTATCGCTTTATGTTCACTTATTAGCAAGTTTCTGTCTGCCATCTAGACTCCACGAGCAATATCTTGAATGAATAAATAGAGAACTCTGGGTAATGTACCCAACACGTACTTCTAATGTTCACCACCTACGATGTTGGCTGATCATCTTATTTCAGCCCCTTGCCATCAGATGGTGCTGACTGCAGTTTCGCATCCTATTATATATTTATCCATGGTTGCAACCTATAAAATGGGTATACTCAGTGCATTTCAAACTGGTGAATGAAGATCAAGCAATGGACTGCATTTTTCACACGTGCTTACCCCCACTCATGGACCATTCTCCTCAACTAAAGTCAGCTGAGACAGCGGGATTACGAGTGAAAAGTGCTTGAATTGAATGAGGCTGTGTGATTTCCACTGTCAGCTGGCCGCAGTGATGTAGTGGCGCGCATGTTAGAGGGGAAGAGGACCAGCGCTTAGAAGAAGTGTGGAAGGAGTTGGGGACAACTGGTCACAGAAAATTGGCTACAGAGACAACTCACCACATAATTGAAATTCGTATCAAAGACAATTCGCCACATAATTGAAATTCGTATCAAAGACAATTGGATGCACTTATGCAATATGGAACCAACCACCATTTTATGAATATCTGGATTTCTATTGCAAAATGTGTCTTAATGTCTATAGTTTCTTATACAAAATAGAACCAACTCCTATCTGTAACGTGCTGCCCTATAGAGAGATCTGAACCAACCACCAAAAACAGAATCCATAGTGCAGTGTTTTGCAATTTAGAACCAACTCCAAGCTGTCAGTTCCCATGTTTGTTTTGTGTAAATATGGGAGTTTGAATACAATTTTTGCTAATAGGAGTGATATATTATATTATGTTATATTATTTGTAGAACCAAAGATGTTTAGGTGTCGAATATGTCACTGCAGAAGAAAATCCAATGAATTTTTATTTTAGTAGGTTATTTTACGACGCTTCATTAACAGCTTAGGTTATTTAGCGTCTGAATGAGATGAAGGTGATTATGCCGGTGAAATGAGCCCAGGATGCAACACCGAATGTTATCCAGCATTTGCTCATATTGGGTTGAGGGAAAACCCCGGAAAAACCTCAACCAGGTAACTTGCCCCGAGTCCACACCTGTTAGAGTAACGGTTAGCGCGTCTAGCTGCGAAACCAGGTGGCCCGGGTTCGATTCCCGGTCGAAGCAAGTTACTTGGTTGAGGTTTTTTCCGGGGTTTTCCCTCAACCCAATATGAGCAAATGCTGGGTAACTTTCGGTGTTGGACCCCGGACTCATTTCACCGGCATTATCACCTTCATCTCATTCAGACGCTAAATAACCTCAGCTGTTGATAAAGCGTCGTAAAATAACCTACTAAAATAAAATAAAATGAAACTTGCCCCGATCGGGAATCGAACCTGGGCCACCTGGTTTCGTGGCCAGACACGCTAGCCATTACTCCACAGGTGTGGACAAGAAGATGTTGATGGAATCAATGGTCCCCTTGACTTCACCTTGAAATGATAAGTCAATGTATGAACAAATGCTAATGAATATATATTTTTTTAAATTTTATTTGTAATCCCACAATTAGTGTCTCGGATGTTTAGTTTTCCAATAATAAAGTGTTAAACATGGATTTGAATGAGGCTGTGTGATTTCCACTGTCAGCTGGCCGCAGTGATGTAGTGGCGCGCCTTGAACTAGAATGTTGCCTCATCTCTCTCTCTCTTGAATCACACAAGTAGGAACCAAGTGCCAATATCCATTTTTGCAATAAGCAATATGGAACCAACTCCAATGTTGGCCTTCTACTCTGTGTGAGTCAAATACTGATGCGAGCTGCACCATTGATCTGAAAGAGCATTTCAGAATGTTAATAATGCAATCATTACTTTCGTAATAGTATTGATGTAGAATTTTATTTGTAACGATTTGCTAAAACAGCTGTAGCTCAAAAGCTGTATTTTGGACTTGGTTCCATATTGCATAAGTGCATCCAATTAGCCACACATTAAAATTCAAGGCAATACTCAAATTCGCAACAATTTATAATATATTTCTATGGTAACACAAGACAAATCCAGAAGCTGTAAACTAATTCGGAACTATGGCGGAAGAAATTCGCTTCACAAAATCAGAAAGAGGCTCTGACAAATTAATATATCTTGGCTACATGTACACGAGACTTAGAGAAAATAAGAATGGAGATGTTTGGCGCTGTGACATGCGTGGTGGGTGTAATGCAACAGTCACGTTATCAGAAGATGGAAGCAGTGTCGTCAAAGAATCGTCTGAACACAATCATTCTGCAGACTGGGGAAGGATTAAGGCAAAGGAATGTGTAGAGAACATGAAGGCAAGGGCGGGGACTCCCCGAGAACCAACATCTGTTATTATTCAAAATTAGTTACAGCGTATTGCATGCGAAGCCAATGTGAATCTACCGAAGAAACCAACTATTTAAAAAAACTGTGCGCCGTGCCAGGAAGCTGCACCTACCACCTGAACCAAGGAATATTGACGAACTGAACGTTATAGCCGACAGATACACTAAGACCGTACAAGGAGAAAGGTGGTTGTTGTATTTTGAACCGGAGGACAACATGAAACTTATCATATTTGCCACTAATTCACATTTAAATAAATTGTTACGATCCCATTTTTGGATAATGGATGGTGTGGCAAATTGTCTATTTGTGGCAAGTTGTCTATTTGTGGCAAATTGTCTATCTGTGGCGAATTGTCCCTATTACCAATTTTCTGTGGCCAATTGTCCCATTTACCAATTTTCTGTGGCCAATTGTCCAGAACTAGTGTGGAAGAGACTAAATGACCTTGATCCACCAATTCGAAATGTGCTGAGTATAGTAAAATGAATTGTACTTTCTATATGTAGACTGCATCAACAGAAATCAGGCCAAGTTCATTTAGACAAGATGTGTTTTATATTTACAGTGAATTCTCGTTACCGTGGTTGACATCTGCTAGATGTAAAACCCCAAGCCAGTCATCATCACGGAGAAGAGAAAATAAAAGATAGAAAAATGTGTAAGCCCATTTCATAACTTCACAATTCTTATTTCACTATAAATAACATTAAAAGACCAAATTTAAATTTAAAAAGAATTTTCTATATGAATTAAAAGAGTAAGGTTTTTTGTCAGTGGAGAAGACAAGCATTTATCAGAGGTTAAAGTAGAATGGATGAGACTTACAAGAAGGTACAGTATGTTCTTTTCTGTTATTTTTATATTCATATCCTCACGGTTTTTAACTCCTCAGTCCATTCCAGTGTCCTGCAATAATGAAAGATTATGTATAGTAGACTTGAGTTTGTCTTGCTGATGAAGATGGTGAAATTTATTTCGTTATTCATTTCCAGTGATTGTTGAGCTGTCTTATATTCAATGGCAGTTTTAGAGAGCACGAAGTTCCAGAAGTTTCTTAAACTCTCTAATGTGTGTAATTTGTATACAAAATATAGATTAGTTTTTTAAAAGTACATTTTAGAACAAAATTAAGACATACCGTACTGCTATAATCTATAGGATATAAAAATAGTTATAAATACAGAAAAGCAAGCAAAAATATGGAATTCATTGTGATTAAATTTTTTCATTCTGCAGACGTGTGCAAGACATGTGACACACATTAGTTTGTTGTTCTTAGATGTATCAGATTTGTTTACCTAAATTACCTCTCTGATAAATTCTTGTATACCTCACCATCTTGGTTTCTGGTGTGACCATATAGTTACCTTTCAGGTTATCTTTAATTAAATTAATTTGTCTTCAACATCAGAAATTTATGAACTGTGAACCAGTTGAATTTATAATTGTTACATGTTTTCTGTGATATACTGATCTTTCACAATGATGATCATAGCTGGCAACATTATTAAAATGAAATTAAAACTGAGAAAAGAAGAAACAAACACTTTGTAGAGGCCTACACAAAGAATTGATCTATTTCACGTATACTGTGCAATCCGTGCTCACAGATTTAGATATGAAATCACATATGCAGATATCTTGCAGGAAGTAGAAAGGTGATATGATGCTGGCATAAACTATCTTGTTATTCTACTTCCTTTTCAGAGAATAATTTATGTGGTTTTTTCTTCAGGCTTGTATTGATGCTACAGGGGTAAATAGTTTGCTGTTGATATTCTTGTAGTGAAATTTTTACAAAATACAGGGTACCATTTTCCTCTTATAAGTCTTAACTGTAATATATACCATCTTACAGTGTTTTAAGGCTATGGATCTGTGAAATTTATAGCTTCTACATTTTACACCACAGTTAATTCCCGATTTACCACGAAAATGGTCTGTAGCTGCATTTAGATTGGCAACAGGCCATGATTGTTTGGCCAAACATCTACATAGAATTGGAATACATCAGTCCCCTAACTGCCCATTGTGCAACTCAAACCAAGAAATGGATTCGGAACACCTCAAAATCAGTGTTTCAGTGGCTGACCATGATAATATCTTTGAAAAATATTGTAGTGCAAGAGGTCAAATGACTACTGTCAAACGCCTGGCATTAGAAAACAACAACATTTTACACCAATTAATCTAAACACATATTTCTTACAGCATGGACGTGCAATACACAAATTTTCAATTTGATATTCCTATTAGTTTACTTATAATTAATTTTTGTTGTTTTTTTTTTAATACTGAATTATAATTGTCCCGATTTTCAAAGTTTAAATAATTTTTCTTTAAATTTAACTTATATTTAATTTATTCCTGATAGATGTATGTAAAATATTACACATGGTTTTCATATTTTTCCAATTACTATTTGAGAAAAAAAATGTACCCTTTTACTTATTAATTTTTCAATTTTTTTAAAACTTATCACATTCTCAACACATGGTTATTTGAATACTTTTAATAGCAGAATAAAACACAAGTGTCAGTTTACGTCACTTGCTTTTGTGGACTTCTGTGGAAAATTTCACTGAGATTTGAGAAAAACTGCTTTTATTAGAGCATTTTGAATGTTACAAAATGTTGAAAATTGGAAAATCGAGAAAACGAGTATCAAAGTGTAGTACAGTAGAACTTGGTTATAGCGACCTCGTTTTGTGCGACACCTCGCCTATAACGTCAAATATTCTGTGGTCCCAACTAATTCCCCATAAGAAATATCCTTTCCTACCTTGCTTAATACGACAAACGTATATGCGTCTACCTCGCCTATAACGTCATTTTCAACCTCAGTTTAGAATACAATTTTCTAAGAACCAAAGTATTTTAAGAAATATTTTGCTGAAATCTGGCAAATCCTTTACTGTTCCCTTCTATCATAGACCTCTGGAATGCAGGCAGATTCCCCATCCCATTGTAGCCTGCCCGAATTCATGCGGTATTAATGGTACCTGCATGCGGCCAGTTTCGACAGGAAGTTTTCACTAAGTGCACGCATTTTAACGCAGTATGGCCACTAAAAGAAGTGAGTGACACTTTAGAAGCCATTAGAATTGTGAACATTTCTATGAAGCTAGAGGAGGGAATATGAAGCTAGGAGAAGGAGCAGTGAAATTGCAACTGAAATAATGAACATAGAATTTAATTTAGAAAGTGTTTATGGGATAAGTAGGAGACAACAGAGTACGAGTAAAATGACTGATTACTTCACTCCTCAGTAAATAAGTTTGGTGAATAATGAACAAACTGTTTTAATACAGAATACTGTATTTATAATTCTATATGTATTTTATTGTGTTCATGGTATGCTTAAAAGTGAATACATAAATCTAAAATAAGCCTATGTTTATTATTTTTCATTTTCCATCTCACTAGACTGATAATATGAATCTCGGTTGCTACGACACTCGTTTATAACAACATCATTTTCAAGGTCTTTTTAATAAAAAAACCAGAAATTATTCCAGAAATCCCACGTAAATCTGCAGTAGCAAAATTCAGACTGCTTACAGAACACGATTATTTGGCCAAACACTTGAATAAAATAGGAATTTACACAAATCCAAATTGCCCTCTATGCAACAAAGAAGAAGAAATGACTGAAGATCATCTCATAACCTGTGAAGTTCTACCTGATGGATCCACCACAGAGAAATATTGGAGAGCAAGAACGCTAATGGCTTCGTTGCCAAAGCCTGGCATTAGATAACAACAACATTTTCAAGGTCCCTTGGATGTCGTTATAACTAAGTTCTACTGTATGTATATGATATATACAATCGATATCCTTCCTTCCTATACAGGTGTACCACACACATATTTTTCCTACATAACAGCGAGAAATATGAACTGAATGAAAAGTAAAATTAGTTAGAATGGAGACCAAAGTCTGTCAGAATGACAGCAGAGTGTCAGTTTAATGGGCTGCAGTTACACGTATGCGCTAGTTCGTTTAAATTTGTCCTGAGGGGGTTTAAATTGCCATAGAGCGAACATAAGCGCAGATTTAGAAAACTAAAACATTTAATTTGTTAGAGTTAAAAACAAAATTTTCATTTTTTTAATGGTTTTTTTCGTTATTTTCACCAATCCCTAGCCTTAAGTCACTATATTATATTCTGGTGACAGTTTGTACATAAGTTTCGCAAGGGCATTAGATTAACAAATTATTGGAAATTTATTGACATGAAGACAGTTTATATTTATTGTTATTTTTATGTGAATGGATGCCGGCATTAAAGTTCACCTTTCTTCTTTCTGAGTGGAAAATGTCTCTAAAGTCCAGAAATAAGAAATAACTTATTCAAAGAATTCAGGAGTGAGCGATAGATACTCTTTGGCTGCAATTTTTTTGTTTGTAAAGTAGGATGGCATTGAAAATCTCAAGGCATGAGTTAATTTTGTAGGATACAGAGAGTTTTAAAAAAATTGAGATGATCATTGTTTACTCACATAATCTCCCCCTGTACATAATTCCTCCCTTATCTCTCCCAAAGATTTAATGAATCACGAAGAACAAATGAAACACATTATGTACCATAATTTCAAGAAAAATGTAATTAATTTGTTTTCATACAGTGTGAATGTAAAATTGCCAGTGCTGACTCTGAGACACTGAAATAGGATATCGAAGCAGAGACACGTTCTTTGACAAATTTACTGCCAAAGCAGCCATTTTGTTCAACTTGCTGATGGATTACATAAGGAGTCCTCCAAAGATTTAAAATGCTTCTTATGTGGTTCCTTAGAAGATTGAGATAATAATATAGCGTTGAAATTATTTATCACTGTTGTTATTAATTTGTATCGAGCAGGTTATGTAAATCTTTCAAAAGATTTATTCACTTTTAAAATTTGTTATTGAAACTTTCATATGAGGCAGTAGTTACGTTTGGATGGCACACTTGTCCCTGCTTTATCATGTGATGTTCCTACAGCATCCTGATATAATGGTGTGGATTGCGATCAGAAAAATAGTAAATATGTTGAATGGCATGACTTGATTATTATGAATTTGTGTTAAGAAACTTGTCCTTGAGTGATGAATGTCGGTGACAAGCAAATTTTACACTCTCTTGCAACAAATGATACAAATTTTTGTTAGTAGGAGAGTATCAATAAATGCAGAGAAGCATTAGAGGCAGAAGTGTGTTTATTTTTCGTGACAAAAATGGAACAAAGAACAAAATCCCATGACACATATTTGTGTATGTGATTGTGACACGGTCAAATCAAAGTGGATGGAGTAAAAAAAAATGTGCTTGCTTCTTAATTGTGAAGAAAAGCAGGTGGAGTAAGGGCTTGTATTTCCTGTTAAACAGATTGGACATTAGTTTCATCATACATATATACATACAGTAGCGTGCAAATTAATCCGAATATGACATATTTTTACATTTTCTGTCATTGTTGGCCTCACAGCTGCTCATACCGTTTTAATTGACATCTGTAGTACGTGTAATTCCATTGTTGAAGGTCTGTCGTTATTATTTTTTTTATAATATGTGACATTTTGCCTGTCGTTTTGTACTTATAAGCATTTCAGTTGTGTTGAAGACTTAATACTGCAATCCTGTGTACATTCTGTCGTCTTCACAAATGGATATAACTCCACGAAAACGGTCTAAAATTATAACATTAGCAGAGCATTCTTCTATGACACAGAGGCAAATTGCTGCAGAATGTGACATCGGTTTGGCTACTGTTAATTCGATCATAAAACGATACAGGGAGACTGGATCCATCACACTCCAGAAAAAAGGAAACTGTGGCCGGAAAAGGAAGACTTCACCTGCAGATGATCGTTTAATTGTCAGGAAAAGTAAATTAAATCCTAGACTAACTGCTGTCGACTTAACCCGTGAGTTAATGGCTACCACTGGGGCGAATATTCACGTTACAACAGTGGGGCGTAGGCTTTTGGAAGCTGGACGAAGGGCTCGTAAGCCTATTAAGAAGCAACTGCTAACCCCTGTTATGTGCAAAAAACGCTTAATGTGGGCAAAATTACATCAACACTGGACAGTGAATGACTGGAAGAATGTACTTTTTTCCGATGAGTCTCCTTTCGAGGTCCACTGCCACCGTGTTTCTTACGTACGGAAAGGATCCGAAAAAGTAACAGCAGCTCATCTCCAACAAGCACCCAAATACCCCCCTAAAGTATGTAATGTTTTGGCGTTGTTTTACACATGAAGGGCCTGGAGCATTAATACCTATCAAGGGAATGATGAATTCTGACAAATATATTCACTTATTGGAAACCAGAATCGTACCCCAGCTGCAAAAATCATTTCCAGATGGCAGAGGTGTGTTACAACAAGACCTGGCACCATGCCATACGTCTCGAAAAACTACAGAATTCTTCAACAAGAAGAATATCCAGGTACTCCCCTGGCCAGGCAACTCACCCGACATCAACCCCATTGAGAACTTGTGGTCAATTTGCAAAAGAAGAATGCAAAAAATGTATTGTCCTACAAAGGAGATGATGATTTCTGCCCTCATTGGTGTATGGTTTTGCGATGAAGAAATGAAGAATATTTGTGGGAAATTAGTGGAATCCATGCCAAATCGTCTCAGAGCTGTTATTAGGAACAAGGGAGGCCACATAGATTACTGAGGTATGTCTTAGATCCTTTTTTTATCCCGTTTGAGTGTTTTTGCATAAGTAATCACGTTGTTCGGATTAATTTGCATGCTACTGTACATACATAAACTGTTACAGGGCAAGAGCAGATGGTTTACATTTGAAACTCTCGACAGTCTGTTTTATTGGGAACGCAGTGGTTCAGCTAATTCTTAAAGACTGCATATTTCTTAACAGGATGATGATTCTGAAAGAGCAAATTATATGATGAAAGGTTTTATGTCATAACTTTGAAACAGAAAACGAGGGAAACTAATGTAGTATAGGTTCACTGTTTTGTGTCTGATGTAGACGAAATTTTAGGGTAGTTACGGGTGCAGTTAGTAGAGTATGTTCTGGGAAGTGAGAAATTTATGTTTCTAAATTACTGACTTGTAAATTTAGCAAGTTACTTGTGTCATGATCAGTGGCATTGTCGTGTAAATTATTATAAATTATAGAATTTCACATATAAGAATTTAATTTGCATCCGAAAGCAGAGTGGGACAAGCTGGAGAAAATGTAAGCACATTTCTTAAACACATTCTTATTAGAAATACATTCGTATGGATGCTGGACATCTTCAATATTGTATGCCTCTGTGGCAAAAATTTGACATTTCATTTATCATTGGTGGGAAATGGGAAGACAAGACGAGCATTACAATATATTTTTCCTAAGTCTTCAGTTCAATGCAGTAAAACTCAAAATTTCTTTTCAATTTTATCATTTTGCAGTTGTAAAAAATCACTGAAAACTGCACTGATTTGTATGCTCATTACCAGGCTTCGAGACTTTGGACCCGATACAATAAGTTTACTGTGCATGTACTATAGGTTGTTGACTCGCTGCAGGTAGAGGTGTGTTGAGGTAACGACGTTGCTATTTAGAGTAGAGTACGGTAGTATGGGGAAACACACACACATGGACATTCTGAAAGTAAATATACGTTACACAATGACAATGTCAAAAGAATGTGAAAAGCATTTATTCTCCTGTCTTTTATAAGCATTTGTGTTTAGTTATACATAGTATTAATGGTGGAAATAAACAAGTAGCAATTTTAATTTCTTTATTTAACCTATTGGTCGTCTTTAGGAAGTGCAGTTACAGTACCGAATTGCAATGTACTACAAGATACATTTTCAGTGTCTCAAACGTAAATCTTTTTCAGTTGTCTACCAAACACTGTTTGTACTGTGAAAAGATGCGCTCTACGTCGCATGACGTGATAGGAGCAAAACGAAAACGCTTAACATCACTGCAGTCTCTAAGAGACAGTCCTTTATTCTCGGGTGACTCTATGACCACTAATTTGTTGTTTATGTTATACAATGTTCCATATCCGTTATTTTTACTTAAATTTGATTTCCACTTCTGTTTTACACGTTCAGTAATCGGTGTACTTGGTGTCTCATTAATTCTCTGCGTCATTTCCTCAATTAATTTGAGGGCTTCCGGCTCTCTTGCTCTGACTTTTCTAACCGTGTAATAGTTTCAGACACAGTTTGAAAATAGGTTTGTATGAAAACCAAATTATTCATCAGAACCTTCAAATCCAGAGCGTTTTCCTTTGCGTATTTGTTGACATTCATTCTACAGTACCCCAACCCACTGTATGCTTCACTACTATACTCAGTACGCCGTTATGCAGATTTCCCACTGAACTGCTCTATCGGGTCCGAAGTCTCGAAGCCTGCTTATTACAATATTTTGGTATCTTGTGTTGCGTGTAGAGATTTTGCTACAGCATACATTTTTATTGTACACAACAACATAACATGTAGAATATGTTATTTCATAAAATTTCATGTCGAGTGGTAAAGATTCTGTCTCTACATAGCATCCAACTTGTTTAGTTAAGTTCAAAGCCTTTCCTCCATTGAAAATGCTAAACTCATTACTCCATATAGGAAGCAAGTATTTTGACTTCATGCTCCAGAATTAACCTTTCACATTCCTCTCCTTTCCTTCCAAAGGAAATATATGCTAAAACTTTAGAATGATTGTCACATTACAGTGTTATAAAATCTTATATTGGATGGTACATTGTTTCCTCCACCTCAGGATTTTGAAGTCCGCCCTTTAGGCCTGTTACACACTTGAGATCTCGCTAGCGAGAAATGCATAATGAGAAAAATCAAAGATTGATAACATGGATTCAAACAGACGTCCACGCACTGGAGGAGATGCGAAAACCTTGAGCGAGTTTCTCGCTGGAATCGGTAGCTCAGCGAATTTTCTTGACACATTTATCAAAGATGTTTGACATTTATACTCTTTATGACAATTGAATGCAGAAAAAGATGAAGAAGTAATATTACAGGTGGTGGTGAGTGAATTGTATTGATTTTATTGACAATGAGGAAAGTTGGCTCATAATAATTGCAGTGAGAAACTTATCAAACTTGTACGATGTCACCCGTAGACCTATTTATATGATGCACAGGATGAAAACTATAAAAACACGAAACTTAAAGAAGAATTCTGGAGACAAATATCAGATGACCTTAAAGTAAGTACGGCTATATTTTATTTTGATGAGCTTTAGTAGTACGAGGCGCATCCAGAAAGTAAGTTTCCCGATTTTTTTCCCCTTGAAAGTAAACGTAATTAGCCGTGTCAATTGCGCATGCGTAACAGATCTATGACGTATCAATCATATGCCAGCCAGACAGGTCCCGCCTAGTGCCAGTAGCATGGCAGCAGTGGTCCAAAATGGAAGCTCTTATTCCTTCTAGGCCTGCAAGGTTCGGTCGGTGATAAAGTTCTTTAATGCACAAAGCATTGCGCCAATTGAAATTCATCGGCAGCTCTGTCAGGTCTATGGGCCGAACATCATGAGTAAGCAGATGGTGCGTCGCTGGTGTAGGCAGTTTTCCGAACGTCGTCAAAGAGTTTCCATGATGAGCGCAGTGGGCGACCGTCCCTCATCAATGATGATCGTGTTGAGCTGGTGCGGCAGTGCATCATGGAGAACCGTCGCTTTACAATTACGGAGCTGAGCAGCCATTTTCCGCAGATATCGCGATCCTTGTTGCATGAGATTGTCACAAAGCACCTGCTGTTCAAAGAAGTGTGTGCCAGGTGGGTGCCGAATAACCTGATACCTGAACACAAAATGCAACGTTTAGGAGCAGCACTGACTTTCTGCAACGATATCACGATGACGATGACGATGACGAGTTCCTCGACAGGATCGTCATGGGTGATGAGACTTGGATTTCGCACTTCACCCCGGAAACCAAGCAGCAGTCAATGCATTGGCGGCATAGTGGATCTCCGGTCAGGACGAAATTCAAACAGACGCTGTCGGTACGGAAAGTGATGTGCACGGTGTTCTGGGACAGGAAGGGCATTCTGCACATTGACTTCCTTCCAAGAGGTGAAACAGTGAGCGCTGACCGTTACTGTGAAACACTGCGAAAATTGCGACGTGCCATTCAAAACAAGAGGCATGGAATGCTTACTGCAGGTGTTGTGCTCCTCCATGACAATGCTCGTCCACATACGGCTCGGTGCACAGCAGCTGTTTTGACGGAATTTGGCTGGGAGTTGTTTGATCAACCACCCTACAGTCCTGATCTTGCTCCCAGCGATTTTCACGTTTTCTTGCACCTCAAGAAATTCCTGTCCTCCGGTGAGCGTTTTGGCAACGACGAAGAGCTGAAGACGTCTGTCACGCTGGTTCCATTCACAGGCGGCAGAGTTCTATGACAGAGGGATACAAAAGTTGACCCCACGATACGACAAGTGTCTCAATTCTGATGGTAGCTATGTTGAAAAATAGCTGAAACATTGCTGTACCTGTTGCCAATAAATGTTTTCCTGAAAGTGTGTGTTCTTTTTTTTTAAAAAAAAACAGGGAAACTTACTTTCTGGATGCGCCTCGTATTAATTATAACATTTGAAATTGTATCTATGTATCTTAACAGTTTCAATAATTTTAATCAGAACATAGCAAAGAATTGCATATCATGAATTGCAAAAACCTGAGGTCTGTTCAACTTGAAATAAAGCCTAAATCTATCATCATCCAAATCCGAAATTAGTGACCAAAACTCGCCTGTATCTTCGTGAGATACAATGTGATCTCTTATCCAGATTTTTCTGGCTTTCATTTTAGGCCTACATTTTCTTTTCATATCCATTTCGTCGTCATCTGAAGATTCAGATTCAACATAGTGGCATTTGTACATCATTTTTAAAGTACGACATAACCTGTACTATTTCCCCCAACGAGTGATTATCACAATCAGAAAAAATGCTCTCTGCATGAAGGCAGTGCATAGATGATCATAGCGACAACTCTCTGTAGTGTGTGGAGGAGGGCTCTTTGCCCCTTCCTCGCTAGCGAGATCTCTTCAAGTGTATAACGGGCCTTAGAAACAGGTAGAGATATGAATTCTGTTACAGACAGAATGATCAAGGCAGAAGCTTTGTAGATAGTCAATATTAAATTTGTTGACGTGACAGGATTAATTACAGTAAAACCCCGATAAGACGCTGTTCAAGGGACCGCATGTTAACTGGGACCGTGTATTAGGCAGGTATACTAATTTTGACTTATATACAGTATTTATTAGCATTTTTCTTTATTGAAATACATGATTCATGAAAGGTAATACAGTACTACTCCATTATGTAATTACTGTACTGTATGTCAAAGACATTTTCAATATGTACTGTACTTAATTCTTTCGGAAAAAAAAAAAAAGAAGTCATTTATAGTTGTTTACTGTGTGCGTGTACTCCAAGTCCTCATGTTTACCACACTTCAATTTCCTGCGATTACATCTTTCCGACGTCGCAGCTGTAGTGATTGAGACGCGATTTTTTTATTATCGTTCTTAATGTCGATGATGGGATTCCTAATGAATCAGAGAGTTGTTTCTCATCGTACTTTTATAAGATTTACAATTTTTCCGACAAGAAAGGGTTTTTCGTTTAACACTCATTGTACTCACATTCACAGACACTTCAATACACTAAAGGACAACAAACTGCCCAGCAAAAATTTCCAGAATTTTATTACAGCCGAGTGAGGAATGCTGTTTGAGAGAGAGAGGGTTAGCAAGAGGGTGAGATATTGTAACTGTATGTAGGCTTTAACCACGCAGATAAGGAGTCGAATAAGGGACCGTAACAAGAGGATGGGGTATACTAAGGTATGAAGTAAGAAGGTTTAAATGCGCAGGTAAAGGGTCGAATACCAATACTTTTCAGATTAATGGCACCAGTGAGTTCAGTGACCAAGATGTTTCATTGCTGTTACAGTACATAGCTGAAAATGACATCGAAAATATTCTACAAAAACAGCGTATTATGCAGGAGTTGAGCGCAACAAACGGTGTATTTTATAAAGGCGTTATATATGAAATGTGCAGGGACCGGACAAAAAAAGCGTATTACACGGGATAGCATAATAAGCGGGCGCGTCTTATCGAGGTTTTACTGTAGTTAAATGTGAAAAATATTTTTATGAGAAGTTACCAAATGACTTACGAATTTGAAGTTAATTATTGATATTTAGTTTAAGTATTGTTCATATAATATATTTAGTAGCAGTTGTTTATTTCAGAAAGAGAATTGGTGGGGAGAGGAAAGAAAACTGGAAAACAGGAATTTAGTTATTCATGGGTATGCGGAAAAGATTTAGATTTCAAAAACATATACCGGTAACTTAAAAGAAACTAGTAAAAACATATCCTTATAATGTAGATACTGATTAGCCATATACCAAACACTTTTATTAATATGAATTGCATTAATAGAGTGTAAGAAATTTGATTCATACTTCCTGTAGTTTACCTACTCATGGCAAAATAAGATTTTACTTATTTTATACTAGAAAAGTAGTGGAAGGTTGTGTGTGCATAAATGCGATATTTGTTTTTTTAGTTCTAATGTTAGCCGTTTAATTACTTGCTATTAGTGAGATTTAATTAAAGCCGTAGAAGTCCACATCTCGAGAATGTATGGGTAATTACAGTTTTGAGAACTTTGTTGGTTTATTGACCGCTGATCTGTGTCCAGCATTTTGTCTATAGTAACAGTGCATAAGATAGGAATGTGAAATTTTCATTGAACTTTAAGTTGTGCGTCCTGCTATTCTTGTTTAGAAATATTATTGACAATACAATATATTCTTTACTACAACGGCATTCTGTATTCTTTTATAGTACTATCTTCAGTATTAGTAAAACATTGCTGTGTGACACAATAATCAGTTGCCAAATGGAATGCGTTATTCTCTTTGGAAATGACTGCTATCTTTTGTTTATATTTGTATTGTGATTTAATCGTGAAGTAGGCCATGATAAACAAAGATGCTACTGTTACTGTTTTGTTTTGTTTATTGTTTGGAGCTGTTGAGACCAAAGAAGAAATGATTTTTTTTTTATCATGAGTTGTAATTGACATTGATTGAGAGTTCAAGGAAAGATCATGTGGATTCCTGAACAACGAGTGGAGTTAGTACTGCTCCATGTGGACAATTATAGGACATCAAAGGAATCTGCAGACGAGTTTCATCATTGTCATCCAGACATTCCCAAACCATCACACAGTGTATAGGCAGTTTATTACGTAAATTTAAAGCAACATTTAGACTGTTTGACATGAAATGAAGTGGTTATCCTAAATCAGATACCAACAAACAACATTCGATAGAGTTGTATGATGTCAGTTTTAATAGGTCAGTGTGCTATGTGACTCGAGAGAAATGGTATCAGAGAATCTGTATGCAGAATATTGAAATTGGCACATTTCCACCACTGAAAATTGCAGCAATGCAAGAAGACAATCCACAAGTAAAGCAGGCTTACTGCAACTGAATCATGGTAGTGTTTATGTATTGACCAATCCTTCCTTCAGCATGTTTTTTTTTTATTTTATTCAGTAACAAATGTCTATTTTTTTCTGGATGGATATCCTTATACACAAAATACATATACTAGTCCAAAGAAAATCAAGATGGGTAAGTGAATTCAGTGACCCTAGTGCTTAGAAAATAATCATGTGCTGTGGAGTACAAGGCAATATGATTGTGGAACTGTATTTTTTTTTATGAAAATGTAAAGTAGTACTGTATTTTTTATGGAAATGTAAAGTAGTACACATTTTACGAATTGTTGGACAGCATTGTAACAAACTTCCTTTGTGATATACCACTGAATAAATGGATGAGAAAGTGGTTTCAGCTAAATGGGGCCACAGCGCATTATGCTATGACAGTGCGTGAGAAATTAAATGACATATTCAATATGCACTGGATTTGACAAGATGGATCTCATTTATGGCCCCCACGGTCACCAGACCTCACACTTTAGATTTTTTTTTCTGTGGAGATGTGTGAAATGTCATGTTTTTCAGATAGAGCCTGCATCTATAGATGAAACTGAAACAAAGGTTCATCCTTGGAACACACTTTGAATGTTTGCGATAGTCCACTGTACATTTGCATTGGGAACAGCAATTTTTATATGCAAATTTAGTCATGTTTATCTGAGGGTAATGCAATGTAATAATGTTGTGCTGTACGTTATTTCATGGTAGATTGTGTTTACTGAGAGATTTGTTTGAAAGAAAATAATTTGATATGCCTACATTTGTCATTAAAAATAATATTTTTCCCATTTGGCAAGTGATTTTTGTGTCATATGGTATAATGTACAAAATGGTAAGTAGTAAAGAAGTTAAAGTTCTTATTTTTCCCGTTTGATAAGTGACTTTTGTGTTATACGGTATAATGTACAAAATGGTAAAGAAGTTAAAGTTCTTATTTTTACCTTCATATTCTGTGAAACATTCTGCCAAGTGAAATTATCTTTTTCGTAATAAACTAAGAACATAATTTATGCATATACTGTATACGTTATGGCATAGATTCACATGTATTTTTCCTTACAATAATTGCTGCCTAAATACAACTGAAAAAATACGTAATCATTTTCTATGAGCATCTGACAACAGTTACTTCATCCTCAGTTGCTTTTTACTGTTTATAGGCACTCTAAAAGGAAAATTTTGCCAGGATTTACAATAATACTTTTAAAACCTTATTCATAATGCTGTACCAGTAATATTTTTTCCTGTAACAATTTATTGTAGATAGAAGAAGTGTTTCCTAAATTTCATCATAATGTTAAACCAGTATCATTGACTTAAGATAGTAGAACATTTTCTAAATTTACGTTTAATATGACACCAATTATATAGTAGTAATTATTTTATAGTTTCCATCTACAACTTATCAATTAATACAGAAACAATATTCTTTTATTTTACATTACAAGGTTATAATTCCACTAATATTTTCGATTTTTAAAAAATCATCTTCAGATGGAGGGATATAAATTGACAAATTGAGCATAGGTTAAATACAAGAAGAATATGCACTTATTATGAACTAAGTTAAAAACATGTATAAAGCCAACTTAAAATTATATAAGGTGTGGTTCTAAGTCACTTTCAACATGTGATAAACATTTGTAAAATTTATAGTCTTTTAAAGGTGACCACACTATTTGAATCTTTTGATGTTACATGACCAGTTTCAGTCATAAAGGTTATGGACGTATTGACAATCAAAAGTTTAAAATTTAATTTAAACTTAAACCCATTAGTGATACCATGTTCGGAAGAGGTCTTTGAAAAAATGCAAGTATTGGCATTCTGTTTGCTAATCAGTCACTCATGTCAATGAAGTGTATAAGACATGATGTTAAGAGATACATGTAGAATCAGACGTCGGAACCATCTCATGTCACCGTGACCTAACCTAACTGTGACCATGACCTAACCTTAGATGCTACTGATCTAAATAACTGAACCCTTTGATGAGCATTTAACAGAAATTTTCTTCATGAAGACATGCTAGTCAGCAACCTAACACATGATGTTGGAATGTTTGTATTTAAGCACTGTGATTCACACATTCTTTCTCCCATGCAGCTCCCTGCTTTTTGTATTCATAAGGGGGAAAAATATTGTAAATCTTATAAATATGCCGTATAGGTTTTAAAGTATTGAAAATATTATTCATTTATAAAAATAACGAAAATATGCACTTATATCCAACATAAAACTATGGTTAATAAACTCAAAAATTTATAATTCGTACACATAATGTGTAAGCATATAGTTACATATACTCTTCACAAAAAAATATGCAAATGTATGAACTTCTGGCCCCTAATTATTATTATTATTATTACTACTACATTTAATGATTATGCTTGTATTTTTAACGCCTTAAAAAGTAGTTTAGTAGTGATTTGCATTATTTTTGTAGAAGTATTTTTAAATTGTGACATGACTCTAATATACTGTGTCTCTAAAAATGTTAACACTTACATGGATAGTGATTCAGTTTATATGATTATACGCAGGACCTTAAGAGCAACATGTTTTCATTTCTTCAAAATAATGTAGGCCATGGCTACAATGAATTTGTTTTCATCTCTATTGTAAATATGGTTACAAGATTCAGCTTGGAGCAAAAATGGAAGATTTGGGCATGGATGGAGGTTTTTCATTCTCCCACAGTGGTTCGCAAAAAAATATGAATTTTATTTTACATCAGCAGTTATCTAGAATTCTAGATTAACCATTTACTACTGCATTTATGACAGGTTCATTGAAACCAGTTCAGTTGCTGACAGTTACAAAGCAAACAGCAGTTTACCATGTGCAGGCTGATCCCTTGAAAACATAGTTGCTGTACAAGAGGCTTTCTTATGTAGTCCAAGCAAAATAACAAGATGATACAGTGCAGAATGTGGTCCGTCCAGGTCAACTATATGGAAATGTTGGATGATGCTCCACTTCACTTTGTTCAAGATGTCCTAATGTATCATAACGAAACATTTAAACGAAGATGGATTGGTAGAGGAGGACCAATGCAATGGCCAGCATGTTCACCAGATCTTACTCTCTACGATTTTTGGCTATGGGTATGCTGAAAGACCGTGTATATGCAACCAAGCCATGTGATGTTGACGATCTGTGAGAGAAAATAATGGATGTAATTGAAGCATTTCCACTAGAAATGTGCATCCAAGCTCTGCATACCGCATGAGGAAAGGTTCTTTACATGTGTTGAATATGATGGTGAACAAGTGGAGAAGTTGTGAAGTTCCTGTATGTAAGTGTGAATCACTACCCATACAAGTGTTGACATTCTTTAGGGACACACTGTATATATTTTAATTCTTGAGATACTTAATTTCCAATATAGTAGTTTCATTTTGTCAACATTAATATCATGATGGTGTGACCAAAATAATGTACGAAATGGAAATATAAAAATTGGAGATTTATCCTTCGAAGAGGTGGAAAAATTCAAATATCTTGGAGCAACAGTAACAAATATAAATTACACTCGGGAGGAAATTAAACGCAGAATAAATATGGGAAATGCATGTTACTATTCGGTTGAGAAGCTTTTGTCATCTAGTCTGCTATCAGTTGTTCTGTATGGTTGTGAAACTTGGACTCTCACTTTGAGAGAGGAACAGAGATTAAGGGTGTTTGAGAATAAGGTTCTTAGGAAAATATTTAGGCTTAAGAGGGATGAAGTTACAGAAGAATGGAGAAAGTTACACAACGCAGAACTGCACGCATTGTATTCTTCACCTGACATAATTAGGAACATTAAATCCAGACGTTTGAGATGGGCAGGGCATGTAGCACGTATGGGCGAATCCAGAAATGCATATAGAGTGTTAGTTGGGAGACCGGAGGGAAAAAGACCTTTAGGGAGGCCGAGACGTAGATGGGAAGATAATATTAAAATGGATTTGAGGGAGGTGGGATATGATGGTAGGGACTGGTTTAATCTAGCTCAGGATAGGGACCGATGGCGGGCTTATGTGAGGGCGGCAATGAACCTCCGGGTTCCTTAAAAGTCATTTGTAAGTAAGTAATATCATGATGGTAGTTGAAATGATTATGGAGAGAATTTGACCTGCCTTTAGTTTCTACAAATGCTTAATTTTTGCTTGTAGTTAGACATGTTTTATCTTGGTGGTAGAGTGTGCCTGTTTTATTTTCTTACTGCCAAACGACCCTAAATGCTCCTCACACTGTATACACTAGCTACAATCAAGGCTGAGACAACACAAGACAATAGAACTCACCTGGTTCCTATGGAAGGGACTTAGGTCTCCTGCTATGTCATTCAGTACAAGTGAGAAGTGATCATGTGACTGAAATGGTTTATTATTTTTGTTTCGTATTTACTCAATAACTCTGCCAAACAAGTGCAAACAAGGTTTGTAGAGAATGTTTCAGATGACAGGCCTTGATTGTCCTCCTCTGCATGATCTTGTTAGAAAATTTAGAGAATCTAAGTGTACAAGACAACACCAGATGGTGTGAGTGCTGGCTTATGATGACTGCAGGCCTGGGTTTGAATCCTGGTGAAGAAGCCGTATTTTTGATAGACAAAGTCAGGGGCGGCCCGTCCATAAGAGCTGCGGAGCTGCAGCACTCCCTGCTTTGACAGGAAAATAAAAACAATATTTATTTTAATTTGTAGAAGAATTGTTACAGCAAAATTTTTCTTTTCTTTTCACATACTTGTTGTAGAATCTTATCGAGTTAATATAAGGAAATTAATATTCTCTTTTGCCTTATTATTACGTATATATCCAGCCTCCAGCAGAACCTAATATTTGCCTTAACTCAAAATGATTGCACGAGTAGAATCCTTTTGATATAGCACGTAAAATACGAAAGAAACTTCTTTTCCAGTTTTAGAAAATTGTTGACCATCAGTATATCTGAGTGTTGCTTTGGTGTGACGTCTTAGTACTGTAACTTAACCAGTACAAATTTGCAAGCTTGAGTGTGTGTGAATTACATAATATTAATTTTATTTTTCTCAACTTTCCCTTGCGGAAAAGATTGATGTGAAATTAAAGGGCCATCCGTTACCCGACTTAAATCTTACTCAAGCTTCATCCAGCCGAAATAGTGCATATACGTAAGGAAGTATAACAATGAAATTTACGCTAAGCATTTGTGGTTACGTGGACGTGAACAAAAAAAAAAAATGCTGTATTTTGTTTTTCTTGTCACCTCTTCGGTGGTGATACTGCATGGACTAGGAGTGGCGTGACAGATTTAGTACATTTGCCCTTAAAAAGCAAAATGCACGAATCTTCGCAGTCTCACCTGAAAAATGTTATGCAAAACTAATATTACTGTGCAATTAAGTGAAACGAACAGAACAAACATTCTCAATCATAATCAAGAAGTGAGAAAAAAATTGTGAAATTATTTTTAAAAAATATTGATTGTATCAAATTTTGTGGCCAATATGAATTTCCCCTTAAGGGACATGATGAAAAAAACGATTCGAAGAACCCTGGTGTATTTCGTGGGTTGCTACAGTTCGTGAGTAATCTAAACGAGCCTCTCAAAAATCATTTGGAACATGCCACTGTTTAAAGGTAATTCTAAGACAGTTCAGAATGAACTGGTAGATTGCAAGTTAAGTGTCTGCAGATCATAAATTCAGACTGAAATCGATGGTATTAGTTTTTTTTAGCGATTAGCAAATGGTCCCACAGACATCTCCCAACTAAGTCAGGAAGTTTTGGTTTTTGATATGTAGTGCATTTATTTTTGTCCTATATTTATTAGTAATGGTATCAAGAAGTGAAATTTGTATGTACCAAAATCTACTGCAGCTCTCCCAATTCACAAGTTCACGAGCCGCCACTGGACAAAGTAAAGATTCCTGAAGGTTTTTCTCGAGTTTGTCTCATTTCTCTCCATCATTTCACCATCACTATCCATTTCAATATTGCTAATTATTTCAATAATATCTATCCAAAATGGTGCAGTGTGACTTAATATTGTGATTGGTATACAGATGGCATCTGTCTGTGGAGGCGTGCCTATTATGCTCTCTGAGGGTGAAAGGGCTCTCCAGTGGGACTTAACGGACCCTGAGTCTACATGGTTGAGAGGAAAGATGTCATCACATAGTTGAGTCAATATCTACAAAGAAAGCAGTTCAAATTCACCAACCATTCCTTCATAACGAAGTGGCAAGACAAGACAGGCTGTTCAAGGCTGCGATGCTAGCCTTTGGGACCCTCCCTCATACAAAGAAAAAGTGTATGAGACAAAGGAACGTAGGGAGCGGCGTGTTGTGACCTAGGAAATCAGAGCTGATATAACACTTGGTGTAGAATGTTTTTAAATAAAGCTGTATTTTAATTTTTAGTGTAAATAATAATTCGTGATATTGATAAATGTCCAAGAGTTTCTTTTTCGTTTTGCAGTTACCTTGTGGACTGCATGATGGAAGCTGATAGTGCTTCACTTAGTTTTAAGGAAATAGACCAGAAGAGAAACAGCAATATCTGTTGCTTACAAGTCACAATCCATCTTCTTATCATTTTATCTGGGCTTTTGTAGTTGATGATTATGTCATTTAGGTCTCTAGATCTTCTCCTTCTTAATCCGCTTCTCTGGTACCTTTTGGTGTCGAGGATACGAGAGATCTCCATCTGCTCCTGTCCACAGTTTAAGGTCACGGCCTCTTTCACAGACAGTCTGTAGTGCCTCTCTAATTCCATCTTCCCTGGTCTTCCTGGAGTCTTCACTCTTTCAACCCTAACCTCGGTATGTGATCTGTTTTCATCTGTTGTACATGGCCAAACCGTTTCAACTGTAGTTCTTGGATAATCTCCTCTAGTGACTTCATCTTTAACGCTGTAGTAATGTTTGTATTCTGGACTCTATCCCTCCTAGTCTTGTTCTTAGATCTCCTGATATGAGATTAATTTACTGTATCCCATTTTCCAAAATTCCGATGGAGTTATATTCGAACATTCAGAAATCATTGGCAAAATGCTGGAAATCAGAGATGTGAGTGTTTATCATAAAGCTTGGCGTACATGGTAGAATAATAATTATTGCACACAGAAGCCATATTTAAAATGTCATAAAATTGTTAGTGATTTCATTGATTCTTAACGTAAACAAAATCTTTAACAGAATAGATATTTCTCCTCAAGAAGCAAAAATTCTAACATTAGAAACTCTGTGTACAACATATCCAGTCTGCCCAAGTTCGATTTCTGGCGGTTTCATGTAAAATTTCTACCTTGGGATTAGGAAAGATGGTGCACAATTTCTAACTGCTAGATTGTACACCAATATGCTAGGTTAAATTCCAAATCTCTCTGCAATGCATATGAAGAGAAGGCATATGTCACTGTTGATAGTGATTTGTCCATCGCACGGGAACGTTAAGCCTGGCGGCCTCCTTGGTGCTATTTGACAGGAGTAGGCTATGTTCTGGACCAGGTTTACCCTTTTCCCTTCCTCATTTTCATCATCACTCATTCCATACACTACACTTACACATACACTCATCCTAGTACATGACATAATACTCCACAGATACACATATGTAAAGCATGGCCCGCTGAAGTGGTGTGCAACTAGAAAATGGGTCACAGCCTGCCATCTATCCGCAATATACGGAAAGTGGGTAGGCATTAGATATACATACATACCATTTGATAGTATAGGATCTCATAGAGAAACAACTCAGCATTTTTCTGCGAACTGTTAAGCATTATGCTAAATTGTTTGTATCATTACGTTAGTGCATATTTTTTATTGTATTTATTCACCTTTCTACAGATAATAAAAAATGAGGGTTACCATTGTATTACCCTCTACCCTTCAGTTGTTACATTACAGTTCCGAAGTAGCACACAATTCCTCAGAGGTAAATGGTCTACAAAGCCAAAAGAAATTATTACGGTACCTTATGAAAATCGATATAAGAAAGTCATACCATTTTTTGAAGTATGCTAATACTCGCTCATGAATTTCGATAAAAATACTGTGTACGGTATTTAACTTTTGCCTTTTCTAATTTTTAAATGAAATAATTCGCAATAGAGCCAAAAAAGTTTTATGAATGCTATGTTCAGTTGTTTTCTTTCAGGTTAATCATAAGATGAAAGAGGTGGCGAGGGATTGATGAATTCTATTAGATTACCATACGTGGAACGTCTTTATTCTTGGTATGTAATTTTTAGGTTAGGTAAGGGCGGATTTAAGGACGAAATAAATCCTATCACCCAATATCATTAATGGAGTGAGATGGATCTTGTGGAAAACCTTGCAATGAAAGGAAGGGAAATGGGAGAAAAAACAAAAAGTACGTGATTGCTCTTCCTTGCAAGGAAATTTGGGGCTGTGAGGAACAAGTTAACTTTGAGCATGTTGGACGCTTGTCTCACCCAGCTTTTCACTATTCCATTGAGGGAGCTTAAGGGAATTTTGAAGGGTTAAAGCCCAAAGTGGATGTAATCCAATAGCTATCACATGAGGAGAGGAATGTCGCAAGCACGTCTAAACAGTAACAGGGCAGATTCGCCGAAGATGTTAAAAATCTGAGCAGAGCGTGTAGTAAGAGGGTGTGTCGCTATCCTCACTAGACAAGGGATCCAATCCCTTGCACTAGGCGCTCAGGAATATTCAAGACCACGCGAAAACCGAGGCTCCGATTTATGAATGCTCTAATTTGGAAAATGCCGAAATTTGTTACAGAGTATGTAGATCCGTGACCCATTTCTTTAGGACTTGCCCGACATTTGCCTTAGTGCGTTAGAAAAACTTTGAGGCACATGGAACAAGACGGACCACGTGGAAAACCACGAGGCATGAAGTTCATCTCACACTTCTGTTTCTATCATCTGGGAAGGCAGTGTCGAAAATTATTTTTAGTTCATAGTGTTTTTTTTTATTCTTGTAATTTAAGTACTGGTAATTGAAGAGAGTGATTCCAAAACTCGCTGAGTCCATTTGGCCATTTTAATGGTATTTATACATAATGTGTAATTTTTTGAGGTCTCTATCATTATATTTTAGCTTCTTTTCTTCCAAAACAACGCCAATCCTTGTCTAAAAGTTTGTGTTATTGTTCATGTCACTTGAAAACTCGCTGAGTCCATTTGACCATTTTAATGATATTTATACATAATGTGTAATTTTTTGAGGTCTCTATCATTATATTTTAAGCTTCTTTTCTTCCAAAACAACGCCAGTCCTTGTCTAAAAGTTTGTGTTATTGTTCATGTCACTTGAAAACTCGCTCAGTCCATTTGACCATTTTAATGATATTTATACATATATGTAATTTTTTGAGGTCTCTATCATTATAATATTTTCAGCTTATTTTCTTCCTAAACAACGCCAGTCCTTGTCTAAAAGTTTGTGTTATTGTTCATGTCACTTGAAAACTCGCTCAGTCCATTTGGCCATTTTAATGATATTTATACATATATGTAATTTTTTGAGGTCTCTATCATTATATCTTAAGCTTATTTTCTTCCAAAATAACGCCAGTCCTTGTCTAAAAGTTTGTGTTACTGTGCATGTCACTTGAAAACTCGCTCAGTCCGTAGACCAATGGATAAAAAAAAAACTAGTCCAGTCCTTTCATAAAAAAATGGACCGAACGCGTTTTGGGATCATACTCTTCAATAATTGCAAGTGAATACAACACGTAAATGTAGCAAAATAGGCTAAAATAATTCAATTTTATTCAAAAGATAGCAGTAGCAACACTTCCAATATTTTTCTGTTGCCAATCTTATTTCATTGTCGCGTGCTGCCAAATAGATGAGACTTTTTCCTACACCAAAAATGGTACTATAAATGAGTGAATAGATGATTAGTATTTCTCCTTGAACCAAACATACAACACACATATTGGCAGTGATATCACTGTTTTATGTTGCTTACATTGCAACAGCTAATTCGCTAATGAACAATTAAAACTAAAGGCTGGTCTACAATAAACCGGGAACGGTAACGAGAACGAAAATATTGGTAAAATAAATATTTAAATGTGAGCATTCACAATTAACTATTGTAAATGCTCACATTTGAATACATTTATTTTAACAGTATTTCCGTTCTCGTTGTCGTCGTTTCCGTTCCCGGTTTATTGTGAACCAGCCTTAACAGTCACATTTATTACCATATTTACGTGCCTTATTCACTTGCAGTTACTTAAATTACAAAAATTGGAAAGAAGAAACCGCTGTAAACTAGAAATATAATTTCTGACACTGTTCTCCGAGATTACGTATGTTTCCATGATACCACAAGTGACATTAGAGTTTACAGAAAATCTTTCAAGTCATCGTTACAATTTTTCTCTCTTTGTAGGTCGAGTATATTTGAGTTCTACGTATTCAACTGTGACGTGAGCAATTCGGAAGGGTATGAACCACAGTCTAGTATATACAGTCGCGAAGTTCAATACGTAGTAAATATGCAAACATTAGATAGTTGCTCACCACTAGGATCGCTAATATCGCCTCATTACAGGCAATGCAAAATAGTACCGTCACAGCCTATTGTTTCTAGCACCCTCAAAACTCAAGCTTCGTGACTGTATATAGTAGACTGTGGTATGAACTATGCAGTTTGCATTCTCTATGTTAGGTTGTTCTATCAATTCTTAAAAAAACAGGTAGGGATAAAAAATGGACCTAAAATAAAACTAAGAAATAAAAAGTGAAAATCAAAGGGCTCCTTCTGCAATGTTTATCAAAGTTCTTGTCGGCATAATGTACAAATATCTTGATAAAACGAGATTATTTTTTATTTATTGTCCCCAAAATTTATTTGGTAACTTCCTCTGAAGATTTAGCATTGTCTTGGTGGGAAATGACAAATGTAATTATATAAAATTAAAATAAATAGCCTATATTATAATGACAATATATTACGAATTCCATTACTAGTAATATAGTCAGCTCGACATTTTAGTGCACAGAAACGCTTCTAGCGGTAGTCCACTACTACATAGGATCTAGTTTCTGGACAATTATGCCAATTTGATAATAGTGGTAATATCTCGCAACACTGCCCTCTGTGTTTATGGACGGCAGTGCTTTTAAGCAATGCGTAATACTGCATGCATTTGATATTCAACTGTTCAAAGGGTTCATTAGTGGTTCATTCATAACAACAAGTTACTGAATTTCGAGTGTTATGTGTTATCATCTCTAATCTTTTATCGTTTTCTTCATTGAGGTAAGTTATTGCAGTATCTATTATATATTAACAGGTTTGGAATGTTTAACATCTTCTTGTGCCTAGAGTTTTTATATTTTTATTTTTGTTCGCCACATAACCTTATCTGTCATTACAGTCCAAATTCATTCAATCTCTTCTCTTGCATGGATGTGTCACTTATCTATGTTTTCCTTGGCATTCCCCTGCATAAGCTGTTCTATTATTTTCGACAGAAAGTCTTTCACAAAACTAGGGACTTTGAATTAACAGTATAAAAAATTAATATTAGGTTATACATAAAAGACACTACGGTATTTAGAAGATTAATAATAAATAACGTAAAAATACCAAGTGAAACATTTTTCAATAGATTGATCTTGTAGGTAGGGGCACCAATTCTATTTCTACAAGAAACTAAGACCATTCGTAATGAAATTTGAATAAATTTTAATTCAGTTCTTAATTTTGTCTCTGTTATTCCTGATCTCGTTCATTTTATCGTCGTTTCTCCTTGACGACCTTCGTTAATACCAAAACTCGCCAAATTAAATTTATTTTATTATTTATTAATTCCGTGTAGCCTATATTAGGCATACTGTTCTGTTTGTAGGCCCTACACAGCGAACGTGATTTCAAGAACATTCATAACGAAATATGCCTGCATAAACTGCAACGATTCTACATCAATCTCAGGCGACTTTAATAATAATAATAATAATAATAATAATAATAATAATAATAATAATAATAATAATAATAATAATAATGATAATAATTCTTTCTTTCTTTCTCTCTCTCAGTTTAACCTCTCCCTTTTTAGGTGCATTTACACGACCCACGCCACCCGGGCCTTACAGGGCCGCGACCTGTCGGGAGAGGAATTAATCTATGGATCACATACATACTTTTTTGACCACACAAGGACATGGAGGGCCTCCCCGGATGAGGGATCAGCTCTATGCCAGGGCCACCTCCGATACAACACAAACATTTAAGACATTACACAGCATTCACTCACACATATGAAAGGATTAAGGAAGGATCGCCGTCCATGGCCGGACTTTCAAGAGGTACAATCCCCGCATTTGCCTGGAAATAAATGAGGAAACCATGAAAAACCTCAGTTAGGATTGCCGGCCTCCCGGACCTCCCGAATGCGAGGCCAGCCCTCTACCACGCCGCTAGCCCGCTCGGTAATAATAATAATAATAATAATAATAATAATTTTTTAGTAGGTTATTTTACGACGCTATATCAACATCTCAGGTTATTTAGCGTCTGAATTAAATGAAGGTGATAATGCCGATGAAATGAATCCGGGGTTCAGCACCGATAGTTACCCAGCATTTTCTCATATGCAGTTGAGGAAAAACGCCAGAGATAACCTCAACCAGGTAACTTGCCCCTACCGGGATTCGAACCCGGGCCACCTGGTTTCGCTGCCAGACGCGCTAACCGTTACTCCCCAGGTGTGGAATAATAATAATAATAATAATAATAATAATAATAATAATAATAATAATATATTATATTATATTATATTATTTGCCACCGTTTTAATACACGTTTCACTGTAGACTTGGGCTACACGAGCTCAACAGTAGAGTAGAATATAAAAATATATAGATTTTAAAACAATGGCCATAAAATACAGTAGATCTCTACCAATAAATTGAATAATACGATACGAAAAAGTCTAAATTTCAAAACATGATATCGTAAAGTACTGTAGATCCCAGCTGCTCAACTTTAGACTACAATATGAAAAAAATAGGCAAATTCTAGAAAAATAGTACCGATATCGTAAAATAAAATAGCACACTACCGCTCAACTGTATAATACGATACCGGTACGAAAGAAGAAAATTCTAAAACATTATAGTAATAACTGAAACCTTAATCAATTACAAATAAGTCAATAAAATTAAATACCAAAAATTATCGTTACAGGACATCGCTCAAGACATCACAAACGAAACGACTAATTAAAAATAACGTAGTTACTAATAACAGTACAGCAGCTACAATATCCTAACACACTTGCAAACATCAGGAAATTATTAATATAAAACAGAAAACAAACCGAAGGAGGTAATAGCTTAAACAAACTGATTCTTGACGTCATAGCTAATGTAATAACATTAAATAACGATAACAACGCAAAGAATAATTATTGTTTCATATCGTATTCTATATTAGATAAAAATATTCGTATGGTACAACCATGTTTTTGCTTTATCACTTTACGAATATAAAGAAGTGAGAAAATACAGAATATTCAGAGACATTGCCAGGAACGTAACCTTCAAGTATCAATGATAACAGAGCAATTTGGATATTCTGCACGACGTGTACATATGCGCCAATAGCTAAGTAACAGGGGGCTGAGGACTGTGACAAAGTTAGAGTGACATAACCTGTAGTTATATTACACCGTCACTTTTTCCTATTTTCAAAATACTTTAGAGTAAAAAAAAAAATACAGTGTCTTTCGTAAGTAAGGAGTCTATCGAAAAATTAATTATTTTGGATAATTTTTTGAAATGATGTTCATCCTCACGAGATAGAACCCTTCCCTGGTGCCATACAGTCGATTTGGAAACAAACACCCTCTCCCCTCGCCGCCAGAGCTATTAAACGAGAGAATCACCTCTACTTTTAACTTCGCTCTAGAATATGCCATTAGGAAAGTTCAGGATAACAGAGAGGGTTTGGAATTGAACGGGTTACATAAGCTTCTTGTCTATGAGGATGACGTGAATATGTTAGCAGAAAATCCACAAACGATTAGGAAAAACACGGAAATTCTACTTGAAGCAAGTAAAGCGATAGGTTGGAAGTAAATCCCGAAAAGACAAAGTATATGATTATGTCTCGTGACCAAAATATTGTCCGAATTGGAACTATAAAAATTGGAGATTTATCCTTCGAAGAGGTAGAAAAATTCAAATGTCTTGGAGCAACAATAACAAATATAAATGAGACTCGGGAGGAAATTAAATGCAGAATAAATATGGGAAGTGCCTGTTATTATTCGGTTGAGAAGCTTTTGTCATCTAGTCTGCTGTCAGAAAATCTGAAAGTTAGAATTTATGAAACAGTTATATTACCAGTTGTTCTGTATGGTTGTGAAACTTGGACTCTCACTTTGAGAGAGGAACAGAGATTAAGGGTGTTTGAGAATAAGGTTCTTAGGAAAATATTTGGTTCTAAGAGGGATGAAGTTACAGGAGAATGGAGAAAGTTACACAACGCAGAGCTGCACGCATTGTATTCTTCACCTGTCATAATTAGGAACATTAAATCCAGACGTTTGAGATGGGCAGGGCATGTAGCATGTATGGGCGAATCCAGAAATGCATATAGAGTGTTGGTTGGGAGGCCGGCGGGAAAAAGACCTTTGGGGAGGCCGAGACGTAGATGGGAAGATAATATTAAAATTGATTTGAGAGAGGTGGGATATGATGATAGAGACTGGATTAATCTTGCTCAGGATAGGGACCAATGGGGGCTTATGTGAGGGCGGCATTGAACCTCCGGGTTCCTTAAAAGCCAGTAAGTATAGTATAGTATGGTTAGTATTTTAAACTTTATTGAAACACAAAAATGTAAAAAGCAGTTTCAATTGCTGAAAAATTATGGTGTACAATTTTTAAAACGTCTTCCATTCTGCTGAATGCACAAATGTAAGCGACGTATCAACTCTTCATGGACTCTGGTGAGCATGTCAAGCGTAACCATTTGTATCATGTTTTCAATTCGTTTCACTAATTCGGGAATGGTACGTCGCTTAGTCGCATAGACACGATCCTTGATGAATCCACAGAAGAAAAAGTCCAGGGGAGTCAAATCAGGTGATCGCGGAGACCAACGGATTGGGCCTGTGCGACCGATCCACCTACCTGGAAACACTTCGTCTACGGAATAAACGCTTAATTTGAGAGACACTGTTTCCAAGTTCAAACCAGGCAGCAATTTTTTTCTGCAATAACGTTAAGCGGCTGCGTGGCGTTTTATCATTCTAATCTGTCACAACAATGTGTATAGTCATGGCCGTGTGCCATTATTCTTGGCGTATAGAAGGCCAAACTCCAGGTCATTTTAAGTCCTTGGCGTATAGAAGGCCATGATCCAGGTCATTTTAAGTCCTTGGCGTATAGAAGGCCAAACTCCAGGTCATTTTAAGTTGACATCAAATGCACATTACACATGGATAAGTAGCTTCTTCTGGTGGCGGAGGAGGGAGTTTTTGTTTCCAGATCGACTGTACGGCACCGGGAAGGGTTCTTTCTTATGAGGATGAACATCATTTAAAAAAATATCCAAAATAGTTGATTTTTCGACAGACTCGTTACTTATGAAAGACTCTGTATATTTATACTACTGTATATAAATCTTCGTATTTTTAAGTATCGTGCTACCTACTAACAAATTAATGCTTTTTTTTTAATGCAATTTTTTCATTCATGTGCCCATCTCGTACAGAATCCCCAATTTCCTCTAACTATTGAGTGTATTTCACAATTTGTAAAATAATTCAGTCTTATTTACATGTAAGTTTGCGAGTTACTTGAATTGTATTACAGGAATTCAATATTACTTTATACTGGTCGTTAAAATGGCACTTCCGTTGAGGACTTGTTTTTGCTGTTGTGAGCTGAAAACTGGAACTGTTTCCATTGCTGTATATTATATTGTAAGTATAAATATCATACCGTGCTGAAGCTAGTTCCTTTCTCCCTGTATTGCAGTCATCGTCGATTAGCTACATATTACATTAATCAGACTTCAGGTGTAGAGTAGGCCTACAGAATTTTTCCTTAAAGGGAATTGTTCCTGTGTTCGTCCATTGTCTAGAATTTAGGTTAAGTTTAGACTTAAGACCTCTCCTGACGCCACTTCATCATATATATGATCATTCTATCATCTCCAACCTCAGAAGTGAGTTATACGTAAGCCACTGCCATGAAATACGATCAGAAATGTCGAAAAACAACCTGGTGACGTCGAAATAAAAATGAATAAACTGAAAGCATACGGTGCGAGGCTAGTATAGGCCTAGATGAGTAGGCGAGACTTGGCATGTGAGCTGTGCGATATGGGAAAGAATGAGCTATCAGAAAGATAGTTTCGTGGTGGTTAATATTATACGAATCTTCCCGTATTAATGTTGACTTTACTCTGGGTCTTCCTGTATTTTTGTTTGGCAAGCTATTTTTGGTATCTGTCATTTCCCATTCTTTCTAGATGAGCAAACCATCTTCACTGATTCGAGCCTACCCCGGTTGAATGTGGTGCAGTTTCTAAGCCCGCTCTTATTGTTTGGTTTCTAACTCTCTCTTTTAGTTTTTCCTTATACTGTATTACATTTTTAAATACGTCAATTTCTCTCCTCTCCAAGTTGCTAAATTGTTTGGAACTTAAAGACCAGCTTTTGCCTCCATAAATTAGTATTGAAGTGCATGTTGTTTTGTATACTATTAATGAGTATTCTTCGATGTTTTTCTTTTGCTTATGAAACTTACATTTAACACGGAGAATAATCTTTATGTTCGTGTCATTCTAATACAGTGGCGTAGCATGAAATTTTGAGCAGGGGAAGCTAACTCAAATTGTCTTCCATGTACAGTAGTGGCAAAAAAAACCGGACCGACCCTTGTAGCTGATTTCAGAGCCTTGTTCACTCAGAGTACGATAGACTGGTAACTAAGACTTTCGTGGTTCGAATCCTGCCTGAGAAGGGAACTTTTTTTTGTTCCTTATTCAAATTTATTCCCAATACTTTTCGATTGCAGCGATATTTTACTACTTAATTAACTTATTATTCCCAGAACATGAATTTTACCAGCAATCGAAAAGTATTGGGAATAAATTTGAATAAGGAAAAAAAAAAGTTTCCTTCCCAGGCAGGATTCGAACCACGAAAGTCTTAGTTACCAGTCTATCATGCTCTGGAGTGAACAAGGCTCTGAAATCAGTCCAGTTTTTTTTGCCACTACTGTACATATGAGAAAACGTATTGCAAAAATATAGTCTTAAAATAAATAGTAGTCAATGTCAGGAGTCCGAGGATTGGTTGGAACCTCGTAAGTAACACCGATAAGACATGATCTCAAATAGTACGTAGTAAATTATGATTTCATGGTTTACACATATCTCTAAGAAATAGACACGTATACGTATAACTTAACATTAGCTTACTCCCTGTCATATATTTTAGAGAAATCACAATATTAACGGTCAATAAATACAGTATTAGTAATTAATTAATAAGTATGCGTCTGTCTTGGTTGTGTCCATCACTGATAGCAAGGAGTCGGTCGTTTTCTAAATCACACTTTTGTTCGTAAGTCAGTCTTGAAAATGTAATTGTCTTAAACATTCAAGTAAATTGGTGCCAGAAACTGTTATTTCACTCATTATTTATTATAATGCCACAATGCACACTAACACTTCAACTGAACACAACTCACGAAAGGTATAACTCGGAAACTAAATTCTTTTCAATGTTAAAGCTAGCTTCTTGAGAGCCTTGCTACCAGGGTAGTTTTGTTAGAAAGAGATGGACAATCTGCGGGGTGGGTTACACAGAAGAATGAGGGGCTTGGAAGCTGGTATGTGCAGGCTTCAAATCATCCTAAGCTGCCGCATCACAATATTTAACGCGTAAATATAAATTGTATTAAAATTAATAAATAATTTTGTTCGTTTTGCAGGTTTGTTATGAAATTATTATTGACTGGGGAAGCTGAGCTTTTTAGCTTACATTGACGCTACGCCACTGTTCTAATATCTGTTTCTTCATCAATACTACCATTATAACTAATATTGGTACCAGGCATTCATAGAGATAACGAAGAGAAATATACATAAAAACTCACCAACTTGATACCCGTCGCTATTGTCATTGATTTGGTTTTAAACCCTGATTATTAATATAATACTGTTTGTATAAATATGCGTAATATTGACAAAATGTGATGGTGATATTCGGATCATCAGGAAGCAGAATGAACGGACGGTAGCCTATTCGTAACAACCAGTGAAATGAGATTCATATGTAAAACAGCAGATTGTGCAGCTTAAATGAAAAGGAAATGAAGTTCTTGTAGAAAACAAATCACTGTTGTGCAAATATGGCTTTCAGGTAAAGCTGAGTTGAATAATTTCTAGGGAAAAATTGTTCCGGGTCGGGTATCGAACCAGGTGCCTTTGGCTGAGCGCGTCGAAGCTCTAATGACTGAACTACCCAGGAACTACACTAGACCCCGGCTCAATTCCATTTATATCCACATACCTCGAGTGGGTTTACAAGACGTCAAAGACTCAACATTGAGTGCACACTATAATGTGTAACTTAAATTGTGGTTTCCTATTAACGAACAGTGGCATGTAGTATGCAAATCTGGCTTCCAGATATTTGCGCGTTCAGTCAAAGGTCCCGGGTTCGATATCCGGTCCCGGAACAATTTTTTCCTTGAAATTATTCAAATCACTGCTGTCCCCAACGGACGTAGATGGAGTTGAGGAAACCACATCAACAGAATTTCTGCCTCCAGATGGTTGAAACAAATAATTATAAACTGTAGAGACTGAACATATCACGAAGTCGTGGTGGTGGTATAATGGTTATCGTACTAGCCGTTTGATACGAGGCTTGCGGGTTCAAACCCGTTATAAGGCGATGGATTTTGTTGAGCGGTAAAATCCTACGCAAGGCTTCCTCTGGGAAGAGGCCACTGTGTTGGATCAGCGGCACGCAAAAGAACTAGAGGGCTCCAGGCAACATTCGTTGGCCATCTCTTGCCCACGTTGGATTTCGACGATGAATAACATCTACAGACCCGGAGCTGTGCACGGGCATTGGTTCGATTCCCATTTGGCTACTTTTACTACTATTCATATTATAAACTACTTGTACTAATGCTACTATTATTAGTATTAAAACTATTATTATTACTACTAATAACAATTTTACTATTACTTTTACTATTACTACTACCACTTCTGTTATTACTACTACTGCTACTACTACCACTACTACTACTGCTGCTGCTACTACTACAACTGCTCCTATTACTACTACTGCTACTATTATTGCTACTACTACTACTACTACTACTACTACTACTACTACTACTACTACTGCTACTACTGCTGCTGCTGCTACTACTACTACTACTACTACCGCTACTACTACTACTGCTGCTGCTACTACTACTACTACTACTACTACTACTACTACTACTACTGCACTACTGCTGCTACTACTACAACTGCTCCTATTACTACTACTGCTACTACTATTGCTAATACTACTACTAATCCTACTACTACTACTACTACTACTACTACTACTACTACTACTACTATTGCTACTACCACTGCTACTACCGATACTACTATTACTACTACTACTACTACTACTACTACTGCTACTACTACTACTACTACTACTACTACTACTACTACGTGCTTGACTTAATGTTAATTCATTTATTTCATAACTCATCTTTTCAGATACGTGGCTTAGTTTTTCTAATTGGAGGAATTCTGTTTGCCAAAGGAATACTCATAGAAGACGTTCTAGCCTTTGGTAAAAATCTACTTATCTTCACGACTTATAAGGAGAGCTTCTTAGTGTGAGGTATGGGGTGCGATAGAAAGTAATTGGACGGGGCCGAGGGTGCCGTGTTCCCGACCATCATAAACATAGAACGATCTGTGACTGGGCCTTTCTCGTGAATCATGAGAATTTCCTCTTACAATGTTTTGTTCTTGGAAGCGAATACTGTAGCTAAGCGTTTGTGCTTTTAATTCTGTGCCTCGACAAATAACTCTTTTTCAGAAATAGGATATTTTGTTAAGTATGATTTAGCTGCTTGTCTTTGCGGATGACGTGAATATGTTAGGAGAAAATCCATGAACTATTAGGGAAAACACGGGGATTTTACTTGAAGCAAGTAAAGAGATAGGTTTGAAAGTTAATTTCGAAAAGACAAAGTATATGATTATGTCTCGTGACCAGAACATAGTAAGAAATAGAAATATAAAAATTGGAAATTTATCCATTGAAGAACTGGAAAATTCAAATATCTTGGAGCAACAGTAACAAATATAAATTACACTCGGGAGGAAATTAAACGCAGAATAAATATGGGAAATGAGTGTTGTTATTCGGTTGAGTAGCTTTTATCATCCAGTCTGCTCTCAAAAAAGCTGAAGTTAAAATTTATAAAACAGTTATATTACCGGTTGTTCTGTATGGATGTCAAACTTTGACTCTCACTTTGAGAGAGGAACAGAGATTAAGGGTGTTTGAGAATGAAGTGCTTAGGAAAATATTTGGGGCTAAGAGGGATGAAGTTACAGGAGAATGGAGAAAGTTACATAATGCAGAACTACACGCATTGTATTCTTCACCTGACATAATTAGGAACATTAAATCTAGACGTTTGAGATGGGCAGGACACGTAGCACGAATGGGCGAATTCATAAATACGTATAGTATGTTAGTTGGGAGACCTGAGGGAAAAATACCTTTGGAGAGGCCGAGACGTAGATGGGAGGATAATATTGAAATGGATTTGAGGGAGGTGGAATATGATGGTAGAGACTGGATTAATCTTGCTCAGGGTGGGCTTATGTGAGGGCGGCAATGACGCTCCGAGTTCTCTAAAAGCCGTAAGTAGGGCTAAGTATGATTTAGTGCTATCATGGTGTTAAACGTGATGCCATATTTTTTTAATTTTTGCACCATAACATTCAATGTTTCGGCTCCATCATGAGAGATACCAAGGAATAGAGAATCTGTTTGACTCTCAGAATCGATGTGCTTCTTGTTAATTTGTTATAAATACTTAGTTAATAATAATCTTATGAAATTGTTAAGGCTGGTTCACAATAAACCGGAAACGAGAATCGGAACGAAAACGGTAAAATTGTTAAAATGTGTATATTTAAATGTGAGCATTCACAATTAACGAAAAGCTTGCCGCAGCTCGGGATCGGGAATGGAGAGTTGGCCAAGTTTCAACTTTGGCGTTCACGTTTCCGATCACAGCCCACTACATTCATTCTATTGCCATCTAAAAGCTATTTTGTTGTTGTATATTTTGTAGCAAGAAGACTGTGACATAACCTATGCATTAATTAGTTCTGTGCTGTGCATAATGGAGCAAGTTTTATTTGATGAGATTCTAATATTGAGTGTTGAGGAAAATCCTCACGTTTACGATAAGCGGCGCACCTCATATAAAGATGAGAAAATGAAGGAGAATACGTGGCTTTCAATTGCTGCATCTTTGAATACCGATCGTAAATGAATTATATTTTATTACTGTATTGTTTGTATTACACACTACATATTCATGCTTCAATTCAATAACTGCTGTTGTGTTCATTTTTGTTCTATTACAAATGTTTCTTCTCTAATTAGTTTACGTTATGGTAGACTTAAAATAGGTTGTGATAATAAAGATGCATGGGCATACTATCACCTTTACTTTTTAACTTCGCGCTTGAATATGCCATTAGGAAAGTTCAGGATAACAGGCAGGGTTTGGAATTGAACGGGTTACATCAGCTTCTTGTCTATGCAGATGACGTGAATATGTTAGGAGAAAATACACAAACGATTAGGGAAAACACGGAAATTTTACTTGAAGCAAGTAGAGCGATCGGTTTGGAAGTAAATCCCGAAAAGACAAAGTATATGATTATGTCTCGTGACCAGAATATTGTACGAAATGGAAATATAAAAATTGGAGATTTATCCTTCGAAGAGGTGGAAAAATTAAAATATCTTGGAGCAACAGTAACAAATATAAATTACACTCGGGAGGAAATTAAACGCAGAATAAATATGGGAAATGCGTGTTATTATTCGGTTGAGAAGCTCTTATCATCCAGTCTTCTGTCCAAAAATCTGAAAGTTAGAATTTATAAACAGTTATATTACCGGTTCTTCTGTATGGTTGTGAAACTTGGACTCTCACTCTGAGAGAGGAACATAGGTTAAGGGTGTTTGAGAATAAGGTGCTTAGGAAAATATTTGGGGCTAAGCGGGATGAAGTTACAGGAGAATGGAGAAAGTTACACAACGCAGAACTGCACGCATTGTATTCTTCACCTGACATAATTAGGAACATTAAATCCAGACGTTTGAGATGGGCATGGCATGTAGCACGTATGGGCGAATCCAGAAATGTATATAGAGTGTTAGTTGGGAGATCGGAGGGAAAAAGACCTTTAGGGAGGCCGAGACGTAGATGGGAGGATAATATTAAAATGGATTTGAGGGAGGTGGGGTATGATGATAGAGACTGGATTAATCTTGCACAGGATAGGGACCGCTGGCGGGCTTATGTGAGGGCGGCAATGAACCTTCGGGTTCCTTAAAAGCCATTTGTAAGTAAGTAAGGGCATATTTACAGTACCGTTGAAACTTTGAAGTTGGTTAACCTGTGTTTATGTTGGCTGTCTTGTACTCATGAGAGAACGCCATTGGTCAATTATACACAAATAACATCAGAATGCGTAATATCGACTTTACATATCGTTATTGACATGCATATCGATATGCATAGTCGTCTACGTTCTCGGTTTATTGCAACCCCGGGCCATAAGCTTGAAACGGTGGAACCAAAAAGGTGTACTAGTATGGCCGTCAAATTACCCATAGTTCAGTTCTTTTTCCGGTGTGTTTATCAGCTGTTTTGTTCATATTATTACGATTACAAATTGTTTCGCGTTGTTGTGAATATTTAAAAAGTGTAGTCAAGTTCAGCAGGTGTTATTTTTTTTTTATAAATAAGCTAATATTCTGTTCGGCTCAACTGTAGAATATGTCCGTTGATATGTCCCCCTGCTCTTTAACATATGAAGGAATGCCAACATCCTTCTTGATAAGAGAAAGAATGTGGAAATGAAGTGTATAATACAGCTATAACACTTGTAATAAATATATAGTGAAATATACATTGATATAATAATCTGTTAGTAGTCCTGTTACTTCCAGATCCATTCTAATCCGTTTACGTATGACCAAAACCGATAGTAGCAATTTAATATTTGGCAATGGGCGGTATTTCGCGGTGGATTATGGGGCGTAAAATGTGTAGTTTGACGTCATATCCTTCGCACCGATTTCAAGCATATTTGCCTTGGAGTACTCCCTCCTTTCTTTTTATCATCTCAGGTTTATTGTGAATCAAAAAATTTCATATTCACGTTCTCTGCTTCTCGTTTTCACTCTGGTTCTCGTTCCCGGCTTATTGTGAACCAGCCTTTACCAACATTTCGTAAGACGTCGTATTTACTTGATATAGAAATTATTTGGGTCATTGCTTGAGTGTGTCTGGCCTATAGATTTTTTATTTTTCAGTTCCGCCGGCGATAGGAATTCTCCGGGCTATGATCGGAGGAATAATGCTTATATTTGGAGTTATCCTACTATTCGGTGCGGTACTGGTAAGAAAGAAGCACAGTGCTTCGTAGTGGTAAACTAACACTGAGACTTCAGTATTCACAATTCTAGGATAAGCAAAAAGTTCAAATTATGAAAGCATATTGCAGGGTTTTCTAAACAAAACATGGATATTTATAGCAAATAAATAATTTTATGTCTGAATTTTGTTCGGTAAGATGTACACGACCAGTGGTGTGGCGTACTCTGGGGGTTAGCGTGGCTCGAGATTGCTTTCGGGCACGGATTCTAATCCTGCTCGGACAGATTTCTTGATTGGGTGGTTTTGTGGATTTAATCCTATGGCGAATCTTTATTCACCACTCCAAAATTGCAGGTGTTCACCGGTCAGATTGTTCTGACAGTTTCTTGCGCCGCTCGTATGTTATTTATTTAACAACTAACCTTAACTATGTACTTTAATTGCATTAGAAATAATAATAGTACATTATGCAACGAGCCTATAATGGTAGTAATTAAGACGCGAGTATGTTTATGAAACGAGCGCAAGCGAGAGTTTCATAATTTTCATACGCGCGTCTTAATTACCATTATAGGCAAGTTTCATACGACTTTTTATGTTCGACCATATTTCTAACTTGAAATTATTCATAAGTATTCATGTTATTCTTATCTTACTGGGGAGCAGAACTGACCTTGTGAAATACCTCGTAAATTGTGAGATGTGCGCAGACGCGAAAGTATTGATTTTTTCCGAGAAACAAATGTCATTGACCTTGATATAATCTAGAGAGTAAAATAAACATTAATCTTGATATAACCTTGAAATTGATTTAGACATTGAAAAATGAGATGACAAATTGAATTTATTTGAATATTATTTACAATTAACGCTAATTATTATAGTAACAGAACATAAACTTCTGCGACAGTATTGGATTTCCAGCCTCCGTGACGTTTCGCTAGTTGTCTTTCGATTGCATATCCGAGAATAATCGATACTTGCTCTTTCATATTGCTACAATGGTGTTTTCTGATTGGTGGAATACCTGAACTTTTAATGAATAGATGTACTTTAATGAGGTCCATTAAAGGGCTCCTACCAAGTGTATAATTACTACACTTTGGCATGGTCGAGCATAAAATGATACTCAGTATTACATGAAACTATCTGTCCTTAAACATGCGTGATTCCTGTTGAAAACTGTATGAAGTTCATTTTGCTGTATTACGAAATCGCTTGACTAATATTTTCCTCTAAACGCTCCAGATTACGCGGAATGTTTGCTTACACTTTTGTTTAAGGGTAGACCAGAAATGGAAGTCACTGTGAATACCATGTCCACGAACGTTTTCCACTAATTTAATAATTGTTTGTAATGACGGAACGTGTATCCCGAGATAGTTTCAACGAAATTTTCTCTTGCACAATTTGTAAGAATGTTTTTTGACATAACTGTTTTAAATTATTATTTGTTATAAATTATATCGAATACTCACAACATTAAACAATATTACATAATTAAGCACAAGTGTACAATATTAAGTACATATTTTTCACTCTAAGCCCCTGTAAATAAAAAAATTGACTTTAATATGAAGATAATTAATTATTTCTTCATTGTAAACTTGTGACAGGTTATATACAGAGCTGAAGTGAAGTAATAACGTTACAATCTACTTGCTTCGTTCAGTGGCTTCAAGTTAGTTCAATTTTCAAATCAATTTCAATTTTATTTATTTAATACAATAAGTTTTTACTACAGTAGACATTGCAGCCCGAAAGAGCAGAAGCAGAAGTGGTTTTTAAATTAAATTTACTCGAAAACCGTCCATGCTATTGAAATACACCAGAGGAATAAATTGTCCTTTATTAGATTTTCTTTTCTGAGAAAACTATGGACATTTCACCAGTATGGTATTACACTTTTTTGTTACGTACAACATGAACTATTCGTTCTGAAAATCTGCAGGGTTATTTACTTCCACCCTGTTTACTGTAGTTTTTCATAACAAGAAAAGCATATCGTATGCGTAAATATATGGAATACACGCCAAGACTACAGTAGATGTTTTCTTTTCCAGAGGGAATCCATGCTGGTCGCCACGTGGCTTGCGTTTCCCCTGATATATATAGTCTGTTTAACAGGGACTAATATTGTTGTTGCGACGGGATATTTCACGACCAGGAATGCACTTATGGGGACATTGTTTGTTATCGAACCTCTGATAAGTATAGGCAAGTATATTATATTCATTGATATCGTACTTTCATAACGTAAAGCTTCTATAATTCTCTAGTCTAAGAGAACTAGAGAATATGTTGAAAAGTAACAAAAAAGTCTGTAGATTAAGATGGTGTACCTGGTTTGTCTAAAAAATAAAAATTAAGATTTATAACGATGGATTGCTCATGGCTTTCAGGATGTCCCTCGTACAATCAGTTGAAGTTATTAAAATATACAGGGACATCATTTTATTTTTACTTCAATTTTTATTGTGCCTGAGTTTTTGAATGTACTTCACTCCCACCCCTTCTACTAATAAAGTTCAACCGTCCTGCACACAGATCCAAGACCGCATATACAGTCATAGTAGCTTTATGTTCAGAGTAAACAGTACGTTCCAAAAATATGTTCGCGTTTTCCAGTGACGAAAGAGTTTTCAATATTGAATCATCTTCGCACAGGTACTGTCGTCCATTTGCCTACGTCGCATCCCGGTTTCCCCCACCTGCTTCTATTCACCTTTCTGTAAAGGCTAGTGGCTGGGCTGTCTTAGCTCTTTTCTGAGAACATTAATTTCTGTTAGGAATTGGATGTCTACGTACTATTATACTCATACAATTATTTAAAATAACTTAAATAACAGGGCCTCGTTAAGTAATTGACTGTCACGTGATTTCCTCCCTTTCTACGACTCTGCGATATAACCACTTGGACGGACAGCAGATAGCATGTCTGAGCAATTTTATCTTTTCGCATCGGGCAGAAATGAAGATTGAATTTACAGTACGTAAGGTATTCCTTTATAGAGTACGTACAGAATTATTTCAACATGAGTTACTGATACGAAGTACGAAACTGGTAATTGGAATTACGTACAATATTCTATAGTGCGATAATATGTACATTAGAACTGAAGTCTGTATCGAAATGAACGGCCACCATTTAAAAAATGTGTTTAAATATCCATATTATGATTATTTTTCAATTTAACTTCATTCCCTATAGTGTACGCTAATGTGCTGTAGACAGTATAATATACACTGCATAATGAATACGTCCGCATGGACAGCTCAGTTCGTGAGTAAAAACACTCATTGTTAATACTGTACTGTATTTTGATTAAACAACAACCTAATGAAACTTATCAAAGTCAAAAGCGTGATATTTCCTAGTTTACGTAAATGGATGAACTACTTTTCTTCCCTCCTATACCTAGTAAAATAATATGTTTGTATTTTACGCCAATATAATCGAACTCCAGTCGTGGAAGGGGGTAGCAAACGGTGTTTGCGGTTCTCAATCTTGATCCAAAGGTATAGCCAGGTTAATATTAAAAATGTTGGTAAAAATAAAATGATGTCCCTGTATATGGCAGCGCCATATTTTCAGAATTGGAATTTATACATTACCAAAAGTTGTTAATAACAACACAGAAGTTTACAGGTATATTATTAAAAAACTAATCGAGAAAATTCAGTTTTACTATTAACTTATTATTTTACTATCATCATCATCATCATCATCATCATCATCATCATCATCATCATCGTCATCATCATCATCATCTCACCATCGTAATCACCATCATCTCACCATCGTAATCATCATCATCATTATCATCACCACATATTATGTGACAAATTATGTTGCTGTTTAAGAAATGGTTACTTGCTTATTCCTCGTTTCCAAATTTTTTGAGCCGAATGACCCTTTTCACATTAGCTACAAATGTTAAAATTAACTAAAAGCATGAGCGATTGTGTCAGTATTTTATTTGGCTCACATTAAAGCGACAGATATTGGCTGGATGTGTATAATCTATTCGTGTATATTAATTTACTAGCACATTAGCAACCCGCGTCACTTTGAAGCCGTCCTTGTGCTCTAGCCGCATTATTGCAGGGGATTATTATGATTGTTTCCATCTAATATGATCCACTACTTATCATCCCAACATTATCATTAAACCCAACAACTTTATCAGTTCTCGGTTTTATTTACGACAGCTCTGGAGTGGGAGTGGTAGGCCTACTTCTTCATTTAGCGATACTTTCAGCTGAGGTTGTTGACTGAAAATGATCAAAATTTTACCAGTTCTCAACATAAGTAGGCACCTATTCGGGAAAAATGCCCTTTACCATTTCTGTAATACTCTACACGCATCTTGTTCTTTAGCAGGAACGCACCGATGCAACCCGCAACATAATCATTGCTTCTTAGCGCTAGCGAGTAGATGCGACCCGCAACATATCATTATTGAAAAAAATATATATATGAAGAGTGTGGTCCCAAAACTCGCTCAGTACATTTGGCCATTTTTATGAATAATTATACTACAAATATAGGAGCTTTGAGGAACAGTAACAAATATAAATGACACTCGAGAGGAAATTAAACACACAATAAATATGGGAAATACCTGGTATTATTCGGTTGAGAAGCTTTTGACAACAGCGAATGGCGCGATGACATTAAAATGGTTGGAAATGTTGCTGCAGTACGTGCTGTGCCGGGAAGATCTCAGGACAACCGTTGTAGGCATTGCCAGAACGAGGTTGAAACTCTTGCACACGTCCTGGGATCCTGTCCGCACGACGTAGGTCTGCGAAATGCTAGACACCACCAAGTACGATCAATTATAGCCACTGCCCTTAAAGATGCCCATTACAACACCTTTGAAGAAGTGCATGGTCTCTCCGTCACTGGCAGTACACGACGCATAGATATAATAGCTTTCAAGGAATCTACAAGATCTGGATTCATAATTGATCCCACTGTGCGTTTCGAAACGAATGGGGAACAGCCAGCAGAAGTGAATAAGGAAAAAAGAATATCTACAATCATACCATTCCATATTACCTCCAAAAGTACCAGCTAGAAGAGCTTGAAGTAATTGGACTTCTGGTTGGAGCAAGAGGTACCGCTACTCTCTTCATGAAATATGTGTTTAAGAGGCTTGGAATACCTAAATCTATTATTCCGATTGTAACTTCAGCTGCTTTCAAAGGATCAATTGCTCTCCTGAAGCATCACCTATATTCGAAATGAAACCAAGTTCATTAGCATTCTTCACTTTTCTTGTAACACTTGCCTCTCTAAAACTAGGTACATTTCCACCAATCACAAAATATATTTGCAGCTATGTACTTGGAGTTTCATTGTCAAAACAAAATTAATGGTTCACTGAACTTGTAAACATTTATATGGTTAAGTACTCTTTGTCCCTTGTGGCAGCTCACGAATAGTGAGATTTCTAAATTCTCTATAACGGTTGTTCTGTATGGTTGTGAAACTTGGATTCTCACTTTGAGATGAACAGAGGTTAAGAGTGTTCGAGAATAAGGTGCTTAGAAAAATATTTGGGGCTAAGAGAGATGAAGTTACAGGAGAAAGGAGAAAGTTACACACCGCAGAGCTGAACGCATTGTATTCTTCAGTTAACATAATTAGGAACATTAAATCCAGACGTTTGAGATAGGCAGAGCATTTAGTATGTATGGGTGAATTCAGAAATGAGTATAGACTGTTAGATAGGAGATCTGAGAGAAAAAGATCTTTGGAAAGCCGAGACGTAGATGGAACGATAGTATTAAAATCGATTTGAGGGAGGTGGGACAGGCCTATTATTGTAGGGAATGGATTAATCTTGGTCAGGATAGGGACCGATAACGGGCTTATTTGAGGGCGGCAATGAACCTCCGGGTTCTTTAAGAACCATTTCTAAGTAAGTAGGCCTATACATATACAGAGTGATTCACGAGGAAAGGTCAAAATTTAAGACGTGAATTCTGAAGTCATTCTGTGTCAAAAAGTTCATATGAATATAGGTCAGTTTTCGAACGGTTACGGAGATATGGCTGTTTGATTTCACAAAAACTTCTAAGATTCCATTTTACTAACTCGCATTTAGAGACAGATAACGGGCAATTTAAAGTTTATACTCATGTATGCATACATACCTAATATTCTAGACGTCGGGGTCGATGTTTTCGCACATTTTCAAGGGTACCTCCTCCTGCTTCAATGCACTGTTGCGCTCGGGCGTGAATCGCGCTCATCGCGCGGGAGAGTTGCACGTAACTGTTTTCTATGATGCATCGAAAATACGGTCGCTTAGCGCCTCTCTCGTTTCCCCCTTCCTTTGCTATACCAAGTCTTTCATCCAACCCCATAGACAGTAGACACACAAACCATAAACATACACAATATCGGCGTATTCTGTAGTCGAAAATTTGTTAGACATCTTGAAAAACACAACTTAACACTTCCGATAACTGTACCTGTATAACTACTGTACTGTAAGTAGCTGACTGGACTGCTATGAATTGATGATAGTGTAGGCTATTTGTGTTATCTGCGGTTTCTGAGTCATTACATCAGACAAGGGCAGGCGATTGGACATTTGTAATGCCCCACCACCCGGCTTCTTCCTCTTATCTACTTCGTTCACAATGCAGATTCCAATGTTACGTCATTCATTGCGACCTTGACCTTTTCTCACGCCTCGTCTCACGTCAGCAGCATATAGTAACGTCTGATTCACATTGGGGCGAGACGTTTTACCAAAAAAATGCATCTAGCTTCGCCAACGTTCGAAAACGGACCTATGTTCATATGAACTTTTTCACTCAAAATGGCCTAAGATATCGTATCCTAAATTTTTTACCTTTCCTCGTGAATCACCCTGTATGTATATGATTATTTTTTAGCCCTCTATCATTGTATTTTATGTTTGTTTTCTTCCAAAACAACGCCAATTATTGTCTGAAAGTTTGTATTATTGTGCACGTCACTTCAAAGCTAGCTCAGTCCGTAGACCGTTGGATAAAAAAATAGCCAAATCCCTTCATAAAAATGGACGTAACTGGTTTTGGGATCACACTCAAATGAAATATATGTATTACAGTGGCTTGAATAGCTAATGCTGCATTTATTTTCTTGCACTGGTTACGATCTTTATTAAAAGTGGAAGTTCTTTGTTTTATGGTTATTCTTAGGTCATTCTTATCAAGCGGTGACCTACAATTATTTGAAACCAGCCACCGGCGTGGCTCAGTCGGTTAAGGCGCTCGCCTGCCGGACTGAAGTTGCGTTCGGGAGCGGGCTTGGGCTGATTACCTGGTTGGGTTTTTTCCGAGGTTTTCCCCAACCGTAAGGTGAATGCCAGGTAATCCATGGTGAATCCTCGGCTTCATCTCACCAAATAGCATCTCGCTAATACCATTCTCATCGACGCTAAATAACCTCGTAGTTGATACATCGTCGTTAATTAACCAACTTAAAAAATATTTGAAACCAGACAACCACCGACCCTTAAACGTTCCATGCTATACCTGTTATCATTTTTATTTCTTTCTGCTACCCTTCTATATTTATTTCTTTCCTTACACGGATAGTAGTTTAATTTCGGATGTTTATCAGTGTTATGTGTTTCTCGAGCGAGGTAACAAAGATCAAATGCAAAATTTAATGTAAAAGATTGTGGTTACATAACATAGACAGGAATGTAACTGGTAACATTAGTCTAAATTGTTTCTGAATACACAAATATATCATGAGAAAGCGTGTCATCTTTATAAAATGTGTTTGTTGCCTTAAATTGAGCTAAGAATAGGCTTCTGCTATAGCTAGCTAAAATTCCATGGCGTTGGTATTTATGTTATTGACTTGTTTCATGTTTACAGTTTGTCACACTTACTTCTGCATCGTGGTGTACAGCTTTTATCTGATATTATCGAATGACGAAATTAAAAACGACAACCAATTAACTGGCAAACGGAGCAGTCCAAGCAGGAGTCAGTGAAAGTGTTATCAAAATAAAAAGGAAAAACAGAGGCATTATTGAAAGGGAGGTTTAATTCCTGTACTGGAGAGGACAAAAACATGTGTGATACAAGACTCTTCGTCAATACCTTTCGACTAGAAAAGAAGTACAGTTTTTGTTCATATACAATCAGTAATCGAAATTAGTGACATTTTGTAATTTGACTGTAACTTTTTATCTAATAAATTACACACAGCGAAATGGAAGTTAACAACTAATTTATTGATAATCCTATAGGTGAGAAACATACATGCGTACATGCATTGCACGAATACACGCGTACACATACCTACCTACCTATCTATATACCTATCTATCTACAGACTTATCTACTTTCCTATCTACATACCAACTTATCCACATACCTACTACATACAACCTACCTATCTATCTATTTACATACCTACCTATCTACTTACCCAACTATCAACCTACCATCTAAATACCTACCTTCCCACCTATCTACTTACCTGTCTACATACCCACCTATCTATCTATTTTTTTATTTTATTGGGTTATTTTACGACGCTCTATCGACATCTAGGTTATTTAGCGTCTGAATGATATGAAGGTGATAATGCCGGTGAAATGAGTCCGGGGTCCAGCACCGAAAGTTACCCAGCATTTGCTCGTATTGGGTTGAGGGAAAACCCCGGAAAAAACCTCAACCCCTATCTATCTACCTACTATCTATCTACCTACCTACATATCTATCTACCTAGTTAAATACATACCTACCTATCAATCTACCTACCTATCTACATATCTACCAACCCATCTATCTACCTACCCACTACCTACCTATCTACATAACTACCTACGTATCTACCTATGTACATACCTACCTACGTATCTACCTATCTACATACCTACCTACGTATCTACTTACATACCTATCTATCTACCCACCCACCTACCTAAATATACACACACATACATACCTACCTACATACCTACATATCTAACCTACCTACATATCTACCTACCCACTACTTACCTATCTACATACTACCTACGTATCTACCTACCTACAATATCTACCTACTCATCTATCTACATACTCACCTACCTATCTAGATACTTACCTACGTATCTATCTATCTATCTATCTATCTATCTATCTATCTATCTATCTATCTATCTATCTATCTATCTATCTATCTATCTATCTATCTATCTATCTATCTATCTATCTATCTATCTATCTATCTATCTATCTATCTATCTATCTATCTATCTATCTATCTATCTATCTATCTATCTATCTATCTATCTATCTATCTATCTATCTATCTATCTATCTATCTATCTATCTATCTATCTATCTATCTATCTATCTATCTATCTATCTATCTATCTATCTATCTATCTATCTATCTATCTATCTATCTATCTATCTATCTATCTATCTATCTATCTATCTATCTATCTATCTATCTATCTATCTATCTATCTATCTATCTATCTATCTATCTATCTATCTATCTATCTATCTATCTATCTATCTATCTATCTATCTATCTATCTATCTATCTATCTATCTATCTATCTACCTACTCACCTACCTATCTGCATACTTACCTACGTATCTATTATCTACATACCTACCTACATATCTACCTACTCGCCTACCTACCTATCTACATACCTACCTACGTATCTACCTATCTATCTACATATCTACCTACGTACATATCTACATACCTACCTACCTATCTACATACCTACCTATCTACATACCTACTTATCTACATACCTATATACGTATATATCTACCTACCTATCTACCTGTCTATCTACATACGTACATATCTACATACCTACCTACGCATCTACCTATCTACATACCTATATACGTATATATCTACCTATCTTTACCTATCTATCTATATAACTACCTACGTACATATCTACATACCTACCTACGTATCTACCTATCTACATACCTACCTACGTATCTACCTAACTACATACCTATATACGTATATCTACCTACCTATCTACCTACGTACATATCTACATACCTACCTATCTACATACCTACCTACGTATCTACCTACCTACCTACGTATCTACCTACATAGCTACATACCTACGTATCTACTACCTACCAACCTATTGTGCACTCATTCACGTGCCCTAGTACTCGTACTAACATTTTCAACCCTGACATTCATTATCAGATGTAATAAAAGTTCCAGAATTGTCACACACGTCAATCGCGCTCTGGTCCCGCGTCAGTGAACGTGATGGCTAATATCCAATAAGGGTGCCTTTCAATACATCATGCGCTATCGGACCAAGTAAGCTGATTAAATCTGGTGTTAATTGCTCACGACCTTGTTCTGATAAAGGTTAGCTGCACTGCGGCGGATGGATCATAGCCTGGACACCACGGACGCGGTAAGTTCTTCAGTACACGAGGCTGAATTGGTTTCAAATTGCATGGACGAAATGGTATTGTTTCAATTATGCAGAAGTACCTACACGTTGTTCAGAAGAGGATTATCCAAAACTAAAACATATGTTGTCTAGATGATTGAAGGATCTGAACTCTCATGTATTCAAAAATTAATCTGTAAGAACTACTACAAAATTTATTAAGCGTTATAAAAGGGGTGAGAAAATATGAATTTGAAAAGAAAATACAAAATTAATATAATAAAATAAAAACTATTTGAGATATTATTAGAAACCCGGTAGATATCCAAAGAGTGAAAATATTTTTTTTATTGAAGTCCATGATCGTAAGGTAGATGATCCAAATTCCATTTCACATAAATATCCAATTTTATGCAAAGGATATTGCAAATGGTTATTTAGAATATACATTTAATGCTGAATTTATAGATCTTATATTTATTCCTACTATTGTATGTCATGAAACATCTAAAAGAAAAACCATAAAATCCTCTGGATATGATGAAATATCAAGTAAAGTTTCATAAACCAGTTATGAAATAATTCATTACCTTGTGTAATTTGTTGATGAAGTGTGACAATTCTCAAGAAATACTTAACTACTCAATAGTGAAACCAATGTGCAAGAAGGAAAATAAATCTACTATTAGGTCTACTAATTATAGACTGAATATCATTACAATATTTTCAAAAGTGTTAGTTGTGTATAATTGATTACAATACCATTATTTGGAATCTAAGAATTATTGTAATCCAACGAATAACTGAGTTACTTTAAACCAGTTTCTATTTTAAAATAATGTACTTCCGAAGGAGTGTACATTACATAAAGACATACCTCGAAAACTTCTCGAAGTTAGAGTACTATTACAACATTTAACTTCAGAAGGGTAAAAAATGCACGAGTGAATAGAGTAATAATAGGGAATTGAAGGAATAGGGTGCTGAATACTGAGTCTTCCAGTATTCGTTTCTACTTGAGCCTCCAGATCTGATTCTTACCTATGCCGTTAGTGTCAACATTGGTAGAATGAAGCGTTGCTGATAGTGTCATCGAAATGTTGATCTTGCAACGAGAATATTGCTGCGACTGTCCATTGAAGACTGCAGTGATTTGCATGGGATCAATTAATGCGGTAAGTATGGCCAACCTTCATTAGCTGTGTGTGCCTTTTCTATCCCTCGCTTTGCTTGTACCAGTCTTTCGTTTTCACTCTTTTTACTCCATAAACTTTATCTTCTTCCTGCATTCGGTACCCCCATGGCTAACATTTGTGATTATACAAGGTGGGGCAGAATGAACTCATGATTTTGACTTACTGTACGTAGTACCCGTCCATAGTTGGGGTGGATTGAACCTAGACATGGCATAACATTGGTCAAGGTATGCCATTTAAGGTTAGAGTATCAACACAGTCTAGTAGCTATATACAGTCGCGAAGCTCAATATGTAAGGAATATGGAATATGCATCCATAGATATTGTCGGACCATCGGATCTGTGCCCCTTCAGCGCTGTCGTCGTTCTTGGAAAAGTTAACGCCTGTACTCACTCCATTCCACCTGCTTTCCTCCCACAACGTTAAACAGCAGGCCACTAGCCTTGCCGAATAGGGATGTTGCCAAACTTCCGTCAAACGGTGTCATAAATAACTGATCCTCCATGCTAGAATATCATTTCTTTCAATCAAAATACATCTTGTATTTCTACATTTTTTAAACCGAAATCCCATGTCTCGAATCACTTTTCTTAGCGTTTCTCTCCAACCTTGGAAATTATTGCTTCTCTGGCAACCTCCAGTAATGTCTTCAATGTCGGAAATTGTTTCTGCACGGTATAAAATTCTTGTATCTTTCTCCTTATAATACATCGGTTCATATGATCTACAAGAATTTAAGATTCCCTTGATCTGTTCCTCCCTGGTGATTCTAGCTTTTCATCTCCTGCACAGACTCCCTCTCCTGATTTTCTTTATTAGGCGCTCTGACCTGCCTATATAAATTACATTAAATGTTGTATTATCAGTATTAGTTAAATAAGTAATTTAATACGTAATCAATTGAAATAAAATAAGCCTAACCTGTGATCGCAGCTGCTCTTTTCATTGCCTGATTTATAGGAAACAGATATTGACCTGTTTGTTTCTCTTCATCGAAAAATGGTATTACGTACTGGGTTAATAATATTTCTTTCGCCACTCCGTGCTACAGTGTTCATGTTGAGTTGACATCACTGGACTCTAAGTGCAAATAAACTGTCCCTCAAGAAGGCTCAAAATTGTGAGTAGTGGGAGAGAGAAAAGAGAGAGATGGGAATGCAGGGAGAGAAATGAATTACCGAGGCTGAGAAGGAATTAGGGTTCAGTTCGCATATCTTACGGGGGCACAGATCCGATGGTCCGACAATAGTTGCTAACCACTAGAATCGCTACCATCGTCTCATCACAGACAATGCGAAATAGTACCGGCACAGTCTATTGTTCCTAGTACCCTCACAACTCAAGCTTCGTGACTGTATGTACTAGACTGTGGTATCAATTGCTTAGGTTTACATGGCAACTAGCCTATTTCTGTTTTGTTACTCAAATCAACGAATCTGAATTATTTCGGTAAATGTACAGAGTAAACATGCCCAGAACATCGGACATTCACTATTGAAACAGTTATTAAAAATGGAGACTCATTGTTAACACAACGATTATTCAGGCGGAATTTCAACGTTGCAAGAGTTGCAAGACATGGAAGAGTTCCGGATCGCAACACAACCAATAATCTTTCCATTGTTACGTCTTCGTAATATTGACTTCACTGGAATTTGCTATCAACACGACGGGGCGACATCCCATACTGCTCGTACGAATCGTGTTTGGACACAGGATCATTTCCCGCTTTGGTGATATCTCTTGGCCAGCTCGTTCACCCGATTTGACTGTTTGTGACTTTTTTTGTGGGGTAATTTAAAGGGTTAAGTGTACGAAACTCGTCCAGCAGATTTAAATACCCTAAAGCAAAGAATTATGGAACAAACTGATGAAATTCCTGCAGCCATGCTATTGCGCGTCATGGAAAATATCATGACTCGAGTGAGAGAGAGCATCAATGTCTGTAGAAGACACCTGGCGGGCGTTATTTTCAAGAAAACTTTGGATTTGTGCTCTGTAAAGATGGCAAACTTGTGCCTCCCAATTGATAGGTCTTTCAATAAATGTTAATGTTACTGAGTAGTAAAAATTTCAAAATCATGAGTTCATTTTGTCTCACCATGTACTTATTTCTATCACAATTCTATGTATAATATTAAACAAAAAAGTGACCGGCTGCCGTATACTAAGTATCCTTCGGAATACTTCGGTTGATTCCGTGAAAGCTTAGGTTTACACGTGAACAAATTTATCATGCACGACTCCGCTCCGTTTTTCCTTTCTTTTATTTGTTGTTTTTTGCTGCCTGTAGATAAAGACCCAGTTTCTTCAGCCTTTGCTAAATTATAACAGTGTGTTATTCAATTTTAACTTTAAACTTAACAGTTGAAGCATTTCTTCAACTACTGTTAGTACTAACAGGCTGTTAAAACCTATGTTAATTTAACTCCCCAATTTCATGCAGTTAAATCATTTAACTCTCTGTTAGCATAGAAGTATTCAATATGTCCGGTGTGTTAGATGCTGAACTTTTATATCTTGATTATTTAGGAAATGATATTCATGAATACGTAAGCAGAGCGGATGATTTCTGTGATTTGACAGGACAGAAGTTCATATAAAGGTATAGGCTATTTTCTGCCAAGCCTCACTTTTCGCTTTCAACATAGATCCGTTTGTTTGTTTTCAATAATTGGTTTATACTGCTAAATTATTTTCAGCAGAAGGCTTCTCTCGAACGAAGAAAAATTAGTCCCACGATTTTTTTTTGTTCCAGTGTTTTCTATTTCACAACAGCAATACGCCACTCCACGCTACTGTGATATAAATGATGGACAGAAGCATACCGGGTAAATTAAACCTGAGAGGCTAGAAAGACTTCTATTCTCTCTGAATTAAACAACGGAAAAAAGCGAGAATCGCAATTATCAGAGTTCAGAAAACAGAATTGAGCCAATACTTGGTTACAGGTTGTGGTTAAACTCTAGAATCTCTTGTCCTAACAAAGAGTTAACAAACAGAGTGTTAAAATGTGAAATGTAAAGTTGAAGAAACGCAGTATTTTTAACAGCATTTCATACTTTTAACTTACAGTTAATTAACGCTATTTTAGGTGCATTTTCATTTTAACCAAGGTTGAAGAAACCGAGCCAAAGTGTTACAACTAATCTACAACAAGATGTATTCAAGGGGTAAATTAGATGCAAAATAAATATCCTTTCCCTCGTCTTGTGAACCAGGCGCTGCCCGTATTGGTCTTGCACAAATTCAAGCTACAGAATATAGATCGTTTTCTGTGCCTGTACATCTTAATTAATTGTTAATTTAGTATAGGCGGGGTTAGAACGCTTCAGACTGCCCAGCTTCAAGTAAAGCGTGGAATGAGACCTCTGCCATTGGGTCAATAACAATTATACTTCTCTCCTCCTCTGCCAGCAATGTTTACTTCTCCTGTCAGACATTACGGAACGAAGTATAGCTGCCTGATTTACCCCCACCATAAGGTTCTTACTGTGAGCTATGGTGCAAGCTTGCTTTTAGTTTCACGAGATAACGAATGACCTATAATAAGACTTAATAGTCTGCCCCCGTGGTCTGTTGGTCAGCATGCGGCTTGCAGATCCGGAGGTCCCGGGTTCGATTCCCGGGCTCGGCTCTCTGTGAATTTTTCTTGAAGAAGAAAAATTGCCTGGATGTCTAGAGTCTGGAAATTTGTATGAACGTGATTGTGAGTGTGCCGGGTTAATATTAATTAACCATTAATCAAAATATAAAATACAACAGAACTGTCGCTGTTCAGTAACCTGAACACACGTTTCAGTGTCACATTGTTGACAAGTATCTCCATCTGTTAGCACAACCATAAAGCATCTAATAGATGCTATAGAGTTACCAACAACGAAAAAAAAAAAAAGACCTAATACCTAATATAGCCTTGTCAGTTGCCTTCATAACATCATCGCAACTAATATACTTGTTCTTTCCTTCTTATCAAGACGAGTTCACTTTCACATTTGTCTATTATATTTTAGTACACTTTCCTAAGATTTCATCTACAGTGTCCTCATGCGTCAACTCCCAGCTTGAGGGACCAGAAATTTGATATCGTAATATCCCTCCTCGAGAGAGGTCGCTTTCATTACAGCAAACGAACCCCCATTGCTCGTCCAAGTAGCCCAGGTACTGATATCTGGGAGAGCTGAGCCTAGGACTTTTCACGAAGTAGTCTCCTTTCCCCCTCCTTTTTTTTTAATCAGGCTTGGAACCGGCTTTGGCGGAGTTAGTTGATATTTGTATATCTTCTGAAATCTATTGCTTTAGATACTAGTAGATTATGTCGAATTTCTCTGTATTGTTCAGGTAGGTGGAGTTGCCAGCGTTTTAACGAGCATCATCACGACAGAAGCCCTTGATCCTGACCCCGAAGTCGAAAGTTTTCGAGACGCAATAAAAAGTACGTAGCAATGTTGGCTCTTCAACGTGTGCCTTCGTTCTTGTTAAAAATATTAAAGAACTATGATAATGCAAGTAAGTTGAGAAAATCGCTCAATACCTAATTGACATTGCTTTGGTAAAAATGTTCTTACCATCTGAGTCAGTGTTAACTGTGATGTAGAGAAATACAGTTAGGCAAATCTGGCTTTCAGGTAGAAGCTCCCTGTGAAGCAGGCTTGAATAATTTCAAAGGAAAAATTGTTCCGGGGCCGGGTATCGATCCCGGGACCCTTCGCTTAGTGCACGAATGCTCTACCGACTGAGCTACCCCAGGAACCATACACGACACGGTCACAATTCTTCCCTTTATATCCACACAACTCAAATGGGCTGACAAGACGCCAGAAACCAAACTTTGAGTGCACACTTACCAAACATTTTATTTAACTTTAATGGTTACTTAAAGTCTTTTTAATTGATGCTTAAAGAGACAATGCATTTCACCAGTGCAAATTGGGCTTTAAGCTCTCATTAAACTACATTTAAGTTAATTGGTCAATATTTGGGCATTTAAATGATTAATCTTGCATTAACGACAATAATTATCATCATGGAGAGTACAAAGATGGACTTGATATTTGAAAATGATGATCCCGGGACCCTTCGCTTAGCGCAAGAATGCTCTACCGTCTGAGCTACCCCAGAAAAGAGAAAATTATTTTAATAACCTACAAAGAGAAAGATTTGAAAAGACTGTTTAGCCTAAGCAAAATATCAGCATTGGATATTTTGAAAGGTATAGAAGGTGATTTAGAATTTCCAACATGGGAAGGTTATTTCATATTTAATTATTTAAATGATATATTTATTTATGGAACAGATGCATTATTCAAGTACCGCCAATTAATGTACCTCCTAAAAAATGGTCAACGGAAGTAGCAGTTCGATAAATGAAATTATTATCGATAGGTACCTATTGTTTGAATAATTGAGAACCAAAGTTTGGTAATTTAGGCCTACATGTCACCATGGCGGGTATTTAAACACTACAAGGTCCAGAGGAAAAAAAACTGCGTAAAAAGCTATAATGAATAAAGAAAAAGTTTGGAGAAAGCAGTGACATTGCGTATTATTGACATAAATAAAAATGAATTATTTTTACTAAGTTGGCTATATTAGAATAACAATCGAATATATACTATTTCCATATATTATCAAATTAATGTATTTACGCCATTATATTTTATGAGGAGCTCACTTTCAAAACGTGTCTTGTCCACCTGATAACGGAAATGAGCTTCCTGTGTCTATGCATTCTTCAAATATAACCCTTCATACAACTGTCATGATTCAGATTCAGAACGCCTTCTAAATCACTAAAATATTGCGTTGAAAGTGACTATTGGAATCAAACTGATCTTGTCCATAGTAAAATTTGCAACAAAATATTAGTTTATGCAAATCTGGCTTTCAGGTAGTAGCTCCCTGTAAAGCAGGTTTGAATAATTTCAAGGAAAAAATGTTCCGGGGCCGGGTATCGATCCCGGACCCTTCGCTTATTAGTTTAATTCCAGTTTTGGAATCAAAGACTCTCAAGCTCCCATTTAACTCTAAATGCACCAGATCTCTTCGGTTTCATAATGTCTCTTGCCTAGCTGGTACGGAATTTTAGACCTAAAGCGTTTTTTTTTTTATGATTTCCCACAAATTTATGGGAATGGACAAGGGTCTTTTGGAAATAAGCTCCTCATTCGAAGTAGACATTACAATAGCGCAAATCCATCGTATTTCCATTTTGCTTGCATATATCCTTATATCTGCATTCATATTGTATTCGATGATTTTTATACATTTTCAGATTACCTCCGGTAATAAATGTTTTTAAGTTTCTGAAAAATTATTACTCCTCGCTCTCTTCTTCACCTCCATTTCTGATGACAATTTATTGTTGTAATATAACAAGTGAAGTCACTATAAAAGCCATTTCTTACATTGGCAGGGCACATGGCCTTCGGAATTATGATTTTGCTATGATTCAGTAAGCCGTGATGACTTGATTGGGAATTAAATTAATTTTCTTTATCTTAAATGTGTATTAGTTTGGTGAAGTGCAAACGAATTAAATATGATTTAACTTTGGTATTTAAGTTGAATTACAATTAGTGGATATGTAAGATGTTGGTGACATCCTCCCTTAATGGTTGATGTTTAAATAAACTTGTAGCAAAATGCCTTAAAATGTCTTGAATCAATCAGCTATGGATGAAAGGGCGTCCCTATTTACGCGTATAATACAGTGCGATCGAAAAGTCCTTCCGCAGCTCTATTAGTTCCAGTAACCCTAGAATACAACCCTGTAGAAAGTTGGTACTCCTCAATTCATTCCGGTTTGACAATATTCATTTCTGATGACAATTTCTTGTTGTAATATATGCTTAGCGGCCAGTGCTGCCACTTGAATTGTGTACCAAATACACTTGAATTCTCTGCTTAGTGGATTCTTGGCTACACAAGCACTGCGGAGAGACTTTTCGAGCGCATTGTAGAATTGTAGTTGCCCGCGATTTTGCACTATGAATATATCTGTAATTAATTTTTAGTTTAGTTATCAGTGCAAGGCATCATGCTACGTCCGGTAGATGACATTTATTTCAAAACAACAGGTGGACTTCAGTGGTCTTGTGTATGATATGCGACGTTCACTTCTGTGCAGCTATCAAGACCGTGAGCATCGTTGTTGCTGCGATGGGCTCGCTGCTGACGTTGATGAGTGGCCTGCTGATTCACAGTTTGATGAAGGTGAGACTTTTATAACGAAATACATTTATTGGTAATCATCAGAGCTATAGGGGAACAACTTAGAAAACTCCGTTGGTCTGCGCATGCGTCAATCTTTTAAAGAGTGATACAATATACTATTAACATTCTCCTTCCTAACTGTCAACCAATAACTGAAGAAGGCGTTACTTACGTAGACTTTCAATGAAGCAGAATATTTTCGCATGTTTTAAAATAATATCTAAAAAAAGTAGTAGTCAGATTCTAATAAGAAAAAAAAAGCATGTTGAAGAGTATTGTTTGCAGATTTCTAAGACGTTTGAGTCGCCGCAATGTAACAAATGTAAGACTTCTTAATTTAGGTTTGTTTTATACTACTGTAGTGTGGGAAAATTTGTTTTTGAAGTAGAAAATTGATCAGCAATAAACTTTTTTTTTCTTGAAGAGATGGTGGGTAGTTGCAATGTATGAAATAATGTAAATAGATGCTACTTTATGCTGAAAAAACCGATGTTAATAGAATGAGTCAACAAGATATCATCACTTGCCAAGTTTATGTCTGACTGCTCGCAGTCCGTCAAGTAGCGCGTACATAAACATTATTTATCTTCAAAACCCAATCATGCTTAAAAAATAAGCATTTATTGTTTTGTTTTCATTTACTTAAAGGGACAGACTAAAATGTTTAGTCAGTTGTCTCCAGTCTTTTCAATTGCATTTTTGTAACAGAAATTGGTTCCCCACTTAACGTAAAGGAACGATTGTTATGGTCACAAAGCACTTCACTAGTCTCTTCCTTAGTTTTTTTTTTTCCAGAGGTCCGCAGAAGATGCTCCTTTTTCTATTAAAAGCTTCCTTTGCCATTGCTATCCTCCTTTTTGACTTCCTGGCAGCAGCTCATGTTACTGCTTATAGTACACCCCAAGTAGTTGAAGCTGTCCACTTGCTCTACTGCCTCATTTAGAATTCGCAACTTTACCTTATTTATTTTTCTTGCGACAACCATGGTCTTTGTCTTGTTTGCATTTATTTTCATCTCATACTGCTTACAGCCGTCGTTTAGCGCCTGTGGCATATCTCTTAGTATTGTCTCCTCTTCTGCTATCAATGCCATAACAGCAAATGTTACACACTTTATTCTTCTTTCTCCTACTTTTACCCCTCCCATGTTCTGAAAACAGTTCTTCACCAAATCCTCCAAGTAGATGCTGAACAGGGTAGATGATAAAGGACATCCTTGTCGTACTCCTCTCCCTATTTCTCTTCCTTGAGACATTTCTTCTCCTATCCTGACTTTGACACGTTGTTTCATATCGTCGTTGTTCCTGAAATAACTCCTATGTGACATATTTATCGATTTCAAGATTTTTGCTCTATTAAATAACTTAAATAGTGATACAGCAAATAATAAAATCTCCTATATGTAGGCTAATTATATTTTTTTGTTTCGAAAATGTAAGAATTCACAGTGTCCTATGTACGACTGCTATAGGATGAAAAAATGTATTTTGTGCGAGATCGTGCGTATTTGCTTGTTTTCCGCACAGAACCAATACGCGGTAAGTGTGAAATACCACATTCAGTATTCCCAACGTAACACACACAACAATTTCCCTTTCCTTACCGCTTAAGCGCGATATTCATTTTACTGCTTTAGACTTTTAACATATTATTTTTAGAGACGTTTAACATAATAATAATTATAAATTGGAAACTTACCACTGCAATTTCACCTGAATTGCAATGTTAATTATTGTTTTTAAATATTTGCAAAAATTAAGTAAAGTCTACTACTCCACGAAACTTATTGCATTCCTGATACAAGTAACATTAAGGAAGCCGTGAAAAAATCAACAAGGTTCCAGATGCCGATGTTATTACTGCAATATGTTATATAAATAATATTGTTAAAATATTAAAATGAAAAATAAATCATTACATAACCTTACCGTTTATTTTAAGTTCGCATTTATAGACTGGGGAAAAAAGACGGACGTATATCACGGCCTGCTGGAGTATAGTAAACACAGAAAACATTTTATAGCAACAATGTTGAAGAAAGATATTTTGGTGGTCCGAAGTTGCCGTCATTAAACAGAAACCAACATGGAGATTTCATTGCAACTAATTAGAAATTCGTCTTTCAGGTATGTAATAAACGATCTTCGCACAAAATAATGTACGATACACAAGCGGTATGTTTGTTTTCATGTTCTCGGAAATTAAAAAGCTCAACTACGATTCGCTTTTTCGATCTTTTCCTCGAACATGAAAACGTCAACATACCGCTCTTGTAACGTATATTACTATTTTCTTCCTACTGAAAAATTTTATATTTTGCACATAGGAATAATTGCAGGAACAACGACGATAAATATAAGTTACTGAACAATCTCCTGTCTTTCCAATCCACACTTACTTTCTTCAGGATATTCATCAGTTTGTTTCAATCCAGTCTGTCAAACGCCTTTTCTAAGTCCAAAAATACTATATGTACACTTATTTATTCTTCTCTAGGTATCTTTCGCCGATTGTTCGTAGTAGTCAAATTGCATCCTATGTTCTGAAAACAGTTCTTCACTAAATAAGATTACGGAATGCGAATATTAGGCATAGTCATCGACAGCTGATATCACCAGATCTGACATTTTGCGCTCCTTTTCCCGTACTTCACATCACAACAGAACCCCACTCTCCTTAATCCAGGCTCACTGTTTGTATTAAAACATAAACAAGTTACAAGCCTGGTTCACAGAACGACACGTACGGATTTGTACAAATAAGTAATAAACTAATGACGATTGGACCCATCTTCATGCGATGTTTTTTGCTCAAAATGATCTACAGCAGGCCTGCACAAGGTTTGCTCTCTCCGAGCCGGCTCACAGCTCATGAGCGGAATGCAGATATTAGCTGCGCTCTGGATAAGGGTGAACTGGAAGAAGGGGTGGATCTGGTACAAAATATACACAAAAGGAAGTGCTATTACGGGTGCTTATGAAATGAATTCCCGTTCAGTGTTTGCAAAACTATCTTGGACTATTATTAATTAATAAAGAAATATTTATTTTACAGAAATAATATAAATTTTGTAGCTACTTAAATGTACAATATCATTTTGTTATATTTTTATTTATCAGTACATCAAAACGAGGTTTTATACTGTTGCTAGCTGAAAGGAACAGTAGCCTACTGATCGTAATGAAACATCAGTTACAGATGTTCGACGTCTGCCTTTATTAAAGTTGATTATAGAAAACAATTGCTCACAAATATAAATGTTGAGCCAAACATAGCAATCATTTTCACAGTCAGCCTGTGTAGTCGTGAATATTATTGCTAATGTTTAGTCTTGTAAAACTCAACCAGGCTAGTAGTATTATTCAAACGATCTTTAGCCATTAGGTCACATTGAAGATCAATAAGTTCGAGCTGTAAATCGTTAAATATTAAATGTTATGTTCCATCTTTTAGATTCCTCCACACTGTACTGTAGCAGTAGGTAAGCAACATGAAACAGTTACTGAGAATAGGCCTACACACTGCACTCCACTAGATAACTGAGTGGCCGTTTCCCTCTCCTCTACCTACAGCAAGTCTATGTCATTCTGACGTATCTCCCTCTCCGTTTCGGCGAGGCGCTCGTTGAGCTCTGTTTGTGCAGGCCTGATCTATAGAATTGATTTCTAAAGCACGGGTTATGCTTTTTGAATCACCTTATATTCTTGTAAATTAATAGTTTCATTGTAATATATTCCGAATTATTGTGATCTTCCTTTTTGGTTATGCATTACTCGTATTTCGAACTGCTTCAGTGTTACAGTTGATACTACTTTCCCTGTATTAATCAGTACCTAATGAAGTAAAGTACAAATTATATCCATGTAATTGCCCACATTGGCGTAAAGCTGTTGTTTATCTTACCTATCAGACATTTAAGCTGAACTCAGATAAGAAGCACTGTAAATACATTATAATTAATCCAATCCATCGTAGTTCGAAAAATATCTGATCTGTATCTATAGCCTATTACATGACTTCTCTATGCCTTGAACTTTGTGCCCTGACGTCTACCCCGCAAAATGTTTTTTACCTAAAATATTTCCCCAGTTGAAATGTCGTCACTGGTTCTTACAGACGAGGCCACACACGATTCGCTGACCTCGGTGACTAGCCGTTATTAAACTAGCCATTGGATCCGAGGGACCAGGTTCATATCCGATCGAGGGCGATGAAATCCTTAGCAAGTCTATCAAAATTATCGAACACTTTTTCCTCAATTTCAATTTCGATGCTGAATAACCTGTGTAGTTGAAAGCGTCGTTAAATAAAATACCACTACTACTACTACTACTAATACCAACACTACCATCACTACTACTATCGACAGTAATATCGCAAGTGGTGACAGTTTACCGGTAATTCAATAGAGCTTAACAAAAAATCTTTCTTGTCATAATTATTTCGAGACAACAGACTTAAAAGCTACATTAGATTTTATCGCGAACATTTGGATCGTACTGCATGAGTACATTCAAATATTTTTCCTCTGAAAGCAGAGATTATAAATACATACCAGCCTCCTGGAGATACGAAATTCATGATTGAACACATGAAGTCATTCATATCAAAACACTTTATTGTCAAACTTACAGAAGAGTCCGTAAAGGCCAGTTTCTATCCCATGCTTTTCCAATTCACTGCGGGCTAAAGCAAGGAGGTGCACTATCGCCTTTACTTTTTAACTTTGCTTTAGAATATGCCATTAGAAAAGTTCAGGATAACCGACAGGATTTGCAATTGAACGAGTTAAATCAGCTTCTTGTCTATGCGGATGACGTGAATATGTTAGGAGAAAATCCACAAACGATTAGGGAAAACACGGGAATTTTACTTGAAGCAAATAAAGTGATAGGTTTGGAAGAAATCCTGAAAAGACAAAGTAGTCTATATGATTATGTCTCATGACCAGAATATTGTACGAAATGGAAACATAAAAATTGGAGATCTATCCTTCGAAGAGGTGGAAAAATTCAAATATCTGGGAGCAACAGTAACAAATATAAATGAGACTCGGGAGGAAATTAAACGCAGAATAAATGTAGGAAATGCCTGTTATTATTCGGTTGAAAAACTTTGTCATCTAGTCTGCTGTCAAAAATCTGAAAGTTAGAATTTATAAAACAGTTATAATTCCGATTGATCTGTATGGTTGTGAAACTTGGACTCCCACTTCGAGAGAGGAACAGAGGCTAAGGGTGTTTGAGAATAAGGTTCTTAGGAAAATATTTGGGGCTTAGAGGGATGAAGTTACAGGAGAATGAAGAAAGTTATATAACGCAGAACTGCACGCATTGTATTCTTCACCTGACATAATTAGGAACATTAAATCTAGACGTTTGAGATGGGCAGGGCATGTAGCACGTATGGGCGAATCCATAAATGTATATAGGGTGTTAGTTGGAAGACCGGAAGGAAAAAGACCTTTGGGGAGGCCGAGACGTAGATGGGAGGATAATATTAAAATGGATTTAAGGGAGGTGGGATATGATTGCAGAGACTGAATTAATCTTTTTCAGAATAGGGACCGATGGCGGGCATATGTGTGAGCGGCAATGAACCTCCGGGTTCCTTAAAAGCCATAAGTAAGTGAGTAAGTAAGCAATCCGTACACTGAAGCTTTTACCCTAATTTATTTATTTTAGTGTTCGTTGATGTTAAATTCTCTATAGTTCAGTTGATTCTTTCTATATATTCATATCTACATCGTCGGCCTGGGTGGCGCAGTCAATCGAGTGCTGACCTTCTGTGTCCAAGATTGCGGATTCTACGCCGGCTCAGGTAGATAGGTGGCTTAAGTGTGCTTAAATGCGACAGTCTCATGCCAGTGGATTTACTGGCAACATTTCGGCACACCGGCGACGCTGATATAACCTCGGCAATTGCGAGCGTTGTTAAATAAAACATATTTTATAATATAGAATTTACACATCTACTGCCCACGTGCATCAACGTCGGTTAGTGTAACCATCGGTTAAAATTGTGACCTAATCCCCGATTAAGCATTTTTACGGTGGATCGACCTCGGTTACGACTTAGATAGGAAGTTAACCACAGTAATCTCTAACCGGCCAAATATGAGCGGTTAAAGGAGATAACCAGCGATTAGTAGAGCAAGTAAAGCAAAATGGCGGCCATAACCACAGGTGATTATTTCGAAGACGATTATTATTGTGCAGTACTTGAATTACTTGGATAGAGCATGAGCGTGAAGGTTCTTTAGTGGAAAGAGAGAATTCTTGCGAGCAATTAGGTGACAGAAAATTTCAGGAGGGATTTCGTTTATCAAAATCTACAAATGGATCAATTGAAATAACACAAGAACAATCATATTTCTCCTACGGATCGGCTATTTATATTACGATTCTATGTAACTATTATTTTCTGTATTTTAAGAGGGAATACTCGAATACCAGTATCTCTTTCTCTATGTCACTGGCTGAACAAAGAGAGGTTATGGATGGATCTTAGGATAATGCACAATTCCCTGGTGTAGTCAAAGATCGTACACACATTCCTACCAATTTTCTGCATCCTTTTCCTTTATGGATATTCCATCTTTTTATATAATAGGCCTACATTTAAATCTAGTAATTAAGTCTATCGATACTTCAACCTAACATTGGGATATAATCATTTTTGGATTCAATTTTCCATTTTGTACGATTTTAACCTAAAAGTACTGAAAAACAAAGAAATGGAACTCACAAATATAACAGCGCCCAAAGGCAAACAAATGCAACGCGAAAATGTAGGATACGTTCATTTCGATGTAGAACATAGTGAGCGCAGTCGTTTTTAGACGTTGACTATTATCTTTGCAGCGGTATGGATGCTTTCCTTTAGTCATTTTGTAGAAACAATGTACCATCATAGACTTTACTCTGGTTAAATGAAGTGTCAGCTAGCCATGTTTTAGTAATCGGTGATTATGAATGGTGCACATAAATTACATTTTAACCACGGCTACTGTTTAACCATCATTTCGTAATCTATGATTACTGCGTTTTTAATCAATGTTGATGCACTTCGCCATACATCTTGCCTTGTTTGCTTAGCGCTTCGTACTAACCGCTAATAACTTCGAGAGCAATAATCGAGTCGAAAGCAGAGATGAGAGAAATAAAAAGCTTCTTGAAATGAAACAAATGAACGTAGATTAAAATATACATTAGTTTTTAATACCATGCTTTTGACTATTAATGTAATATGATTCTGATTAGTCAGTTGATTATCAGTAAGCTTGTTCATTGGCTGAGAGAAGTTCGTATGAAATTATCACCAATACTGCTGCTGCTGCTACTACTACTACTACTACTACTACTACTACTACTACTACTACTACTAAGTAGTAATAATTATATTTCGTTATATAATCTAAGAAAAACAAATGTAGGTATTTATTTTAAAATGTAAATAAGTAATCAATAATTTAAAAAAACTCTCAGGAAGGTTAATAAAATTACAGCTAAAACTTGCACACACTTTAAAAACAATTTTGCATATTAATTTTTGCATAAAAATGTTTTTGAATTTTGTCTCGGATTGGGCCTGGCGCTTCTGTCCTTACCGAGAGGAAGAAGGTATTGAAGACGAAATTTGTGTTAATAGAACTGAGTACGAAATAGTATTTATAAATAACATAGCCTACCTACGGTTATTGCTATGTCGAGTACAATATAAACAACAGTAAATTGCTTCCTCGTTTCTCATAAAATAGCCCTATTAAATGCAGAGAATGGAAATCTAAATGGGCGTTAATGTTCCCGCAGTGGTCGGCGTTTCGTGATTCGAGAATCAACAGCTTAATACACACACAGGACGGAGGGGTAAGGCAATGGGTGTTATGCATAAAGTTGTAGCATTACCTTATGCTTCGATTGTAGAAGATACTTGAAGTAGAAGTATATACTTCGTTTTGTATGCATAAACCTGATACTACTACTACGAAGTATGTACTACGCGGCGATAGTATAAACTATCAAGAGTATTCGATTGTATCGGTTATCGACAGTACTTCCATGCATTTAAGTTAATTTCTTGCTGGAAAATTGATTGTTGTCCTCAAAATCTGGTTAGTATAACAAGAAAAAGGACAATTACGAGGAAGTGGGAAGTGTAGAAGAGAGAGCATGAGAACAACTGCTGCCTGTTAATCTACTAGAAAAGTATCTAACATTATTAAACAAGTCGCAGACACCTGCCGCAAGAAGTGTTAAAGAAAAAGGCCATCTAGGCTACGAAAGTTGAAGTTTACAGCGAGAAAAGAATGGATGAAAAGCAAATTATGAAGAAAATAAATAACAAGTAAAGTAAAAATCAGACATAAATCAGACAGGCCCAAAATGTTAGTCATTGAATTTACATGTAACCTAAAATATTGTACGCACACGGAGTTTTTTCACGTAAATTAAATGTATTACAAATACATCATAGAATCATTTTGCTAAAAATATATTATTTTAAATAACAGTAACAAAATTCAACTGACAGATAGAATTCCAGTTATCTCTAAATCAACATTTGAGTAGTCCATTACAAAAATTGATCACATAACATTTTGTATTTGCAGAACCTCTTTAACTTCCTATAATCACGTTCTGATGGTTTTCGTCTTTCCTTGTAGGATTTTCTAGCGCGATTTCGCATAAATTCTGTCATATTAAACCGTACAAATGCTTATGGTGAGCTAACAAGGTCTCAAACACGGCAGACTACGATTTTTCTTAGTTTACACTTAGAAGTAGAAGTAAATACTTCTTGTTATGCATATAAATAGTGGTTTATACTACGAATTCTAGCATAAACTAAACACGGCCTTCCAGATCAAGTTTCTGCTATGCAGGAAACAATTTAGTATAGATTTTTATACATAAATATCGTAGTATATATTACGAAAACCTTAGCAATAGCATTTACTTCAACTTTATGCCCTTGTTCATTCAATTTTAAGCAGTCTGGGTACCCTCTCCCTCCTACAGCCCCTTTACTGTGTATTGCAGGCTGCATTTTATATAACGTAATCTTTGCCGACCACTGGGCTAGAGCATGATCAAACCGTTGCTTACGGGATTACACAAGCTGGCGCATAGCACGATCGAGAGTAGGTCTCTGTGAGTCATGACAATTTCTGCCGCTAGGTTCGCCTCTCTGCATCTATGAAATGATGAATGGTACCATTACAAAGCATTGTGCATCGTGAAAATAGTTCGATTAATTGTGCATTACTGATTGAGTACGAATATTATAAATATGCCAAGCATATTACAGTGTTATTTGAAGTTTGTTCTTCTAATTAATACCATAAAGTAATGAAATAATATAGCCTAGGCCTATATGTGATTTTATACTACCGGTATTGATGTTGATCGTGGTAAATTAATCCAATTTCACAGTGTTGTCTTTTGTATTGTGGTTCATAATAATTATAACAGTATGTGCGTGGAAATGTTTTTAAAATAATAAATTCTAGCTCATGATTTTAAATGGTCGTTTCAATGGGAGGTTATATTGGAAAGATGATCACAAATGGATAATTTACTGCAAGATACAAGAACTGAATATAAGTGAGTGTTCCGTTGAAAGTGAAAGTGAAAATTTCGTTTTACAAGAGCTAAGTAGGCGTACACGCACTAAAATACTACAGCCTTTACTATTACTATGCTCAATAGATTAATCAGTAGGCCTATAGAAATGTTTTCAATACTGCAAGAAAAAATCGCGCAATAATTATACTTCTCAGTTATTGTGACGTCCGTATTGTTTTAAAAAAGAGAGGGAAAAGTTAGGCCTTCTTGCAAATGCGTAATTATGAATTCAAGGAAATTAAAGATAATGCAGTACCTTAATTAGTTGCAATATCTTATTTAATAACAATATTAATAATATTAGGTGAAAAGGGTAGGCTATAGTGCGTATATGTAAGATGTCAAGTTAATTTATTTCCGGAAATGTTTGGTGTATGAACTGAAGTACAGAGCAGACAGTCCCTCAGTTTATATGTAATATGTTTTAATATCAAGAATGACAGCCTTTTATTGTAATATAATTGAGGAGTAGAAGTTTGCAAATTACGTCTATTGTCCATAAAATATTGTACGAAGCACTTAATAAGCAATGGTGAGTCCTTTAAATGTCCCAAATGTCAATGTCTTTTAAATGTTCTGCTATGAATATATAGGGCAGAACAGCGCTCCGAGCGGCGGAATTGGCATTACGAGGGAACCACTTCAGACTCGTTTTTCAAGCTCTATGCGCCAGCTTGTATAATCTCGTAAGCAACGGATCAAACATGTGGATAAACTCACTGTTCGATATACAGGAAAGTACTACATGCATATTTTATCTGCGCCAATTTTTGTAAGATACGACATCTCTTTTGTTTCAGAACAGACCGATGTTCCTGTTACCATGGATGGTGTACGTTGCATTGTATATGATCGTATTTGTAGCATCCAATGTTATCGACACGGTAGTTTACAGTCGGACGCAAGATTATTTGTTAGCGATCTACTCAGTTTTATGGGCAGTTACAAGTTCAGGTGAGTAGCATACTAACAACGGTAGCGTTTAGACTGCAAATCCAGCAGACCCGGTTTCGATTCCCAGCAAGGAAGTGGAGTCTATCAGAACGGGATGTGCGTCTGTCTTGTTTCTTGCGTGCTGTTTTCAGCGTGTCTTGCGTCGTGCTAAACACGCTACAAATGAGTCCTGCTAATTGATCTCTATAGTGTAGGATTTATTTATTTATATGTCTATAACAGGGCAAAGGTCCAATTAGAATAGGCCTAGACAGTACAAATAGTTGCTTAGAACATAAAAAATGGAGAGAATAACATGAAAGAATGGGTAAAACAGAAGATATAAATGCAAGATACAATTATAAATAGAAATGAAATATGAAAAAAACATATAAATACATACATAAATAAAAGGCACATATAAATATAAATTATAAATAGAAAATAAAAAAACGAAATAGATAAATACAGATAGCATAAGTAAAAGATGTAAAATGTACATATAATGAAAATTACAGAGTATTTGATAAAAATATTATTTAAAATCAACTACCTTCAGTATATTAAATGCTGAACTCTAAATCACATGTTTTACTATGAAATATGTACATTTTTTCAATTCGATACTATATGATTTAAAAATGAGAGACCAAATTAAGCTTTGAATGTGATTGTGTTCAGAAGTAGGCTTTTGGGTACTCCACCGTGTGCTCGAACTGCATACAAGTTCTATATTTTGGACACAACTCACAAGCAAACATTTTCATTCAGGGGCAGATAAAAAAAGTTAATTTTTTTCTTCCACCATGTTAATAATGTAAAAAAAGTGCCTGTACAAATTTAGGCCACTCGAGAGAAATTACGAGGGCTGTAAAAAATAAGTTTCCCTGGGGCCGTTTACAGAAAGAAAACAAAATTTAATGGGACAAATTTATTGGAACAGATACAACAACTGTTGAGCTATTTTTCAACACATTCCTCACTGAACTGAGACAGTTGTCATATCATGGGATCGACAGAGAGGTGCAGACGGCTGTCAAACGCTGGTTCCGATCCCAGGTGGCAGACTTCTACGACACGGGGATACAAAAATTGATCCCGCGGTATGACAGATCGGTGGGGAATATGTTGAAAAATAGCTCAACATTTGCTGTACCTGTTCCAATAAATCTTTTCACAAAATTGTTTTGTTTCTGTAAACGACCTCAGGGAAACTTATTTTTTAAGGCCCTCGTAATTGCGTTCGAGTGGCCAGAATTTGTATAAGCACTTGTTTTGATATTAATATGGTAGAAGAAAAAAAAAACTTTTTTTATCTGCCTCCAAGAGAATGTTTGCTTGTCAGTGGAATACTTAAAAAATTTTCTTCTGAATTTTTTCGCTGTCTTCCATACAAATGTGATATTTTAAAACGCCCTAAGTTATTGTTTTTAAAATATCTTTTTGACTTATCTGATTCTAGCTTTCGAGACATACTCCATTTTATTGGTGTACAGCTTGTACCGAGAATTGAAGCGGGAGGAAGAACAAAAGCATCCCATATGAAGACAGCACATCTGTCGAGCGTTGGCAGTTTGAGAAATTTTGACATCATATTTAAGGTGCTGATTTTGTAGTTCTTTGAAAGGGAATACTTCATGTATTATATACTGTATTTGCTATAATTTAAATGTTTTACATGAAACTCGTTTTGTAATTACCGAAAAGTAATATTTTCACTTTCAAGAAATATTTTTGAATAACTATTTGTGATATCATCATCATCATCATCATCATCATCATCATCATCATCATCATCATCATCATCATCATCATCATCAATCCATTCAAGGTCCAATTATTAATCGTGTAATATTACATACTAGATACACCAACATGATTTGTATTATTTACTGGACTATGCTTTCTTTCAGGCATATTTGTTAGACTCTTAGATTTTGCATTCGCATAGGCCTAATTCTGAATATCATATTTACTTCTAATATTGTAATTGATACTGAATCGATGGATTACCATTAAAATTATCATTATCCTTTTACAAGCTAGACACCTTGTTCAGATTCTTGGGCATTAACAAGTTATGGAATTCCCTGATCTTATGGTGATTGTAATAGAAGATCGTCGTTCGGTCAGTACAGGCAGTGGTGGCTCGTGCCTTTCTTGGTTGGGTGTTCACAAAAAAAAAAAAAAACAGAATATATTGGTAATGAACACACTGATATATTCTCGTATAGCTGAGTCACACGTCAGAGATAAACGAGTTCTAATATTCATGCACCAAATCTACGCATATAAACCAAAATTAAAACCATTAAACAAGGGTAGAGTAAAACTAATTCATAGGACTCACCTTCACTGCTGTTGTTGAAGATCTAGATTTATTTGTAGAGAAACCCCATGCGCCTAATTTTGAGAGATGCAAACTTATCAATAACTCTAATGTTGTTAACAAGTTTTTTTCCCACTGCCAACCTAGCCAATGTACTTAATCGGTCTTCTGTCATTGTGTTACGGAGGAATATTTTAATCCTCTTTTAATTTAACACCCTCACTATTTTACACACGACCGTCTCCTAACTTCAAGTGTTACTGTTTCAACTTTCAATACGCACCAATGTAGCTTGTATTTTCCTTACTTTACTGAACAAAAGACAACAGAATCAGCCCCGTGCGTATCGGTATTTTGAAAAGAAAGAGTAAAGAGAGAAAACGAGGAAAGAGGGAGAAAGGAACAGGATGCCAGACCCAAGGGAGATGGAGCATCTCTCTTTCTCTGTCACTAGCACGTTAAGACCTGTGCGAGCCAGAGCTATTGTAACCATTGTAACAAAACAGAAAATATTCTCGCCTCAGGCTATTCCACCCTGCTAGAGAAAAATTGTGCGAGCTGCTGTCAACCTGTCCAATAGAGATTTAAAGACACACGACACACGAACGAGACATTCTCTCGAGACGAAATATGTAGGAACGTCATTACACATTGGAAAGTAATAGATGTAATAATATTAATACAGTAATACGTACGATTATTGTTGGTTTTTAAGGTGTTCACGTGCTCCTGTGCTCATATAGAGGAACCGCCGGTGAGTAAGGAAAAGCATTAGCCCTACAAAGGATACACATTTATTTCCCATGAATGGAGATAAATCTCCAAGCCCTGTTATAAAGGAATTTATAGCTGGACACACAGTACCAGAGAACGCCATGCTGTTTTCACAGAAGTGTTTATTCGTCAATTCCACTGCCTGCTGGATCATATCCTATGGCTGCTTACAGTGGCGGAGTCTTGTTGGAAATATACTGAGGAACGTTCTCCATACGTCAGTTCAACTAAAAATGGGTCAAGGATCTCATTCACATAACGCTCGCTGGTAATTGTGCCCTGAGTGAAAATAGGCCCAATAATTCTGTGTCCGTTCATTGCACACCACACGCCTATTTTTTCACTGTACAAAGGTATTTCCGAGTACAAGATTGAGTTTCTCCTGACTGTTATACCGATGATTTTGTGAGGATACGTGTCCATTTAAATGAAAGTAGGCCTCATCAGAAAAATAAATTAATGTCGGATCAATTTCCTCAGAATTTATTTTCTCTAAAATCCAAACCTGTTACTGGGATGTTGTTCATTTAACTTTTGAAATACCGGAATTCTGCATGGCTTTAATTTAAGTAATTTTGTTGCTTGACAAGCGGACTCGTAACTTACTCCTTTTCTTGCGCCAAACGCTTAAGATATTTTTGTGCTCTAATCTCTGTCCTATCTGCCGAAGAATCCTTGAGAGAATTGCGTCGAATTTTCGGAAGGAGAATTATCAGTAAAAATTTGTGGCCTCACTAAGTCCAGATTTAATACCATGCGATTTCTATCTGAGGGGGGGGGCACTTAAAAATACAGTTTATGCAAAAAACCTGCATACAATAAATGAGCTTAAAGAGTCAATCAGTGAAGCAGGACTACTTGAAATAATTAACAATTTCGAGTTCTACTCTTTCAGGAGTGAGCTAAAGTTTCATCTGTTTATATTATATTTTAGTTACAATTATTAGCAAAATAAATAAATACAAATACAGGTACAAATTTCATAAACCGGTGTCAACAGTGTGTAGCAGTTGGTGGGGGACATTTTCAACACCTACTTTGAGCCTGGTAAGTACAAATTCCTATACTAAGACCCAGTTTGTTCAACCTTTGTTAAATTATAACAGTGTGTTATTCCATTTTATAGTCGGACCATCGGATCTGTGCCCCCGTAAGATAAGCGAACTGAACCTTAATTCCGTTTCAGCCTCGGCAATTCATTTCTCCCCCTGCATTCCTATTTCTCTCTTTTCTACCCCTCTCTCTTTCTCTCCCCCACTACTCACAATTTTGGCCTTCTTGAGGGACAGTTTATTTGCACTTGCAGTCCAGTGATGTCAACTCAACATGAATACTGTAGCACGGAGTGGTGAAAGAAATATTATTAAGCAAGTAATAGCATTTTGCATAAGTCAATCAGCGTCATTAGACCTACTTAAATTAAATTATGGATAAGTAATAATTAACCTTACAGTATTATAAGCAATATTCAAGAGACATGATACTGTTTGACGGAAGTTTGGCAATATCCCTATTCGGCAAGGTTCGTGGCCTGCTGTTTGATGTAGTGGGAGAGAAATGGGTGGAATGGGGTGAGTAGAGGCGTTAACTTTTCCAAGAACGACGACAGCGCTGAAGGGGCATAGATTCGATGGTCCGACAATAACTGTAAACTTAACAGTTGAAGCATTTCTTCAACTACTGTTAGTACTAACAGGCTGTTAAAACCCATAATAATTTAACTCCCCAATTTCATGCAGTTAAATCATTTAACTCTCTGTTAGCTGGTGCGTTAGATGCTGAACTTTTATATTTTGATTATTTAGAACATGATATCCATGAATACATAAACAGAGCGGATGATTTCTGTGATTGGACAGAACAGAAGTTCATACAAAAGTATAGACTGTTTTCTACCAAGCCTCACTTTTCGCTTTCAACTTAGATCCGTTTATTTATTCTCAATAATTGGTTTATACTGCGAAATTAGTCCCATGATTTCTTTTTGTTCCAGTGTTTTCCATTTCACAACAGCAATACCAACATGGCAATACGCCGCTCCATGCTACTGTGATACAGACGATGGAAAGAAGCATAAGTCAAACCTGAGAGAATAGAAAGACTTCTATTCTCTCTGAATCAAACAACGGAAATAAGCGAGAATCGCAACTGTCAGAGTTCAGAAAACAGAATTGAGCCTATACTTGGTTACACGTTACGATTAAATTCTAGAATCTCTGGTCCTAACAGAGTGTTAACAAACAGACTGTTAAAATGTGAAATGTAAAGTTGAAGAAACGCAATATTTTAAACAACAATTTATACTTTTAACTTACAGTTAATTAATGCTATGTTAGGTGGATTTTAACAAAGGTTGAAGAAACCGGGCCTAAACGTTTCAGTGCCGGCAGACCGGGTGGCCGCTTGGACGCAGGTAAACTCCAAGCGGCGGGCAACGGGAAAATGAAAACCGAGCGACTAAACAAAACAGTGTCACTGCAGTATATTATTTAACGTGAAGTATTGCTGATTTATAAATGGTCATAAAATCATAATTATATAGGCCGGGCATAAGTCACCGTACACTTAGATCTATGCAATGTAATGTACTGTAGAATTACTAATTAGTAATTACTGAACCTGAGGTCTATTTCATAAAACTTGACAATTGAAAATATGTCATTCTGACAAATAACAAATGACGACCCTACAAATAGTGAAGTGTCTGTTTCACCTGTCAGAAATAATCGCGACAACTTCTGGAATTGTCATGACAATTTGTCAGATTCCTGTTTCATAAACATTTACCATGACAGGGAAAATTCTACAATTTGTCAAGCCTTTTCTGACATATTTCATTTTATGAAACAGAAAAATGTCTATTCATTTTTTGACGATTCTACATCTATTATATAATTTGAACTGGTAATGGAAATTACTGGAAAACGGCTGAACGGATTTTAATGAATGATCCGTCATTTTGAAGCTTGGCATCCAAGGATTTTCACAAAAATAGTAACTTTCAGTGAAGCGTCAGTTTTCCTACATAATTTTCCTGTTTTCCAAAATCCATCTTTCGTCAGTTTTGAGAACTAATTGCATTTCAATATAAAACAAAACACACACTACAATAAACAATAGGCTATTACACGAACGCCATGACCTGCAGGATTGCTGACATATTTAGAGCTCAAATTCAATTGGTTATTAAAAACTTCAAGACTTACTAAAATAATTTACAGGTCTGATTCTGCGGTGTGTAATTTTCTGAGTACAGCTGTGTAGTGGATATTAAAATCTACAAAATTTGAGGTGGTTTGATGACATTATTATCATTGGAAATGAAATATTATTATAGTTAATGCCTTGATGTGACTATTTTGCATTAATTATACATATTAATGCTATATTGATGATATGAAAGTGAAACGTTTTGGGGTTATGTAAGTAGATGTAGAGAATATCTTAAATTAGATCTTACTGAGTGGCGGTTATATAGTATATATAACTACAAAACTTGCGTAAGATAATAATTTTGTTATTAAAATCAAATATTTTTATAGTTATTAATGAAGTAGGATTGGGTCTTTTTCATATACTTAATGACGGTGTGGTGTAGTTATTTATATGCGCCATTCTCTTCAATATTGGCTCGAGAGAGCGCAAAAATTACAGTTTCTAAGGAAAGACCAAAAGGTATTACTTACTGATAAAATAAGAAGCCTACAATTATGTAGTCTCCCTATCATTTCAGCAAGATCTCTCAGCAGGATAAAATGATATTACCTCTACATTTCAAGCTCTACATGCAGCAGCTATACCAAGATGCTATGTGTATTGTTCGCACATGAAAAACCCACTGTTCGTCCTGACATTGTTACTTGCGTTTTCGCGTTGAAACTCAAAAACTGAAGGTGGATAGGTTCAAGAAAAAGTATTTGGCATAAAAAAACCATTCAGAGGGAGTATGTTTCATTATTACGAAAGCAAATAACTTTCAAAATGTGTGGTATTCTTCATTGAAAATAAATCTGAAAAATTGTTATTTGAACGTGTAATGAATTTAGTTTGCAGCATTTGCTGCACAAGCCACTAGTATTTATAGAATTGTCATCAAATTCTGACACCTCATGTTTTGTATGTCATAATTTATTGTTGCCAACAGTTCGGGTATATTGTAATTGAGGCTATTGGAAATTGATGTCGATTTTAGAGGAAAATACTTTATTTTAAGTAAGTCAATACTAGCAGCAGTACTTACTTACTGGCTTTTAAGGAACCTGGAGATTCATTGCCGCCCTCACATAAGCCCGCCATTGGTCCCTATTCTGAGCAAGATTAATCCAGTCTCTACCATCATATCCCATCTCCCTCAAATCCATTTTAATATTATCTTCCCATCTACGTCTCGGCCTCCCCAAAGGTCTTTTTCCCTCCGGCCTCCCAACTAACACCCTATATGCATTTCAGGATTCGCCCATACGTGTTACATGCCCTGCCCATCTCAAACATCTGGATTTAATGTTCCTAATTATGTCAGGTGAAGAATACAATGCGTGCAGATCTGCGTTGTGTAACTTTCTCCATTCTCCTGTAACCTCATCCCTCTTAGCCCCAAATATTTTCCTAAGCACATTATTCTCAAACACCCTTAATCTCTGTTCCTCTCTCAAAGTGAGAGTCTACGTTTCACAGACATACAGAACAACCGGTAATATAACTGTTTTATAAATTCTAACTTTCAGATTTTTTGATAGCAGACTTGATGACAAAAGCTTCTCAATCGAATAATAACAGGCATTTCCCATATTTATTCTGTGTTCAATTTCCTCCCGAGTGTCATTTATATTTGTTACTGTTGCTCCAAGATATTTGAATTTTTCCACCACTTCGAAGGATAAATCTCCAATTTTCATATTTCCATTTCGTGCAATATTCTGGTCACGAGACATAATCATATACTTAGTCTTTTCGGGATTTACTTCCAACCCTTTCGCTTTACTTGCTTCGTGTAGAATTTCCGCGTTTTCCCTAATCGTTTGTCGATTTTCTCCTAACATATTCACATCATCCAAATCTTACAACCTTATTCCTTTGCTGTGGTCGTGCCAGAGAATCAGTCCCATTCCGAGGCTTATTGTTAGGTTTCGTAACAAGCTACTTTTTTACGGTGATGGGTTGTTAGTCCTTCACCCAACCCCCAAGCTGGAGGACCACCCCTTATCGGCTGTCCACGACTGCTTATTCAATATATTCGCAGCTATCCTCCATATCTGGAGGTCGTCTCCTCTATCCGCAACCTGAGGACGTGCCATGCCGTGGTGATAGGGACCCACAATACATGAACTACCAGCAATAGAGAAAGTAATGTTTACAGGGAACTGTGCAGGACAAAGGTTTTTAAAGAAAGGATAAATCTAAATTACATTTTCAGAAAGTTCGTATTCATGGAAAAAATTCGTATTAACAAAATAGCAGCTGAAAATATAATGAGCAAAATAGGAGACTTGCTGCACATAACAAAGAGAAATAAAACATTTGGTCCAAAATAATTATGACGTGTTCTTACACTGGATGGGGGATGGAGCTCAGTATCACTTAACTGCTGATGCATATAGCTTATCGAAATCATTTCACAATTCTTCATGAGAGCAACCAATTTGCCAAGAGTTGTGGAATTATCGATGGGTCCTTGATACAGAAAGCGGATGCTTCCTTTGAAAATGAGGTTGCATTATTTGACAGGAATATCGTAACTTTCTTAGTCAAATTTACAATTAATTGTATAATTAATTGATTAACTAGTGGACTTACTCGTGTTAATTATGTAAGATTTGTCCGGCTTACAGCTGTTTCAGAGCTTCACGCACCATCTTCAGAGCCTACTATATCACGGCATCATCTCGAACTTCTCTGCCTGTTATGTGGGTGTGTTTGGTTGCTGAAAGGTGTTGAAGAGTGGAGTCAAATAGTGTGTGTGTACTGAAATTGATCTGTTTGTTGAGAATTTGATCGGGATGTGTTTTAGTATTGTTCTAGTGTGTTGAGTTTTTGGTTCTTGGGTTGTATGTGTAGGATTTCCATGTCCGCATTTATGTTATTGTATGTATGGTTAGCATTGGTTATGTGTTCGGCGTATGTAGATTTATTGTGTCCTCTGGTTATTGCTTTAATGTGTTCTTTGTAGCGTGTTTGGTATGATCTGCCTGTCTGTCCTATGTAGAACTTATCGTAACTATTACATGTGAGTTTGTATACACCTGTGTGGTCGTATTTATTTGTTTGTGTTTTTTTGTGTGTTGAGATGTCTTTGTAGTGTGTTTTCTGTTCTGTATGTTATGTTGTTTTTCTGCTTTCTGAATGAAGATGCGATCTTATGTGTGCTTTTGTTTTCATATGTTAGTATGATGTATTTCTTGTGTTCTTGTGTTTGTGTTGTGTTTTGCGTGTTTGTTAAATTTTTGTTTTGTTTTTCTTACGATGTTGTCTATTATGTTTGGATTGTATCCATTTTCTTGTGTAGGCAGAGAAGTTCGAGATGACGCCGTGATCTAGTAGGCTCTGAAGATGGTGCTTGAAGCACTGAAACAGCTGTAAGCAGGACAAATCTTACATAATTAACACGAGTAAATCCACTAGTTAATCAATTAATTATATTCAAGTGATAAAAGTAATGTACGCAAGATTCAAAATGAATTAATTGTAATTTTCTCGCTGTTTATAATTGAATTCCTAACGGTGGTCACTAATTTTAACAAATTCTATAATGACGTGCATTATAGATCGTCCGATCAACTCACCTCATATCGATTGGAATGGAATTTAACTGAGGGGGAGGCACGGATGGCCCAGCACTGCAACCTATTGAGATCTATTGCTCTAACCCTCGATATGGAATGAGTTGCATGCCACAGATCCCCTACGCGCACCGCCAGAAAATGAATAAGAAGAAATAATTTGCTATCGATCTTACATGTTTACAAATAATTTATCTGTCATTGTCATGTTTATGAAATCCTGTTGACAATTTACAAATTCTATTTGTCAAAGCAGTAAGAATTGTCAGAAAATGAATGCTACAATACTCTGACACATTTGTAGAATTGTAATAATTGTACTAGGACTTGTTAGCTTTACGAAACAGGACCCAGGTGACAAAAGGGTGTGGCAACACTGAAAGATAGTTTACAACAATGACCAAAACATTTGGTGGCAGTGACAATAACAGTTGAATAACGATAGTGGAATTTTGAGCAAGATGGCAGATACGAGTAATTATTATTTGCTTGAAGAGCGGTTGGTTGCGAGTGTTTGGATCCACGAAAGGCACATTTGAAAGGAGATTTGGAAGGCCATTCCAAATCATAAGTTGCCGTGTTGATGTCGTGAACCAATAACTGAGCTTCTTGCTTCAGCACCAGCACCATTTTGATTAGGCAGGACAGATCCATCAGTAAAACATGAAGCCATTCTTGATAAGGAATCTGATATTGTTTCACCAACATTTTGCGAAAAATCGATTGAACCTGCACTATGATACAGTATGAATACAAAAATATGTTTTAACCTTTCTTCTTATACTTTTAGTAATCGCTTGTGTTAGGATGTTAAAATAATCTGTATCTTTTTTCTATATACACTTTTAACACACATGTCACGGATTAAATTTTCAATTTCCTTATTGTGTTAATCTTTAGGATTTTTCGAAAGCTAAGCTTTGGACAATGAAGCACAAGACTTGGAAACTATCAAGCAAGGTAAATATTAAAGATTAAGTCTAGGGTTGGGCGAGTAAATTACCTGTATGTGTTTTACGTGTAATTTACATGTAAAATGCGTAATGTAGAAAACTGTTTTATACACGGAGTAATAAACTAACATTTATTTATTTTGACAATATAAACATTAATTACTTCATTCCTTTTAAGTCCTGATAAGAAAAATGTTTGTTACAGCGGAAAAAAAAATATATATATTTTTTTGTGATTTTATACTGTGGTTTTACATAGATTATAACATTTGTTCATACTTATTTTCATTCACTATAATACTTAGAAAAATAGCAATGCTTTGCTTACTTTCGTTTGTTTGTTGGAAAAACCCTATAACATCCTTACTAATTTATTTTTGGGGACTTTATATTATATACAGTAACTTATATCACTTGTTAAGGGGAATTGGACGTTATCGCATGCAAAGTAATGGTAAAAATAGCCTAACTTCAAGCGGTCAGAATTGTAATACTATTTATCACAGCTATTTCATTTGTTTAGTGATATATGTATACACATTAAGCTTTAAAATGAAATAAGAATGGTTAATCTAGTGTAAATCTTACCCTTAAATTAATTTTCTAATTTAATCATATTTTTTATATAAATTCACTACATACCTGTGATTAGGTACACTCTATTCACTAATCATAGCACCCATTGAATTAAAATTTTGGCCACTTCCTGCTAATAGATACATACCCTACTAAAATTATTAAAATATCTGTAATATCTTGGGCATAGGGCTTATACTAATCTTCAATTCCTTTTTAATTTATTGACGGTGATGATTGCTATAAGCCCTATGCCCATAATATTATAGATACATGAATAATTTTAGTAGGGTATGTTTTAGTATCTATTAGCAGTAAGTGGTCAAATTTTCAATTCAATATGTGCTATAATAAATGAATAGAGTGTACCTAATTACAGACATGTAGTGGATTTATAAAAAAATTGTGCTTAATTAAAAAATTAATTTAAGGATAAAGATTTACTCTAGAGTAACCATTCTTTTTCATTTCAAAGCTTAATGTGTATACATATATCACTAAAAAAATGAAAGAACTGTGATAAATAGTATTATATTTATGACTGCTTGAAGAGAGGCTATTTTTACCATTATTTTGCATGCGATAATGACCAATTCCCCTTAAATATATTTTGCCTATTAAAATAAAATTAATAATAATAATAATAATAATAATAATAATAATAATAATAATAATAGTAAACTGCCCCCTATTGAGCGTAGCCCTTACGGACTCAGTATATCCTCAAAAAATTATTATACATATGTAAACATAGATATTAAATTTTAAAGAAGGGAAACAAAGAAACGTGTGTGAAAAATTACAGATGCTATTAATGTGGCACCATGTGATTAATTAGGATTTGGCAGGATTTTTTTAACACAATTATCACGATGTCATCCCTCAGAGATGTTGACAGAGCAAACTGCAGTCGAAATTCTTCGAAAAAATCTGGCATAGTCCCTCGAGCACCTATGAGCAAGCCGAATACCTCAACGTGAATTAAGGCATATTTCAGCTTGAAATAGTTGACTGTAGGCTCATAGATCGACTTCTTCTCAAGGTGGACCTCGGCTGACTGATGACATTCTACTTCAAAACGTATCGTGGGGTCCACAATGATGCCCTGTTTAGTGTCAGCATTGTACGCTAAAATATCTACTCGTCTCGTTGACCCATTTTCAGCTAGACAGGAGATTTCTTCTTCTACTATCCAGCCCTTATTTCTTAATGCGGCAGCAATTTTGGATCTTACAAGATGATGTCTAGAGTTCCTCAAGAGCAATCCCTGTTCACAGAATCCCAAGACGTGTGCTAAAGTTTCAATCTCCGGGCAGTTTTTATTAATTTCCCGAAAGTTTTGTTTTTGTCACGTGGGGTTTTAAAAATAAACGATTCTAAGTGATAAAGGCCTCTTTATAGTATAACAGTTAAAGGTAAACACTATGGTTTAAACATAATAACTCATTAAGTGTAATAATTTTCCAAATTTTATGTGGTAAGGACTAATCATCAAAGAAGTCGGGAAGCATGGCTGAATAGACTATTTGTATGTCTGAACATTAATAAACTTATTTTTTCAGTCATCCCTTCCACGGTTGGTCGTAGGCCATGTGTGCAGTTATGTGTAGAAACTTTGACTTCATCTGGTATGAATTGCAAAATCTTCTTAAGGTCTCCATTTTTTTAACATTAATTGGTAGCTTCGAGTCAGCCTATATGCTAGGTTTATTGGCAATTCAAACGGTAAATTTTCATCACAAACTAAACAAAGAAGGACTAAAAGGAAAAGTTTCTTGGAGGTTTTTTTTTACGTATTTTACATTTATTACGTTAATTACGCATTATTTACGCGTATTTTACAGTAATATAAATAACCTTTTTTAAGCGTAAAGTCCGAACCCTTATATTAACACAGTAAAGAAATTGTAAATTGAATCAGGAATCTGTATCCTTGAGTCAAGGTGTGTCGGCTTCCACAGTCACGGACACGAGGAGATAATGTTGACGTAGCAACTGATTATCCAATATACGGGGGCCCTAATCTTTATATCTGATAACACATTTTACTGATAACTGCGTTTGAAATGTAGACGAGTGTTGATTTCAAGTGACGTTTTACAGTTGGCGAGATCACATTTTCATTACTCAAAGGTTAATTGAAAGTGCTGTGTATACTTCTTGTAACTGTGAATATAATGTGACATTTACGAGTGATTTGTTACTGGAAGAATTTTGATTTACGAGTGTATTCGCTTAATAGTGACCCAGATTCATTCACTAGGTTGAAAGGTAAGATGAATATAAACGTTTTAACGCCTTATTGTATACATTTTACAGTAGATATCTTAGAAACAGATTAGTTATATTATGAAATAGAATAGTGATGTATTTTTTTTTAAATTTATTGAGTATGCCCCAAACGAGTATAACTCATATGTAGGGGCTATACAAGAACACATACATATGTTATACAGGGACATCACTTTATTTTTACCAACATTTTAAACATTAACCTGGCTATACTCGGAAACACTGTTGCCCCCTTCCATTACAGAAGTTTGATGTTGCTAGTGCAATATGTAAACAAATCATTTTACTAGGTATATGAGGAGAAAAAGTAGTATATCCATTTATGTTGTAGGGAAATACGATATTACGATTTTCAGTTTGATCATCACTTTTACGCAATTTATCAAAATACAGTAGAGTAGTAACATTTTTTTCAAAAACTCAACTTTTCAGGCGGCTATGTTCGTTATGTAATGTCTACTTTATTTAGCATATTAATTATTGATGTTAACATCAATGTAGAGAGTGCATTTAAATTGAGGGGTCATAAGTAAAGGGCTGTAAGTGCACTTAAGTTACTTTTGAGAAAATGGGGTTTAAATATTTAAGCTTTCGTAAAATTGGTGAAATTTTTATTTAAATTTTAAAGTGTGATGAGATTAAAATATCCCTTTGCCACTAAAATTTTAGATACTTTAGCTTACACTGGATGCACTTAACTCATGTTATTACAAATGTCACTAGCATTCCTTTGCTTCTAGCCACCTCAATTCAAAATAAGCTAATCTGAATTTTTAAACAAGTTGCTGAAAATACTTGCCGTTCATTACAATGCAGGCTTCAATTCTTTACGCATATTATTAAAAACATTTTGAAGCATATTCTCTGAAATTGAATTTATCGTTTCTTGAATATAATTTTTTAGTACGATATTATTAATATAGGTTCTTTCTTCTATAGAAAACGCAACCATATTTCTGAAACACACTATACACTACAGTATTTACTTCACTGCTTAAAGACTTTGAATGCAACAGCGGCCGTAAGTTTGTGTGTCTGACGGGAGCAAGGACATTAGTGAAGGGGTGGGAGTGAAGTACATTCAGAAATGCAGGTACAATAAAAATGGAAGTAAAAATAAAATGATGTCCTTGTACTGTGTAATTGAGAAGTCATGAAACTACAGTCTGTGAAAACAAACAATAACACAAGAATTTATGAAAGAAAGAAAGCAAAATAAGAACAAATAATAAGATGACATAAAGTTTTGGGCAGAAAGAAGAGAAAGTTTGAAACCATGAAATAAATCAATCAACTGAGAATTAAAATAAATAATCTTCCCAAAAACGTATTATTAAACAATTCTTAAAACACCGGCAATTTGTAAAATTCTATATTCTGAAGGAAATTGGTTAAAAGTTGTTGTTAAAAAATGGTTAAGTCCTTTCGTTCCATAAGTTACTGAGCTGTGCTGAGAAAAATATATATTGTCTTTTTTGTCTTGTTAAATAAGTATGTATATCTTTATTAAACTGAAATGTAAGATTACTATGTATTAAATTGTTAATACCTTTGTACATGAAAATGGCAGCACCTAATTTTATAATTGATTCAACTGGTAGAACGAAAGAAAATTGATATAGATATTTAACTGGAGTCAAATAATGAAAACCCAATACATTTCTTAAAGCTCTATTTTGAATAATTTGTAAAGGTCTCAAAGCAGTTCTCTTATTACGTCCCCAAATAAATGACATATACATTAAATCAGAATGTATAAAAGCATAATATACATTCAAGAGACAAGTAGCCAAAATTTTTCTGGTAATCTTCGATTTTCCAAAAATAATTGGTGTTAACATGTATAATTAACCATCCTGAAACCGAAAATCGCTTTTTTGAAATTTTTGTTTGTATGTCTGTCTGTCTGTTTGTCTGGATGTTTGTTACCTTTTCACGCGATAATGGCTGAACCGATTTATATGAAAATTGGAATATAAATTAAGTTCGTTGTAACTTAGATTTTAGACTGTATGGCATTCAAAATACTTTATTTAAAAGGGGGGTTATAAGGGGGCCTGAATTAGATAAATCGAAATATCTCGCTTATTATTGATTTTCATGAAAAATATTACATAACAAAAGTTTCTTTAAAAATAATTTCCGATAAGTTTTATTCTATACAAAATGTTGATAGGACTGATATTTAATGAGATAAATGAGTTTTAAAATTACAATGACAACGCCATCTAAGGCGCTGTACTGAAATAAAAACAAATGACTTCGTCTATAAGGGTCCTTGGACAACAACAATCGAAAACTATTAAACATAGCCTAAGAGAATGTTTCTGTGTTTGTATGAAGTAATATCGGAAGCTAATTAATTGTATTATTATTATTTCACCATTGGAAAGTGTAGTTTCTCTAGATGGACATAATTCTACAATGTTATTACAGTAACTTCTGAAACATATAGCAAGTAATATAAAGTATACACATTAAAACAAAATGATATGTCAATCTTCATTAAACTATTGTTGCATATAATAACAATTAAGAAACATGTTAAAGGAATTGTCATTGCACCAAATGATTGCTCTCTGGACCAAAATGACCGCATTTTAATTACTTAAATACAATTTAAATTAAGTGACATATTAAACGATTTATCCTTCTATCAAACACGAATGTTCCCTGGATCAAACATCCTATTTTAATTATGTAATTACTTTATATTTATTTCTAACGGGTGCAGCGGAGCGCACGGGTACGGCTAGTAATATAATAAAATGAAGGTTTAGTGAAAATCGTAAACACAGTTTTTTTCAAATTCAAAGAAAGCCTATTTGCGCTTGACCAGTTCTCAAGAGTAATAATGTCTGCCTCAAACTTTTCAAACAGTTCTTCAATGGAGTCAATAATATAAATTATAGTGAATTTTCATCGAGTTAAACATCTCTGCACTATCGGAGCGTCGACCTGGTTGGCGAGTTGGTATAGCGCTGCCCTTCTATGCCCGAGGTTGCGGGTTCGATCCCGGGCCAGGTCGAAGGCATTTAAGTGTGCTTAAATGCGACAGGCTCATGTCAGTAGATTTAGTACATGTCCTGCGGGACAAAATTCCGGCACATCCGGCAACGCTGATATAACCTCTGCAGTTGCGAGCGTCGTTAAATAAAACATAACATTTTAACTATCGGAGCATTAAATATTTTATTTAACTTACGGCTTGTTAGATATGTTAGTGTAATTATTTATAGATTATAAAGGATGGGATAGAATGAACTCATGATTTTGACTTACGTAATACTCATCCCATAGTTGGGGTGGATTGAAGCTGGCATGGCATAACATTGGTCAAGATATGACATTCAAGGTTAGAGTATCAATTGTTTTACATGGCAACGATTTCTGTTTTGTTACTGAAGTCAACAAATCTGAATTATTTCAGTAAATGTACTGAATAAACACGCCCCGTTGGTCAGCAGAACATGGGGCATTCACTATTGAAACATTTTTAAAGGCGGAGACTCAGTGATAACAACACAGTGATTATTCAGGTGGCATTTCAACATTGCAAGACATGGAAGAGTTCCGGATCGCAACACAATCAATAACTGGATTAGCTACAATTGTGCGTACACCGCACCAAACTGTCACCTTCTGGTTACGAAGTGGTTTCATATGCAGTTAACGAGGATTCTGAGCACTCCAGTATCTCATATTGTGTTTATTTACATTACCAGACAATTCAAAGTGGGCTTCGTCTGACATTATTAAGTGACGAATAATTCCTGTATCTTTGTTCATTAAATGAATAAATTCATTGCAAAATTCCATTCTTGAGATGAAGTCACGGTCCGACAACTCTTGCACTATTTCAATTTTGTACGCACTTCATTTTAGGTAGAATTTTATCATGATTAGTTGTGGCCCGTACTCAGTTTTAGATAGCAATTTATAACGTTTTAGTTGTGATCCTCAATTCATTTTAAATAGATATTTCTAATGATTTAGTTGTGGCCTTCACTTCATATTGCATATAAATTGATAATAATTTAGTTGTTGTCCATACCTAATTTTGAATAGAAATTTACTAAGGTCTTAATTATGGTTCTCACTTCGTTTTAGGTAGAAATTTATATCGTTTTATTTGTGATCCATACTTATTTTTAGACAGAAATTTATGTTTTAGTCGTGGTCCACATTTCATTTCTGATAGGAATTTAATAAAGTTTTAGTGGTGGTCCTCATCTTGGATAGAAATGTATGCTTCACTTGTGGGCCATAGGCTACTTATTTTTAGATAGAAATTTATATTTTAGTTGTGGTCCACTCTTCATTTTAGATTGAAATTTCTAGTGATTTAGTGTGGTCCATACTTAATTTTAGATAGGCTTTCATAAGGGAACTTAATGGTTTAGTTGAGATCCACTCTTCATTTGAGATAGAAATGTCTAATATCTTAGTTATGGTCCACACTTCGTTTTATATACTGGGTGTTCAGTTCAAAATGTGTCTTGGCTCGCTGTATGCCGTCATGTGGCTAGCTGACGAGCCTAGAGAATTCAATCTTCCTACACTTCCGCAGCTCAGGTGTATAATCTAAGACGCAGAGAAGTTGGCTAGCAAGTACGGCGTTCATTCTGAAGAGTACGTGCCGATACGTAGGGTAACGCCGGTAGTGGCAGGAATGTGAACTGTTTGGAAATACGTACTGTCGGGATATGGGGATAGGGTTAAGACGATTACTTACGTATTTGTTGACATTAACTTCGACGGTCAACATGGACACGGAGCATTTGATTTGTGTTGTGGAATGTTACCGTACGCAACCGATGATAACAAATACCCTGCGTACGACTTTCCGGCGCAAAACACAGTTCGAAAGAGGTTATGGTAGTACACAGACCGTACAGACCGTTGCTACGACGTTCAAGTTATACCGTACACGTTCTCAAGTTCAGATTGAAGAACGCCTTAAATAATAGGCAGCTTCTCTAACATATAAGCTGAAACTCGCTTCAAATCGGTGACCCAACAACAGTGACGTCATGACACACTTTGAAATGAACACCCAGTAGAACTTTATAATATTTTTTTATTTGTGATCCACATTTGAGTTTAGATAAAAATTTATGGTATTTGTTTAGTTGTGATCCACACTTCATTTTAGCTACGAATTTCTATGTTTTGATTTTAATCGATAGTTGATTTTATATGGAAATGTGTTTCAGTTATGGTCCTTGCTTTATTTTCTGAATAATTATTTTATTGAATTTTAACGCACGATATTATAATTTGTTTCAGTTGTTTATATTCACTACAGCAAGATGGTTGTAATGTTGAGGCAGTGTTGTTGCGGGTGCTCTCTCGGAGCTGGGACAATTATCATAGGACTCCTTGAAACAGTACGTAGTCTACAGTATGTGCTTTCTGTACCCTTGAATGTAAGTTGTTGGTGCTTTGTGTTGAGATACAGGGTGCGTCAGAAAGAACGGATGGATTTCACATGGCAAGAAAATTGTAAAGATTCATCAAATCAAAAATTTATTGTTATCAACATATTCACCAATACATGCAGTTTATTTATGTAAAACAACATTATCCATATGATGTCCTTGGCTTTCAATACAGGCATCGAGGCGTTTTCTGATGTTCGCCATCACTTTCACAGTCATAGCTGGTGCAATTGCCACGATTTCTTCACGAATCGCTGTCTTCAGTTCGTCCAGTGTATGTGATCGATGTTTACAAACTTACGCCTTCAAATGGTCCCAAAGAAAGAAGTCGCAGGGCGCGAGATCTTACCGTAGCCTCGGACAATCTCAGTGCAAAAGAATTTCGTCCAGGTGATTTCTTCTTTAAGGAGAATTGGACGTTATCGCATGCAAAGTAATGGTAAAAATATCCTATCTTCAAGCAGTCATAAATGTAATACTATTTATCACAGCTATTTCATTTTTTTAGTGATATATGTATACAGATTAAACTTTAAAATGAAAAAAGAATGGTTAATCTAGTGTAAATCTTACCCTTAAATTAATTTTTTTAATTTAAACATATGTTTTATATAAATTAACTACATACCTGTGATTAGGTACACTCTATTCACTTATCATGGCACACATTGAATTAAAATTTTGGCCACTTACTGCTAACAGATACTAAAACATACCCTACTAAAATTATTAAAATATCTGTAATATTATGGGCATAGGGCTTATACTAATCTTCAATTTTTTTTTAAATTTATTGACGGTGATGATTACTATAAGCCCTATGCCCATAATATTACAGATATATGAATAATTTTAGTAGGGTATGTTTTAGTATCTATTAGCAGTAAGTGGTCAAATTTTCAATTCAATATGTGCTATAATAAGTGAATAGAGTGTACCTAATCACAGACATGTAGTGAATTTATAAAAAAAATTGAGCTTAATTAAAAAAATTAATTTAAGGATACAGATTTACTCTAGTCACCATTCTTTTTCATTTTAAAGCTTAATATGTATACACACATAGCTAACAAAAATGAAAGACCACTGATAAATAGTAGACTATTATATTTATGACTGCTAGAAGATAGGCTATTTTTACCATTATTTTGCATGCGATAATGACCAACTCCCCTTAATGTTGAACCTGTGATACGAAATGAAGCCTCCCACCGCAAAATTGTATTCCGAGTTGGAATCCTAGCGTGACATCCGATGTCGAAATGAGTCCTGAGTGGCGATCACAGACTCTTCATTTTTCAAAAATGTCTCTACGATGAAAGCACGTTGTACACCAGACCAACACCATGTTCTCAACTGAAACTGCATTCTCTGGCTGACCCAACAGTCGTGGTCCCCCTCACTATATCTCTCTCCTCGTTGCGTATCGATAGTTTGAAATCCATCCGTTCTTTCTGACGCATCCTTTAGCATCCAGTGAGTCCTAAGGACGGGCAGCGACTAGCAAACGCGCTGCCTTGGCCGAAGCGGGTGCTCTGTCTAGTTAAATTGGTCTCGTAACTACGGCAAGAAAAAACGGACACCTTATTTATTGCTTTTCATTCGTAAGTTTCATGGTCATAGTGTACGATGGACAATTGGAATCTCCGGACCAAATTTACGTATTTCTAATTTCTATTCTAGGCCTAATGTTTTCTTTCAGAAGAAGTAATGTTCATTGAAGATTTCCTGAATAGAAAGAATAGATTTTTCACAGATTAATTTTATAATTTATTTTTATTCTTATTCTTTAATAATTACAATTAATAATTTACTAAATGGTTCTACTTTCTTTTCTCTGCATTTTTATTTCTCATTTTTGTTCTTAACTAATTGCAATTAATAACAATTATAAAATAGTTCTTATTTGAAGGATTTGTAACAAGCTGTTGTTAGCCCTTCGCCCAACCCCCAAGTCTGCTGTCAAAAAATCTGAAAGTTAGAATTTATAAAACAGTTATATTACCGGTTGTTCTTTATGGTTGTGAAACTTGGACTCTCACTTTGAGAGAGGAACATAGGTTAAGGGTGTTTGAGAATAAGGTGCTTAGGAAAATATTTGGGGCTAAGAGGGATGAAGTTACAGGAGAATGGAGAAAGTTACACAACACAGAATTGCACGCATTGTATTCTTCACCTGATATAATTAGGAACATTAAATCGAGACGTTTGAGATGGGCAGGGCATGTAGCACGTATGGGCGAATCCAGAAATGCATATAGAGTGTTAGTTGGGAGGCCGGAGGGAAAAAGACCTTTAGGGAGGCCGAGACGTAGATGGGAAGATAATATTAAAATGGATTTGAGGGAGGTGGAATATGATGATAGCGAATGAATTAATCTTGCTCAGGATAGGGACCAATGGCGGGCTTATGTGAGGGCGGCAATGAACCTCCGGGTTCCTTAAAAGCCAGTAAGTACGAGTAAGTAAGTAAGTATAAAATGGTTCTACATTTTGTTTTCTATTCTTCACTATATAATTAAGAGCTACTAAATGATTCCATATTTTATGGCCGTAGGAAATTTGGGACGAATTCCCTTAAGCACGTACGCCTACCATTTGGGCCGATCTGGACAGGACGTTAGGGGCTAAGAATGCAACTGTAGTAGGATGTTTGGAGCGATATAAACAGTATTTTCACACGCATTTTATGCAGACTTGGGACTGTCAAGACAAGCTGTGAGCTTGGTACGATTAAAAATGTTGTTATTTTATATAAAGTTTTTATTACAAAATTTGTAAACATTTAGGCACACTTTAAAATTGAATTTAAATATGAATAAAATGTACAGATTATTGGACATATTTTCCAACGTCCTATTTATTACAATATGTAGTAGGCCTATCATTTGAGGGTTTCATGTGTGAGGTATTCTCTTGACGTTATTTTGCTTTTTCGTAGTCATTTCAGCTGTCGATCAGAAAAGCCTGCTTCCTTTTTCTGCGTACTTTTCAACAGTGATTACAGTATGTTTTTGGAAATGAAGTTTAATTTTAAATTTATCTCTGCCTGTACGGATAAAAGCACATCAATAACTTTATGTATGCTAGGTGCTTAGGACAATATTTGGGGCTAAGAGGGATGAAGTTTCAGGAGAACTGCACGCATTGTATTCTTCACCTGACATAATTAGGAACATTAAATCCAGACGTTTGAGATAGGCAGGGCTTGTAGCACATATGGACGAATCCAAAAATGTATAAAGAGTGTTAGTTGGGAGACCGAAGAGAAAAAGACTTTGGGGAGGCCGAGACGTAGATGGGAGGATAATATTAAAGTGAATTTGAGGGAGGTGGGATATGATGATAGAGAGTGGATTAATCTTGCATAGAATAGGGACTGTGTAAATATTAACTCATTAAACAATTCAGACACTAATTTTTTAGTCGTCATGGCTACCTAGCGCCCGGAATTTGTCTACACCTGATTTTTACAATAAGTAAAATGCATCTAGATCCTTTAGATCTAATGAAAGTTTGGAATTAAAAAATGGAAAAACATAAATGTCAGCACAAAATTAAAATAAAACAAATTATTAGTGCGTGATTTACGAGTCTCAACACATTACAATTAATGACTGCAAACATTTTAAGTGTTTCAAATGAAAAAAAAATGTGCCTCCTTTCTGATAAAATACATTTTCTTCTTCCCTAATGGAGCACTCATTTTCAACCACCTAGCTTTGTTTTGTTTTCGTATGTTCAATGAGCAGCAGACCTGTAGTGTGTATGTATGCCGCTCTATTATTCCATACATACCTAGGTTGTAGGTTGCTTGGAAGCTTTCGGTAATCAAACGCAGGATTCTATTTACAACTTAAATTTAACACATATCAGACACCACTCCATCTCATACTACTAGGTTATATTAGTCACCGCTACTGGAACTGGATACTATAGCGCGTTCGCTTACATAATGTAGGTCGACCGGGCTGCGTACGACCGGCACGAAGGCCATACAACACGCGGCAAACCGTCTCCCGCACGCTTGGCAGTCCAGTTCAGGTTCCCTGTAGGAGTGGTTGTGTTGACGTTAGATTACGCGTTATTCTTCTGATCGCTGGTTGTTTCAGCATGTATGAGATCTAAAGTTTTATACCATCTAGAATAGTAGGAATTATTGAATAATATGAGATTTGTGAGCTTTAGTATTATTATTCTTTTTTTTCCATAGCAGAGGGATTCGGAGTTTGATTTATTCTAAGACTGTATTTTCTTTGCGTTTCCTAGAGATTGTATTTTATTGTATTTATTAACATTCCATGGTATTTATTACATTGCTTCACAGCTAGAATATGAAACAAGTTAAAAACTTAATGCTATTATAAAGTTTTAATTTAAAGTCACAGTCTAGATGAAATATATACAGACGAGATTTACAATATAGTCTACTAGTACAACACAAAGTTGTTGTTGTTGTTGTTCTATAATGGCCGCAATTGGGGATCATTTAACCCATTTTACTTCTTACTTCCCAATGAATTTGAGAGTTGTTATTTTGTTGCGCTTCCTTGTTCAGTGCAGTGCATGTGAATAGGTGTTCTCTTCCCATAGATGAACCTGGTAAGTTGCATAAGGGGCATTCTTGAGTATTAAGGATTCCAATTTTGCTCAGATATGCTGCAAGGCAAAGTTTTAGTATCAATATCTTGAAGCGTTGTTGTATGTCATGAATTCACCTACAGAATAGAAGGCGTGAGAAATTAGGTACTTCTTTAATTTGGCCCTAAATAATCTTATGTTTTGATATATATTTTGATGTACCGAAGTACATATGATATTTCCATGCAGATATTCTGCGTCATCATATGATGAAAGAGTGATGGAACGGAGAAAAATTCTCTCCGGCGCCGGGATTTGAACCCGGGTTTTCAGCTCTACGTGCTGATGCTTTATCCACTAAGCCACGCCGGATACATATGATGACGCAGAATATCTGCATGGAAATATCATATGTACTTCGGTACATCAAAATATATATGATATGCGTAATAAATCACTTTGTGATTTAAGACGGCGCCTATACCGTCGGATCCCGGCCAACCAGTCACTCATTCGAGTGCACCTCAACACATGTATGGACTTCGGTCCTGCGTTCATAGACATCTATGACGTAGTGCAGAGGGCGGCCACTAGAGGGAACCCAAGAGATGGAGCTTAATCTGAGACGATTCTAACCGGCGTCGGGGTTGTATCCGGCGTGGCTTAGTGGCTAAAGCATCAGCACGTAGAGCTGAAAACCCGGGTTCAAATCCCGGCGCCGGAGAGAATTTTTCTCCGTTCCATCACTCTTTCATCTTATGTTTTGAGTTTCATTCTTTATATCGATAGAGAGGCTATTTAAAATTTTTACTGCCATATAACGCACTCCTTTTTTGATAGCACGATAGACTTGCCAATGGAGTATGAAAGTCATTTTTTGACGTGTATTTATGCTGTGAACTGTTGAATTAGTTACAAAGTTTTCACGATTACATACGAGGAAGATTATTAATGAAAAAATACACTCACAAGCCATTTGTAGTTTTTTTTTTAAATAGTCCTACACGATTCCCCAGATTTGGCACCTATTATTATTCTAATTACTCTTTTTAGTATTAGGAAATTGCTCTTTTTTCCTGTGTTGCTTTCTCCATTGCATCACCATGTGTGACATATCAAGAGCTATTTGTTGCTGCTATACAATACAGTTCATTTGTTACACCGTGTCACTCTTTTTTCTTGTATAGATCGGTGGCGTGGTCTCAGTGATCCTCAGGATCATAGAAGCTGTCGAAGCAGATGGAGATCCCAAGGATACACAGGACATTCTCGAATCATTAGACAGTAAGTGTAATAAATATAAACTCTTACAGTTTACAAGCAGTTCCTTACATTAAAATTACGGCAAAATAGTTCGCAGCCACAAGCCACTAATTCCTTTATAAATACAAGATTTGATGTGTGTGAGCTTTTTGTAAACAAAAATCCCCTCATTCTATTTTAATGGCAATTGTGTGTTCCTTTTAAAATGACCTGTTATATTTATTTATTTGTATTGTCATCAACATTTATACCAGTTATGGTGTACCACCACATTTCTGTATACGGGTTTCACCATAACTTTCTATTACATTTACCTACAATCTGTTTAGCTAATAAATCCCCTACTTTTACTATTAACTTAACTCCAAACAGTCAAGTTCTCCTTATTGATGTCATCTGTTAAATCCACACTTTACTTATGTTTCTTCCAGCATTCTTTTCTTACTAACATAAATTTATATATAAGTACGATCTTTCTACATCCCATCTTACTCATTCTACTTTACGGTACATTCTATTGATCATTATTACTCTTACAAAATATCATCCTTAAATTTTAACTGTCTATACTATTTAAAATCACTATACCAACATTGCCTGTTTAACACTTCACACGGTTTTACTCATTGGGATCCTCTTCTCCTAATGCACATCATTATAATAATCTTGCTAAATTTTGACATGAGACCTGTTATATAATATTCGTTTTGTATGATATATTTACTATGTTCTATTTTATATTTCGGGATAAATTGTATTTTATACTCTTTGAAATGTGTAATTGAGATTGTTCAGGGGATGTAAAAAGTAAAGATTCTAATAGGTAATTCCAGTCGCTGGTAGTTCGCACATTGATAATCTAATAATATATGGTTTATTTAACGACGCTCGCAACTGCAGAGGTTATATCAGCGTCGCCGGATGTGCCGGAATTTTGTCCCGCAGGAGTTCTTTCAATGCCAGTAAATGTACTGACATGAGCCTGTCGCATTTAAGCACACTTAAATGCCATCGACCTGGCCCGGGATCGAACCGGCAACCTTGGGCATAGTCGCACATTGATCTACCTGTGTACAACTGAGAAACTTTGGACTGTAGGCCTAACTTGTGATGATATCGTAAGACTTGGCAAAACATTGCGTTATATCTATTGTTCCTATTGTCTGGAGATAAATTCACAATTTCGTTATCAAGTGATAAAGTACTCGGGCTCATAGTAGCATCAGTGGCGAAGCGTGCACTGTGCAATTACTGTACTCTCTCTCAAGAAAGTGGGCGTGGCTAGACATTCCTCATTTTATTATTATTATTATTATTATTATTGTTATTATTATTATTATTATTATTATTATTATTATACATAATAAAGTTCTATTCTTCAACTTTCGAAATACAATTCTATGGCGTTACCAGTATATTTATATGTGAAATCCAGCCGCTGTTAATTTAGGCTCTGGCCTGTTCCGAGAAAATAAAAAGTTTTAAATAATTGATTAAATGGCGATCTTACTCGTGTTAAGTATGTAAGCATGTGCGGCTTACAGCTGTTTCGGTGCTATTCGACACCATCCTCAGAGCCTACTAGATCTCGGCGCTATCTCAACTTCGCTGCCTGTTGTGTGGGTGCGTTCGTGTGATGAAGAGTTGTGTCAAATAATGTGTGTGTTCTGAAATGTCGAGAATTTGATTGGGGTGTGTTTTAGTGTGTCTGTATACTCGTATTTCATATTGTTCTAGTTTTTGGTTTTGGGTTGTATGTGTAGGATTTCCATGTCTGTATTTATGTTATTGTATGTGTGGTTAGCATTAGTTATGTGTTCGGCATATGTAGATGTATTGTGTCCTCTGGTTATTACTTTAATGTTTCTTTGTATCGAGTTTGGAATGATCTGCCTGTCTGTCCAATGTCTGTCCACATTAAAGCAATAACCAGAGGACACAATACATCTACATATGCCTAACACATAACTAATGCTAACCACACATACAATAACATAAATACAGACATGGAAATCCTACACATACAACCCAAAAACCAACAACTCAACATACTAGAACAATATGAAATATACAGACACATTAAAACACACCCCAATCAAATTCTCAACATAGATCAATTTCAGAACACACACACTATTTGACACAACTCTTCATCACACGAACGCACCCACACAACAGGCAGCGAAGTTGAGATAGCGCCGAGATCTAGTAGGCTCTGAGGATGGTGACGAATAGCACCGAAACAGCACATGCTTACATAATTAACACGAGTAAGATCGCCTTTTACTCAATTATTTATATTCAAGTGTTAAAAGTAGTGTACGAAAGATTCAAAAAGTTTTAATTTAAATTTTTAGCGTCACACTGACACACCTCATTACAGTCACCCATTTTCACATTAATTAAAACAACAAAATGTGACTTTATATTCTCACCGATCTTAAGGAAACTTGAGCACTTCACGTGTCACGAAATCATGCTGCACTGGAAGCTAAATTGTGAAAAATACGAATCTTCGAATAGTGAATAACAGTGTCGATTTGGTGTAAAATATTTCATTATTGCTGTGATAGGCAACAAATGCGCAGCCTACCTGTTCTTCAAGTTGATTAATTGTAAGAGGAGAAATTGCAAACATTGTGGGAAGAGAACTTTTGAATATTAATAACTAGGGCTAGGATTTTGATGACTTATAAATCACAAAAAAAGTCCGCAAAACAATGCATTTTTGACCTAAAAATCTTTCAAAAATGCCCTAAAATTTATTTTACATTCTGAAATTGGCTTAGTAGGAAAAGGAGTTTTGTGCTACTTAATATTTAGACTAGTAATTAAATTAAATTCTAGTACCAACATTTAAGTTTATTTAATTTCACATATTTTTTTTCTAAGTGGTACACTTTAATTAATTATTTTACCTGATATAGTTTCCATGTAGTCCATCACAAGGCCACTCTTATACGGAATTAGCAAGTGTAGAGGACGATGAAAGAGTAATGGAACGGAGAAAAATTCTTTCCGGCGCCGGGATTTGAACCCGGGTTTTCAGCTCTACGTGCTGATGCTTTATCCACTAAGTCACACCGGATACAACTCCGACGCCGGTTAGAATCGTCTCAGATTAAGCTCCAACTCTTGGGTTCCCTCTAGTGGCCGCCCTCTGCACTACGTCATAGATGTCTATGAACGCAGGATCGAAGTCCACACATGTGCTGAGGTGCACTCGATATGAGTGACTAGTTGGCCGGGATCCGACGGAATAAGCGCCGTCTTCCATTACTCTTTTCATCGTATGATGACGCAGAATATCTGCATGGAAATATCATATGTACTTCGGTACATTAAAATAACATATAAGTATAGAGGAGTCTATATTGAAGGGATGGTTGGACTGATCCATTACATGGGGTGTACTACGTTAAAAGGGCAATATTTGTGTAGAATAACGACTGAAATATTGTACAAAATAACGGGTACTAGCCACAGTGTAACTCGGTCGGTTAAGGCGCTTGCCTGCCGGTCCGGAGTTGCACTCGGGCGCGGGTTCGATTCCCGCTTGGGCTGATTATCTGATTGGGTTTTTTCCGAGGTTTTCCCAACCATAAGGCAAATGTCAGTAATCTATGGCGAATTCTCGGCATCATCTCGCCAAATATCATATCACTATCACCAACTACATCGACACTAAATAACCTCGTAGTTGGTACTGCGTCGTTAAATAACCAAGTAATGGTATTAATGGACAAAATATGTAGACAAAATATCAAAGGAAATAAAAATTGTTTTATATTAATAATGGGGATTTGTGGCCAAAATTAAATGAAAATGCCTCAAAAAATGTCCAAATAACACAAAAGATGCTCTTATGAGTTGAAAAAAGGCAAAAAATGTAAAAAAATGCCCTAACAAATATGTCTTAAAATACTCAGTTTATCGCATAACATATAAATACTAACGCGGCTATGTTTGTGGCTTACTAGAAAAAATATGCAATTTGATCAAAATCCTAACCCTATTAATAATAATAAAATTTAATAAAATATTGTCGGGAAATTATGAATGCATACAGACACCACTTTGAACAACTCCTATAAGACAGATTAGTACTCGTTATGAAATAAAAATATAATTATTGATCAAAGTTATATGATAAATATGCGGGAGATTACTGATCGATAATGACGTAGTAAATAATGCTCTGTTTGGTATTGAAATTATTTTCTTCATACTCAGAGTCAGTTGAAAACTGGACATAAAAAGAGCTGTGCGTGTCAAAAAAAAAATGTTATGTTTTATTTAACGACGCTCGCAACTGCAGAGGTTATATCAGCGTCGCCGGATGTGCCGGAATTTTGTCCCGCAGGAGTTCTTTTACATGCCAGTAAATCTACTGACATGAGCCTGTCACATTTAAGCACACTTAAATACCATCGACCTGGCCCAGGATCGAACCCGCAACCTCGAGCATAGAAGGCCAGCACTATACCAACTTGCCAACCAGGTCGACACTGTGCGTGTCAATATATTTGAAAAATAGTTATGTAAGAATCTATGGCCCTGGTTGAATCCACTGAAAAAATGATAAGCTCCATTGTAATTTTATTTATGCCCTAGCTTCTCCCATAGATGTGCAAGATATATATTACATTACTAGTTGCACAAGAAAGGTCTGTTTTCTACAGTTTCTCTTTTTTGACATTTTCAGCCTTTCTTATGTTCAGTGCAGTTGAATTTGAACAAAATTGATACTGTGAATTTATAATGAATTCCAACTGAAAATCTCAATATCTCACGAAAGTGATTTCGCCGGTTGATCTGTTAATGCATAACTCTGTCTAATTGAGATATTTTTTTCTGTTCCTGTCAGCTATCAGAGCCAACAGCATCATACTAGCTGTGATATATGTGCTTCTAACGTTGCTGGGTATTCTGCTCATCGTTGGTGCGAAATATGTAAGTATATGCTGAATGAAATGTATAACATTAACTATTACCTGGTAGCTACAAATGTTCTTCGTTGCTGCAAAATATTTTAGCAATTAAGGGCCGTATTCATAGACATTTTTAGCGCGGGCTTTCGGTGGATGATCAGCGTTTTTCGTATTCATAAACCAGTGTTAGCGATAGGATATGATTTGAATTCTTTACTAGTAATCAGTGGATAGCCGGGGCTAGCTTAGCACGCTCGTAGCAAGTGCGCGTGCAGCGAAATGTCTATGAATACCACCCTAAATAACGTATTAATGTAACCAAAACATTATCGTTGAGAAATATACTATAAAAATGAATTTCCACTAAAATAGTGATGCCGATTCTATTATATTGTGCATATAAAAAATTACACTGAAGTATTGTTATGTTTAGATAGCTTGGTCGGTCATAACATTATGCGCAATGAACCAGGAAAGTCCATTTGATATTGAGAAGGAAAAAAGAAAGAAGTGTATTGGTTAGTCGCTGTGCAGTTCACATCTTTTCTTCGTGCAAGTGCGTAGTATACTAACTACTCCAGAAACATTTGTACACTATAGTCGCCTGGAATCTGAAGGCATAGCGGCCGTTAGCTTCGTCTGTAAAACAGAGTGCGCATGCTCGAGCATTCTGCATACATTACTGAATAATTTCAAGGGAAAAATTGTTCCGGGGCCGGGTATCGATCCGGGACCTCTGGTCGAACGTACCAGCGCTCTTTCCAACTGAGCTACCCGGGAACTCTACCCGACACCGTCTCAACTTTTCCCTCTGTATCCACACAACTCGCGTGGGCTGACGAAACGCCAGAGACCCACATCGAGTGCACACATTCTCTGTGTGGCTTGGAATTGTGGTTTTCTGTTAACGTACACAGTGACGTATATATTATGCAAATCTAGTCTTTCAGGTAAGGCTCCCTGTAAAGCAGATTTGAATAATTTCAAGGGCAAAATTGTTCCGGGGCCGGGTATCAAAGCCACACAGAGAATGTGTGCACTCGATGTGGGTCTCTGGCGTTTCGTCAGCCCACGCGAGTTGTGTGGATATAGAGGGAAAAGTTGAGACGATGTCGGGAAGAGTTCCCGGGTAGCTCAGTTGGAAAGAGAGCTGGTACGTTCAACCAGAGGTCCCGGGATCGATACCCGGCCCCGGAACAATTTTTCCCTTGAAATTATTCAAATCTGCTTTACAGGGAGCCTTACCTGAGAGACTAGATTTGCATACATTACTGTTTCAACATTAGAAATTTAATAAAAGTGTAAGGTTCAACGATACAGAAAGCTCCTAATCTATACCGCACAACTTTTTCGCTGTGTAGATTCAAATGGTTTTTCGTGAATCTTCCATGGATTTTCAGCTGATTGTAGTTTTGCGTCTTTAAGAAACTCCACAGAATAAAACATACCTTCATCACACTTGAAAAGGTTGTTAAAATTTTAACGATTTTGTGTCGTAACGTTCTATTTCAAGCTAAATTCAATACCATGGGACAACAATTCACCATTTTCGCTATGATCTTAATTAGTGAATAATTCCAAATTAAAATTAGTTTGCTCAAATTGCCCTACCTTGCATATTGTTTATTGTTTATTGTTAATAAAATAACATGGACAAAAAAACAATCTTAGTTCTTCCCTGAAGGAGTAAAAACCCGTGCTCAGGGAGATATCTAAACACAAAGATAAACACAAAGATAATTTTTTGACACAAAGTGGGTCAAGAAAAAAATTACAGGAATAAATTAAATTTAAAAATACAATTTCAATTTTAACAATTTAAGTCATACAAATACTGTACATATACATATTAAATCAATATATATTCTTTAAAAATTAAATTCCTAACGCTATTTTTGAAATTTCTGATACTAAAATTTTCCAAATTTGGGTATTTATCAATTATTTTATTGTATAACCTTGGACCAAAGTAGGTACCATGGCTCAGAGCTGTGCTTGTGAAACACTTTGGTTCCTCTAGTCGTATAAAATCGGATCTTTTAGTTCCATATTTATGATGATACAATTTGAATTTATTACGATTTTTATGTATGAAGATTAATAAGGCAATATAATAAATCTGTTTAATTTTCAAAACATTAAAATCAGTGAACAAAAGCTCGGATGAGTAATCAATTGGTTTATTAAGGCATATTTTAATTATTCTTTTCTGAATAAGTATTAGTGGAGTGAGATTAGAAATACTTGCATGTCCCCACCCTAAAATTCCATACTGGAGAATGGATTGAAATAAAGCTAAATAAATGAGACGTAAAATATTAATTGGTAAATATGACCGAAGTATAACAAAGATATAAATTGTTTTACGTAATCTATTGCATAAATATGTAATATGTTTATTCCATCGTAAGTGTTGGTCGATTGTAATGCCTAAATACTTAACTTCAGAGGATTCGGTTAATATGTGACATTCACAATTTTGAGAAGAACGATCTGAATGATGAGTGCAGGAGTCTTTTTACTTACGGAAAGTAGGCTATATGTGTGAGGCCAGATTCTTGTCTAATTTCTAAATGATGGGTTGGGAGAAAATAAACCTAATTAATAAGTTATTCTATCGTTGCGCAACGAATGATTAAGGTTAATGGGCCATTTGATTATAGAGCTGTTATCTTTCCGTTAGCAAATTAATTATGTATTATGAACAAGCTAATGTCGCCGACTATAGTCACTTAGGCTACGCAAGCTCCACGAAAGATTATCTCACCATAAATGTCCAATTGAACACAAAATGTCCACAAACCAATCCTTTGATGGCCTAATTCCATGAACCAACATACAGTAACAAATCAATATTTATCACGTTTCACCATTCACACTAGCATTGACAATCAATCCGGTAGATAACTCTGAAAAGTGGCTTATTGTCTTGCAGCATGTAATTATCAGTTACGACCCTAGATGTCTGTACCATCTGTCGGTAGTAGATCGTCTATACGAGCGGTTCCCAACGAGTGGTCAGAGACAAAATTCCTTGAAAACAAAATGCGTTTTCAAACGGTATTTTATATTTAAATCTTTATGCTCCCTGATTTTTCTGAGCTTGTTGGAATAGTTTTTATTTACTTCAGACTCTTGTGACAAAGTTTAACAGGAATAAAGGTCGCCAGAAAGACTTATCTTGAATTGCATATCTTGCGTACCCATAAGACATTTTTAGTTTTTTTAATAATTATATTCTTCAGATTCCAAATTTAACAATGTTCACCGTTCTGGATAAGATTAAATTTCTTATTGGTTATTTTACGATGCTATATCAATTACTATGGTTATCTAGCGTCTGAGTTAGATGAAAGTTTTTTTTTTATTTTTAGTTGGTTATTTAACGACGCTGTATCAACTACTAGGTTTAGATGAAAGTGATAATGCCGGCGAAATGGGTCCAGGGTCTAGCGCCGAAAGTTATCCAGCATTTTCTCTTAATGGGCTGAAGGAAAACCAGGTAACTTGTCCCAACCAGGATTTGAACCCGGGCCCGCTCGTTTCACAGTCAGGCATGCTAACCGTTACTCCAATAAGGTGAACTGGATAAGATTAAAGCAACGAGAAGGATAATATGACATTTTATGATCTTGCCAAGTTGCCGATCGAGAATTCGATTCATTTCTCACTTTCACTGGCTTCCTAGCAACAAATGATTAACCATTGTCCAATATCGTTGGCAATACAAAGAATATCTTAATTCATTGACATCAAAACTAATGAAGTATTTTTCTTCCTACAGTGAAATAAAGAATTGAATGGTACACGGGAAAAACGAACAATGTCGCAATTGGTTTAAGGGTGATGTCGTTATCTAGTTCACTGTATTACTACAAACTTTAGTGTTATTTTTACCAAAAGTGGTAGAGGAGAATTAAAACCACGGATACACTCATCATTTCCTTCATTTCAAGCAGAAAAACCAATAAATTTAGCAGTAATATGCTGAAATAGATCATTATCTCACCCTTAATGGAAAAGTGACATTGTTCGTTTTTCCCGTGTACCCATCAATTGGGTAAAATGCTCCTTCTTAGTGACAGATAATGACTTGGTTGTCAAAGAAAAATAGGGGTTGTTAGAATTATCTTCTGGTTCGAGCTTAAAAATCGTGTTTCCTACGACGACTCTGTTGTAATTTTGGTTGCATGCGCAAAGATGTAACCCAGTGCATTACAACAATTAAAGTCGTTTGCAGTAAAACTATTATGCCGCAATATTGCCGAATTTATCCTATACTTTGAATCACAACACCGTGAACTTGCCTGTAGATTTAGGTTTGTACAGACTTAACTATAGATAAGTTAAAAAAAAACTATTCATAATATAATTTTTTTAATATTGGCTAGTCTTCTGAAGCTACAAATGAGTTGGTAATTATTGCTTTGTACATATTTTTTTCAATATTTAACTAAAAATTACATCACTTTTACGCACTTATCACAACAATTGTTACAAATCATACGAATTTAGAAACTTGATTCTTTACAGTTTAATTATGCATCGTAATGTACAGTCTTGAAGAATTTACAAGAGTGGCGTGATTTGTAACAATTGTGATAAATGCGTAAGAAAAATGTAATTTTGTAGTTAGAAATCGAAAAAAATCTCTACGAAGCAACTGTGGAATTTACAATACATTTTTAGCTTCATAATACGAGTATTAGCTAATTAAAGGAATAATACTCCTGAATAGTTCATTCTTAATTAATTAATTAATTAATTCATTCACTCACTCACTCACTCACTCACTCACTCACTCATTCTGGTGTAGTTAAGGTCATGAGGCCTTCTCTTCCACACCACCAGAAATACAAATACATTATTTGTAACATTCTTTTACCCTTAAAACTAAAGAAAAAAAGCTGTTTTAAAAACAACTTCAATTTAGTGTAACTCTGAAAATATTGAGATAAGATCCGTGTTTATGTAACATTTTTGCTCAAAATGTCTTTGGTAATATGCTCCGTATGTGCTGGTAACTCCTCGTGAATCACCCTATATAATAGGGGCGACTTTCGGTGCTGGACCCCGGACTCATTTCACCGGCATTATCACCTTCATCTCATTCAGACGCTAAATAACCTGAGCTGTTGATAAAGCGTCGTAAAATAACCTACTAAAAATAGGGGCGACGAAAGGAAGGGAGAAATAGAGTTCCTTTATTTATATTCATAATATAATAGGTAAGAGTTGGAACAGAGCAAACGGCATATACAGGGTGTAACAACTTTAATGTTTAGAATTTCTGGAACATGTTCCCTGACACGTTCTACGTCGATTAAACCTAACATACCTATATCCAAAGTTCTATATGTTTGGAGTATTTGTACCCCAAAGTTAAATTTTTAGTTTAATTTTATCGCTGAATACTGAAAGAAGTAACACCAATTTCCAAAAGTGACATGTCTATGTCATTATTTTTATTATTACCATATTACATTTTAATATCAACTTCTTGCGAGTATGAAAGAAGCAGTGCAAAGTTGAAAAAAATGTCCTTAAGATTCCAAACACTGTACTTCTTGAAATTTGCCAATAGGCACGTGAAAATGAAAATACCTGTGCACTAGGAATCCTACGATTTGGGAACCGTGCTTGATATGCCAAAACAACTGCTGTTGCATTGCCATCACACAGTCCATACACATAAACTATGTCGACGTATTCCTGATGTGTGTACACAAAAGGCATGTTTTAATGGTCAAAACTCAATAAAAAGACTAGTCACAATACGGTTTATTTTTCTCACAACTGTTATTTTAAACTGTTGTCTGTTTCGTTTCCTTAGCAACCTAAACAATTTTAATTTAATTTCTCTTAAAAGTAAAATTTCCTTCATTCACTGCTTTTCAAATGTTTCTTATGTATCTCTACTTAGTAATGCCATAAAATAGGCCTTGTATAAACGGTATAATGCTTGGAGCTGCAAGAAGTTCTATTTTTTCCAGCTCTGTTACCTCTGTAACCTCTCAATTTCCGATATAGGTACGTTAGGTTTAATCAACGTAGAATGTGCCAGGGAACATGTTCCAGAAATTCTAAACATTAAAGTTGTTACACCCTGTATAATGACCTAGAAATGATCATGTATTAAGTATTTTCGTTTCGTTGCTAAGGCATTACTTACTATACGTATATTTTTGGATCATTATACACTCAGTTAGACTTGGATTGTCCTAACTCTGACGTATTAGGCCTATGTATAGTAAAATAATAAAGGAACTCTAGGGCGAGAAAAGAGAGAGTGTAAATAAATTACGAAAAATGAGAGAGATAGAAACTAATGCTATATAACAGTAAAGTTATTGATGATTTATTTTAGTAGTCTTAGAGGAAAAACCGCGTATAAGAGTGGAAGTCATTCACACGGGAAATATGACGACTTCAATTTTGCTAGTAGCTTGCAAAGTCGAAAATATTTCAGTATCTCACTCATGCGCCAAACAACTTCGTTTGCTCACACAGATATACTTTCTGTATGTTGTAATAAATTTCTTTGTTTTTCTTCTCACTTTCTTTGTATTTTTTTCTTTCTTCAGTTCTTTACTTTCTTACTAGTTTATCTTTTTCTACTGCCTTTATCACTCTTGAATGAGAAGATCTTATTTGCATATGAAGTTCAGGTTGTTTGAACATTGTATTTCTTCTTTTTCAGAGTAGGCCTTCGTATCTCGTGCCATGGATGATCTACACCTTATTTTTTATATTCATTGTAATAGTTACTAACGTGATCAACACCGTAGCTTATGCCGATACAGGTAATGTGGCGATGGCAATCATATCTGCTGCAGCAGGCATCTTCAACGTTTGTAAGTATATTTTATCCAAAAAAAAATTGTATTAGTCCTACAATTATCTCTAGGTTAAATAATACAGCACGGTCCAGAATAAAGGCTCATTCACAATTAAAAATTAAGCATATATATACGTCTTGATTACACAACTTTTAACACTTCGGAATATGTACGAGTATGATAGAACTTTCTTGTGTTAAATTTTAATGTACCTTGTTAACATGTTTCGACCTATTTTCGGTCATCTTCGGAACTGGTCGTTGTTGGTCTTGGCGCCTCTTGTTTCCTGTGTGGGTGCGTTCGTAGTGTAGAGTCAAAGAGTGTATGCGTTTTGAAATTGAGTTGTGTGTTGAGAATATCGTTGGAGTGTGTTTTCGTGTGTCTGTATATTTCATATTGTTCTATGGTCTTACTAATAAAAACCCTATATACAGACGTTTAACTGTCTTATACAATGAGTAGCTAGTTTATAAGTCGTGTGTAAATTCCTTACTAATAATCACTACATACGTCGTGTATAACAGTATAACTGTTACATAGCTACGTCATAGTTTCGTCATTACTTCGTTACGAAAGGTAATAGAATATCTGAGGTTCTCTATTGCATCCGGTAGGGCGCTCTAGTGTGGCGTGTTAAATATCGATAGTACAACTGGCTCTAATCGATTACCACACTACATTTTGGTCAAAGAGTAGAAGCTACAGCAATATTATTCTAATAATTCTATGATCTTTGGTTTGTTCTTCTGTGGTTACAAGGTAACCGTCATCATAAAATGACAGTCGATACGAACAGCTGTTAGAGGGGCGGCCATTTTTTCGCTATATACAACGCTTAAACAAGGAGTTTCGTGTATATAACTACTGCAAAGCAATTCCCATTGTATAGTTACAGGCTGTTTATACGTCCATAGCTTATTCACGGTTTATTGGTAACGTTTTCTGTCTCAACTCTGCATAAGTCTCGTATAAAAACTATACACTGTTTATTAGTAAGACTGCTAGTGTGTTGAGTTTCTGGCTTCGTGATTGGATGTGCAGTATTTCCATGTCTGTGTTGATGTCTCTATAGGTGTGGTTGGCATTTGCGATGTGTTCTGCATGTGTGGAGGTAATTTTGTTATGGCTGTGATGTGTTCTTTGTAACGTGTTTGAAATTTTCTGCCTGTCTGTCTTATGTAGAAGTTGTTGCAGATGTTACATTTGAGTTTGTATACGCCTGTGTGGTTGTATTTGTTTGTTTGTGTGTTGAAATGTTTTTGTAGAGTGTTATTTGTTCTGTATGCGATGTTGTAGTTTAATTTCTTGAATGAGGTTCCAATTTTATATGTGTTTTTGTTTTCGTATGTTAGTGTGATGTATTTTTTGTGTTCTTGTGTTTGTGTTGTATTCTTCTGTTTTTGTGGTTTTGTTTTGTCTTACGTATTATGTTGTCTATTATGTTAGGGTTGTTTCCGTTTTCTTGTGCTATATATTTGATTGTGTTTAACTCTTCTTTGTAGTCTTGTTGGCTCATTGGTATGTTAAGTAGTCTGTGTACCATTGTTCGGAATGCAGCTTGTTTGTGTTGTGTGGGGTGGTTGGATGTGTTGTGTATGTGTGTTGTTGTTGGTTTTCTGTATACTTTGAATGTGCGTTTGTTGTCTACTTTTGTTATTGTGATGTCTAGAAAATTTATGGATTTGTTGTTTTCAATTTCTAATGTGTAGTGTAGCTTTGGGTGTATTTTGTTTATGTGTTGATATAGGTTTTGAATCTGTCTTTTGTTTCCTTTGTATAGTATTAGTTTGTCATCTACGTATTTGTGCCAATATAGGGAAGTGGAAATGGAAGAATTTATGGAAATTCTAAAACGTTCGAGGTATAAAGCCTATAATAAGAAACACGGGAAAATACTTTATGGCAATTTACTGAATTACATATGAGTAAGGTAAAATAATTTGAACACACTATGCTCAGCTAACCTATTTATGTTTACAATCCTCTATTACTTAAATGTTATAAACGAAGTGTTCAAGTTAATTAATGGCCCTGTTATTACTGTTTTCTCTTTCTGAAATGTAATCTTCTCCCTTCAATATAATACTATAAGCAATTTAGAAAAGATAGATTGTTCAGTGATCTAATTTTTTGTTTGATGTTGTTAATTAATGAATTGTATTCTGTGATATCTTATATCCTTGTGATGGTAAATATCTGGAAAAAAAATATATAATTAAAAAAACAAACAAAAACAAAAGACAAAAAAAAAACAATCTTATATAATAAAAAAACAAAAAACAACAAAAAAAAAAAAAACAAAAAAAAACAATCTTATATAAAAATAAAAAAATGTGCCACATGATTAATCAACAAACAATATAAATAAGTAAATGGTTAAATGAAAAATGTATAAGCAGATAAATAAACAGATAAATCAATTACTTAATCAAAACTAGGACATACATAACTAAACGAACAAATTCATAAATATAAATAAATTAAATGAATAAATAATCATATAAAGTTGTAAATGAATAGTTTAACCAAATAAAAATTGACAATAAAGAAACTAAATACAATAAGGACTCGGTAAAATTGTGGTCTGCCTGAGACTGAAATGAGCGGGGTTGGGGCTCATTTCATTAATTTGAAAAAAAAAAAAATATATATATATATGATGTTGTCTGCGTGTTTGTTGTTATCTTTGTTTAGGATGTATGTCTCTTCTATGTGTCCACACCTGTGGAGTAACGGTTAGCACGTCTGGCCGCGAAACCAGGTGGCCCGGGTTCGATTCCCGGTCGGGGCAAGTTACCTGGTTGAGGTTTTTTCCGGGGTTTTCCCTCAACCCAATATGAGCAAATGCTGGGTAACTTTCGGTGCTGGACCCCGGACTCATTTCACCGGCATTATCACCTTCATCTCATTCAGACGCTAAATAACCTAAGCTGTTGATAAAGCGTCGTAAAATAACCTACTGAAATAAAAAAATAAATCTGTTCTATGTGGTGCAAGAATATTTCTGCTAGTATGCTTGTGATGACCAGTTCCGAAGATGAACGAAAATAGGTCGAAACATGTTAAAAAGGTACGTTAAAATTTAACACAAGAAAGTTCTTATCATATTCCGAAGTTAAAAATTTAATATAACGTAAGCGTTAACTTAAAAATGTAACGTTACGGTAAAATCAAGAAGTCATAGTACCAACATTCACGTTGGGAACATAAACATAACCGCAAAGATACTTGGTAACCATGGAAACATAACAACGACGCCATTTCCTCATATTCTGTCGTATACTTCAGCGCTCCACGATTGTGTTCTGTTTGCAAATCACGTAAGCATGAAAGTTTGGAGTTCGCAAACTTTCATGTTAACGTTTTACGGTAATGTTAATGTCAGTGTTTATGTGAATCATTGTGAATGATCTCATTTGGTAACCTGGCCGCAAACCTCTATGTTTATGTTACGGTTATGTTTAATTTTAATTGTGAATTGGCCTTAACTTATACAGAAGCTAAAAGCAAGAAATATAATTGAGAAATATACCAACCAGCAATGTATAGGCCTACATGTTGTAAAAACTGTCTATGTTTCGTAGCGCTCGTAAAAATTATTCAACATTCAGATATTGGAAAGAAAAAAATCTTCATTTGGTACACATTTTCAAGAGTCCGAGCATTAATATAGAATAATTTCGAGGGAAAAATTGTTCCGGAGCCGGGTATCGAACCCGGGACCTTTGGTTTAACGTACCAACGCTCTACCACAGAGCTACCCGGGAACTCTAACCGACACCGATCCAATTTTTCCCTCTATATCCACAGACATCAAATGGGCTGACAACCGTCAAGCAACCAACTTCGAGTGCACACTAACTCTGTGTGACTTAAATTGTGGTTTTCTGTTAACGAACAGTGACGTGTATTATGCAAATCTTGATTTGCATTAATATAGAAGTCTTTTGTTTAAATCGGGTCCTTGCAGACGGTGACTAACTTGTTGCAAAAACACACCCAGTTCGTGGATCATTTGCTGACTAACGTCCTTTCCAAATTTAATTCCCTGGCTATCCTCCATTGCCTTTTCTTAGGAGAATACAAAATTTTTCCAAACACCATGCCCGTATGCATTGACACAAAAACTGAGGCAGTTCACCTGAATTTACTCACCAAGGCTAATATTATATGCTTTGGTGGTGGATTTTTATGAAATTCCTCCTGATAAAGTTTGCATACTGCTTTCACACTAGCTGTCTGAAACATACTGTATGTCCAACAGCGATCTTAAGATTTTCCGGTAGGTATATGCTGAATAGAATCATTTTCCAGAGGTGCTGTGATCCATTCCAACATTCTGATTTCATTTTGATTTCAAACCACACTGGTGATAATTTCACTACATTAGGTGGCCAACGCGACCAGATTTTCCGATGGGTCATTGGTACTAACGTACAAACCAATTTTAATGAAAAATAATTAAAACTCTATGGTTGTGGCACCTCAGAATATTCAATTCGAGATGTATTTTTTTTTGTGGAACGACAGTATCATTATAAACACCTTAAACACTCAAGTTTATTAAAATGCAAGAAAATAAAAAAGTGATAAAATAATAAAAGAATAAAATTTTTGTAATATTTTAAAATTTTAAGGTCATTGTGGGACCTGAAGATAGCATGCGATCACAGTCTACTATATACAGTCACGAAGCTTCGGTTTTGAGGGTGCTAGAAACAATAGACTGTGACGGTACTATTTTGCATTGCCTGTAATGAGGCGATATTAGCAATCCTAGTGGTGAGCAAGTATCTAATGTTCGCATTTTTACTACGTATTGAGCTTCGCGACTGTATATACTAGACTGTGGTAATGCTGTGAATGAATGTTGATGCCATAAGGTCACACACATGGGTACTCGTATCTCTATTGGCTCGCTCTCACAGCACAAACAATAACATTGATACACATATGTTTATACTATCCTAGTTACAAAATTAGATCACTGGTAATCTCCTGGTCTTTTAATCTCTCCATACAGGAAATAACAAATGCAGGAGAGCGCATGGTTTTTAAACTGACGTTATAACGATAATATTATCTATCTACTTCGCTCCAATAGATGACGCAATAGTAAGCACATTCCTTTCACGGTTGATCTGGTTGGAGAACAGTATATGTATTACTGATTTGTTGTGAATATGATTTCGGTGATGAATGAGGCCGGTGATATTCAGGGATGTTGTGGCACGAATTTCCTGGCATTTGCCTTATGGTTGTGGGAAAATACTGAAAAACCTCAACCAGGAAATTCAATCCGATCGGAAATCGAACCCGGGCTCTCTGCGTAAGAGACCGGAATGCTGACTCCTACACCACAGAGGTGATGAAATTTGCTTGTTTTTATTTTGTTTTCGAGATAAAATGGTTTTATATTAAACTTTTCATAGCGTGTTTTGGGAAAGCTATTGATTTGATTCCCAATATGCTCAGTCAATTTGAAAGAGCAATGTTTGATGGCAATACAGGATTGAAATTATTTTAGCTATGTGCTTTCAATGTGCAGTAATTTGAAACGAACAAATATAAATTTTCGTTCTGGAAAGGAATTTTAAAATGTTACATTGTTTGTATCAAATTTCTGCACATTTAAAACACATAGCTAAAATAATTTCAATCCTTAGTTACACAATGCAGAACTGCACGCATTGTGTTCTTCACCTGGCATAATTGGGAACATTAAATCCAGACGTTTGAGATGGGCAGGGCATGTAGTACGTATGGGCGAATCCAGAAATGCATATAGAGTGTTAGTTGGAAGGCCGGAAGGAAAAAGACATTTGGGGAGGCCGAGACGTAGATGGGAGGATAATATTAAAATGGATTTGAGGGGGGTGGAATATGATGATAGAGACTGGATTAATGTTGTACAGGACAGGGATCGATGGCGGGCTTACGTGAGGGCGGCAATGAACCTCCGAGTTCCTTAAAAGCCGTAAGTAAATAAGTAAGTCAGTGGGATGATTTAGTTATGTTTAAAATTTCCAAAATAGATACTGGTAGAAAACTTGTTACATAAAACTTTTATTTACAGTCTAGTTTTATAGGTTCTGTAGGCACATAAAGAATGACGTTTTTTTTTGTAACAGTAGATGGTTTGTATCGATTGCTCGTTGGAGCAGCTCGTAACCATGCTCTTCAATCACGTGTTAATGGACGTCAAACAGGTGTCACTACAAATTGCAGCATTCATAACACAACTCCATTTCTGTTCGAAATCGCCCTACTTCACATTAATGGTGGACCCAACCTTGACCCCTATACAAAACAAATCTTGTTACGTCATTATCATCTACGAAGTCCTAAATGGAAACTGTCTCCATTCTCTAACAATTAATATGTCGATGATCAAAAGATTCCTTCACTAGTATTGGTTTGGTAATTAAGTTTGGGGCCCACGAATTTGAATTTATAACCTTTGCTAATACATGAAATTGATTTATTATTATTATTATTATTATTATTATTATTATTATTATTATTATTATTATTATTATTATTATTATTATTATGTAAATGAATTATGAAAACTAACAAAATAAAACGGTATCTTACGAAGTACTGCAAAATATGAAATCTGGGGTTTGAATTAACTGTTTAGACTTACAATGAATACATACCGAGCTTTCATTTCAAAACTTTCCACCCTAAGTAACTATATATTTCAATTAAATTTAATTGAACTAAAAACACGTAAATTTAGATATTGAAGGGAAGTTTAAAAACAGTGTTAGACCTAATTGCATTCCTTTGGACCTTCAAATGTTACCCCTATATTGTTTGCTGTTTAGTCAACTGTCCTAAAACAAGTCTGAACTTCACAAGTGATACGAACAAGACAAAACTTCTGTGGCAACTAGGCTAGGAGATAATGGGGCAGGGTGGCCAGTTCCTTTCCCCTCCATTGCATACATCGCCGACTAGCTACATATTACACTAATCAGACTTCAGATGCATACAAAAATTGTTCTTCCTCTGAGAAGTGAGATGTACTGCCTGATAATAAGATATGTGCCTATCAGCCAGAACCTCAACCAGAGGTAACAGTATTCATTTGTTATATTTTTTATTTTAGTAAGTTATTTTACGATGCTTTATCAATGTCTTTGGTTATTTAGCATCTGAATGAGATGAAGGTGATAATGTCGGTGAAATGAGTCCGGGGTCCAGCACCGAAAGTTACCCAGCATTTGCTCATATTGGGTTGAGGGAAAACCCCCGGAAAAAAACCTCAACCAGGTAACTTTCCCCGAATGGGAATCGAACCCGGGCCACCTGGTTTCGCGGCCAGACGCGCTGACCGTTACTCCACAGGTGTGGACTTCAGTTGTTATACATCTTATTCATTTGTTTCATGTAATTTGTTTTCTATCGTCGTCTGGCAACCTAGATTGTCGTTATTGTTGATTAGAGCTGAAGATAATAAAACTAGAAAGACTATTGTTGATTACAGGTTATTTCAGGTAGTAACACAAACTAATATTAAGGAATATTATGGTTGTGTATTCTAGTATTATTCTTTAAAAATTTCAGGTAGGATAAGGGAATAAAAAAAGCTGAAGTAGCCACCGACATAACTCAGTCGAATAAGGCGCTTGCCTGCTGATCCGAAGTTGCGCTCGGGTGCAGGTTCGATTCCCGTTTAGGCTGATTACCTGGTTGGGTATTTTCCGAGTTTTTCCCCAACCGTAAGGCGAATGTCAGGTAATCTACGGGGAATCCTCGGCCTCATCTCGCCAAATACCATCTCGCTATCACCAATCCCATCAACTGTAAATAACTTACTAGTTGATACAGCGTCGATATATAATCAACTAAAAAAGCCGAAGTTTGGATTTACGTTGTTTATGTATGCTTTTAATACTATGGCAATGCTATGTAGAGGAGTTCCGAAATAGGCTGTATTACTGTCTAGCCAGGAATGGAGCACATTTTAACATTTAATTTAGTAGATTTAATTAATTAAATTTACGAAATTGCCCAAAATAAAGTGTGTTTTCATCCTACAACCAACTGACAGTAACAACAATTCAGGTTTCCAAGCGACGATAGAAAACAAAAGATGTGAAACAAATGAATTAGATGTATAAACAATTGAATTATAAAGTATGAAAATATAGGAAATGAACCTGTGTTGGAAAGAGTGGGTGAAGAAAGAATGATACTGAAACTGATCAGGAAGAGGAAAAGGAATTGGTTGGGTCACTGGCTGCGAAGTAACTGCGTACTGAAAGATGCACTGGAAGGAATGGTGAACGGGAGAAGAATTCGGGGCAGAAGAAGATATCAGATGATAGACGACATTAAGATATGTGGATCATATGCGAAGACAAAGAGAAAGGCAGAAAATAGGAAAGATTGGAGAAAGCGGGGTTTGCAATGAAAGATCTGCCCTTGGGCAGAACACTAAATGAATTAATGAATATAGGGGTGCCATTTGAAATTTTCAAAAGGGTTAGAGAATAAAACCTAAAATTAACACTGGCTTTAATCATCCCCCCTCAATATCTAAATTGATGTTTTTTTTTGTTTCAATTAAACTTAATTGAAAGAAATAGTTATTTAGTCTGGGAAGTTTCGAAGTGGAAGTCCTATGTAGTGGTCGATGCCGCTGGCTGATAGAACGCGATGTACCTACCTATCGCTTCGTCTACTCCTCCCATTTGTACTCGTGGTACCTTGACCTACGATTGGTTACCAACGACAACCACTATAAACCGTATATAGCAGCAGGGACAGCCACTTGGACGTGTTGGGGTGATCGATAGAAACGCATTCTAAGTAAGAAGTGTATAGAAATTATTCTCATTCAGAGTTCGGAGTTCGTAAACAGTCGACCGTGTGGAGAGAGAAGGGCATGTGGGATCAGGCTGGCTTCATTCAGGTGTGTAAATACTGGATTACTGTGCGGAATGTTTATAATTTTGAATGTCGATCGTGATGTAGCATGAATGTCAATGTGATGTGCTGTGTTGTTTCGACTGGAGGCACTCCACGTCTTGTGACCGTATAATTTCCAGGTTCCTGCTGGAACCGATATTTTGTGTACTCTCAGCCAGGATTTTCCTTGCTGATATTCTGCTAGAGAACATGACTGACAAAGAAAAAAAAGTCTTTTTTTGTTTTCTCAGTAGGCTAAATATGAAACATAAAACGATTGTAATGTGATGTTTTAATTAAATATTTTTTGATATGAATATAATTCAACCACAGTCTAATATATACAGTCACGAAGCTCAATACTTACTAAATTTGCAAACATAGACAGTTGAAATATGCATCCATAGATAGTTGCTAACCATCAGGATCGCTACTATCGCCTCAGCACAGACCCTTTCCCCAGCAGACGATAAAATGTATTGTACTTTCGATATCGTATTCTTTTGAAAAAATTAACACCTTCCTTCCACTATTGAAGCTAAGTTTTATTTAGCGTAATGTGTCCATAAGTTCCGTTTACTACTTGTTGCATAATATGTTGCAGAAATAATTACAAAGCTGTGTTATTTTAATGTGAAGAGAATTTTACGTGTTAACATAATCTGTTCACATCAGCATTTTAAGTTTAGATGGAAGCTATTTTGAGGTTCAATAAAAACGAATTTATATTGTGATTTTAATTTAGCACATCTACCTTCCTTAATTGTAGACAGAAAATTTACCATACCACTTCTATGAAATTAGTGTACGTATGATTGTGTTACTTCGTCTCTTAGGTAGTAGATAAATACAATAATTCAGTACTCAATTGTAGTACTAAAATACAGAGAAATAGAATGTGATGGGTGTCATACATGACATTATTTTTAATTATACTGTATAATTGCGAATATAGGAAAATAAGTTAAATATAGTAAACATAACCTATAATTTCCATATGACATAACATACATATGTAGTGGCAGGGCATTGGAGACCACTAAAATTAGACAGAAAGGGGCAACTGGTACAGTAAACATAACCTATAATTTCAACATATCTAAATATTCGTACGGGGAGCGACGCTGATATAACCTCTGCAGTTGCGAGCGTCGTTAAATAAAACATTTTTTATTCGTACGGTGCAACTGAAAATTATTGAATCGTGCATAAATGAATGTACAAGACTTTTACAACATTTAATCGAAATAGAGGCAGGTATGGTATTACACATACGAACAGCGTAATTTTCACACAAAAAATAATATTACACCTTAACTCGCAAGGAATTATGTCTGAAGTGTCTCCTAATCATTGTTTTAAATTTTATTAATGCAATTACACTACATTTTAGAGAAATATATGTTACTCTTTATGCATTCCTATTAATTTATGTGGTTGAAACGCCGCCCTTCGTGATCGGGTTAAGCGAGTCACATGGTCTGCCTTACGGCCTTTATTACATCACGATGGCAGTGACTGTCTATTGTTCCTAGTACTCACAGCGCTCCAAGCGGCTAGCAACTATCGCGAGAAATGCAAAAATCATCCCAAGCTTCGTGACTGTATATAGTAGACTGTGATTCAACAGTGTGATCCCAAAGCTCGCAGAGTCCATTTGGCCATTTTTATGATTTAGGGTACGTACACATTGATTGGAGCGACGATAAACGATAAAAGAAGCAGCGATGCTATATCAGAGAGAATTGAAGCATGCATTGTCATTGAGGTGTGCATATTGGAGTAACGATAAAAGCGAAGATACACGATAAAAGCGACGAAAAAGAAAAATTCCATTTCCTTCGCTCTTCTCGTTCATATGATCTCTGATTAAGATAATATTAATCTGTGTAATGACCGACGATTGTCAATATATCCGAATATTAATCGATTTATTATTATTTTGGCATATTAAATTAATTATCATGGATATTGACAAATTGATCAGTTGTGTATTTATTCGTGATACGTTGTGAGATCACAAGAACCAATCACATCACAATGATTTTATACTAGCTTTGGGATGAGAAACGGGTTCAATTTTGTGCGTATTAACCTGGAACCTAGCAGCCGATATTTTCTATATATCTTCTTTCATTAAGTCGATGTATAGAATATCTTCTACTGATAAATCAAAATGTTCGCTTCCCGCGTCCTCGTTGCTCCGATATGAACACTTGATTCTTTGATAATACCAAAGCGTCGCTAGGTCGTTTCTTTTATCGTTTATCGTTGCTCCAACGTGTACGTAGCCTAATACATATAGACTATTATATGATATGTATAGGCTACCTCTGATTTTTAGGTACTTAAAAACTAACTTTTAGGCACCTAAATAGGCCCTGAATTTATTAAAATAGACACTATAACATAGATTTAGGCACCTAAAAGTACCATTTCAAGCAGCTGAAAGTACTATTTTATGCAGCTAAAATGTAATTTCTATCCACATAAACTACAGTAACTACAAAAATGCAATTAATTAGTGAGTATTAAGCATTAAGGTATACAGTGACAAAAAACGGTAAAATATATTACGATTAGAAACTTTATTTTTAAGTCTTGAATTATGAATACCGGTACGTAATTTTTAATGAATTCATCGGTCTCATTGCTCTAAGGCTGCTAATACATAAGTGTTCATATTGCAATTAATTAATTTACCAATGAATTTACAATTAATACATTATTTATAATTGACATTGCAATATATAACAACTCTTTTTTCTTACTTTCTATTGTGAAACTTTGCCTTTTCTTAGGCAGAACCATTTTATAAGCTAAAAAAATTCTTCCCAATGTTACAGAAGTGATGGATGCATATTTAAATCTAGCAATATTTGCCATGTTGGTTTCTTTAGGCAGAACTACATCCTCCCGATTCATCACATTCCAACTGTTTGCTTAAGTGTTCAACAATACCAGACACCTTCTAGGAATTTCTTCATTCCTACAACCAAACCATTACAGGATATTTGAACCATACCCACCCCATGAAATTCAAATCTCTTCCTTTCACTGCTACACGAAAACTTAAAAATATATACGTAATAAATAGAAATAGGCTATTTTAGGCTGTAAAACCTTAAAAATAGGTCTCAATGGGCAAAATAGGCATTTTTAGGTACGAAAAATCGCTTTCAAATATCCATATTTTATATAAAATGTGAAGATATTCAATTACTTTTAGATTATTTCTACAGAAAAAATAGGAATTTAAACTAATATCGTCCACACCTGTGGAGTAACGGTTAGCGCGTCTGGCCGCGAAATCAGGTGGCCCGGGTTCGATTCCCGGTCGGGGCAAGTTACCTGGTTGAGGTTTTTTCCGGGGTTTTCCCTCAACCCAATACGAGCAAATGCTGGGTAACTTTCGGTGCTGGACCCCGGACTCATTTCACCGGCATTATCACCTTCATCTCATTCAGACGCTAAATAACCTAAGCTGTTGATAAAGCGTCGTAAAATAACCTACTAAAATAAAAAATAAATTAAACTAATATCCGAGGTATAATGATAAGATTCCTATGTGTGACACCTCTATCACTATATTTTAAGCTTGTTTTCTTCCAAAAACAACGCCAATCCTTGTGTAAAAGTTTGTGTTATTGTTTATGTCATTTTAAAACTCGCTCAATTCGTAGATCGGTGGATAAAAAAATAACCCAGTCTTTTCATAAAAATGGACTTAACGCGTATTGGAATCACACTCTTCAATTATATAGCTACATCTTTGCAACATCTCTGATTCCGAAAAAGTAACTTTCACTATTATTATAATGGTACGTGCTGTAAACTATTTTGTATCGCGCCCTATCCTATGAAAGATTAATCCAGTCTCTATCGTCATATCTCACCTCCCGCCCATCGACGTCTCGGCCTTCCCAAAGGTATTTTTCCCTCCGGGCATCCAACTAACACTCTATATGCATTTTCGATCTGAATTTTCGTGTAGTGCTCTTATTAATGTTGTAAAATAAAAGTATATACATAATTTAAAATCAATTCATATTAAAAAATAACGTGAACATGTTATAAAGTAGTACGTACGCGTTTAAAAAAAAACCAATCTCAGGAAAATAGCTTTCCACCTTGCCATTGTATTGTATTTATTAACATTCCATGGTATTCATACATTGCTTTTCAGGTAGAATATGGAACAAGTCAAAAAACTTAATAATACTATAAAGTCTTAATTGAACATTAAATCCAGACGTTTGAGATGGGCAAGGCATGTAGCACGTACGGGCGAATCCAGAAATGCATATAGAGTGTTAATTGGGAGGCCGGAGGGAAAAAGACCTTTGGGGAGGCTGAGACGTAGGTGGGAGGATAATATTAAAATGGATTTGAGGGAGGCGGGAAATGATGTTAGGAACTGGAATCTTGCTCAGGATAGGGACCGATGGCGGGCTTATGTGAGGGCGGCAATGAACCTCCGGGTTCCTTAAAAGCCAGTAAGTAAGTATAAAATCTTAATTTATGGTCACAGTGTAGTATATACAGAGGAGGTTTACAATATAGTCTACTAGAACAACACAAAATTCTAGTATGAATTTCATGAAGTGTTGTTTGCTAAAGTCCTCGGAAAACGATACAATTTCGTATCAGCATTTATTTTGTATCCCCGTGTACTAAGGTTCGGCTTATCTCTGCTTAACTTAGCCGCGAGCTGAGTGAGAGAGTTAGTGGCTACGGTTAGGGGATAGTTATTTTTGAAGGAAAGATTATCGTTGAATGTGTTTATAAACATAATGACATTGCCATTAATTGCTATAAAGTGAAATGTATAGGGGTCTACTGTCGAAAGCAATACATAGTTCAATAAGTGCAATTAAAATAGCATAAAATAAGATACAAATATTAAGACAGAGGTATTTAATTTGTTCATAAAACCTAAAATTCATAAACAGAATAGAATGGATTATCCAACAAGCATAAATAGAGATTTCGGGAAAAGTTACTATACTTGATTTTTTTTTTTTTTTTTTTAAGATGGGCCATGACAGGAGCGTTGCGATCGGAAAAACAACTGAATGTCACATAGCGTGGTAGGCCTGTTGCTATGATAACAACGGTTGAGTTGCCAAACTTATAGTCCCGTCGCTCTTATTTCCGGCAGCCAATCACGTTTCAGGTCGCTACATTTAAACGTGTGCGTCTTGTCATTCGCTATTGATGATGTAATGAATTTCCTATGGCTCAATAAATACTTAATATAATCGCCCGCCATTTTGGCTCTTTCGTTGGCGTTCGCAGAAATCACACGAGGACGTTATTTTCCGCTCAATTATTTGCTCAGTTACAGTGCGTTTGATTTATTATCATAGGAGCTACAACATGATAATGTTTAAAGATAATGTTTAAAGGTGAAGCAAATAGGTTCCTCATCTGGTAGCTCGGCAACGAAAGAACAAAAATGGCGAATGATACTACCTACCTAGACTTTATAGAGCCTTCACTTCCTAAGACGTAAGCAAAGGGGAGGAGTCACACCGGAAATAACAGCGACACGACTTTTTTTTTTTTATAGTTTACACGTGGCGAGTGCTTAATAGCTCTCTTGGCGACATTTATTGTGCACACAATGTTAGCATTGGTACGTTTCGTGTTTGATTCTCTGTCGATTTTTGTATTCTTTTCTTACCTTCGCGTCAATTGTCAATGAAAGTTTTAACGTCAGTCATCTTAACGACAACTGCTATCTTTCATCAGCTGGCAGCGTGGTAGTCCATATTGGCAACATAGCACTCTAGTTACAAGCTCGGCCGCTTAACTGTCATGTCCCATCTTTCAAAAAAACAAGTATAGCTTGTACAACTTGTGGGCTATATTAACAACGAATGACATTAACTACAAGATAAAAGAAATAGTCTTTATTAAGCACAATGTGTGCAACTTTCAGCCATTTTTTATTTATTCTGGAGGCCTGGCTAGGGACCTCGCAGAGTGAGGATGGTTGTGAAGTATTGGTGGAGTGATGTTGTTAATGTGAGAGGAAACTGGAGAACCTCGATAGAAACCCTCCACGCCAGCTTATATAATAATAATAATAATAATAATGATAATGATAATGATAATAATGATAATAATAATGATAATAATAATGATAATGATAATCCGTGGCGCTACAGCCCGTGAAGGGCCTAGACCGACCAGCCGGCTGCTGGTCTCACGCCCACATGCCGAAGTAGAGGTGGACGATCATCCAACCAGAATGGAGGTATCGTATGGTTAGCACGATGATCTTCCCAGCCGTCACAGCTGGCATTCGCAACCTGATTTCGCTACCTATCGTAGCTCCCCAAGTGCATCACGATGCTGGGTGGGCACCGGTCCCATACACTGGCCGAAATTTCATGAGAATTTCTTCCCCCATGAGGACTCGAACCAGCGCGCATTCCGTAACGCGAGTCCTAGGCAGGATGCCTTAGACCACGACGCCACGGCGCGGGACCCACGCCAGCTTAGTCTACCCTAAATTAATTCATGCCCCAGACTGCCATCGAACCAGGTCACTACGGTAACTAAAGAATAATTAAACTTGTATAGAGGAAATTACCCACATTCTAATTTCTTAGAAATCTTGTTTTTTTTTTTCTGCTCAGTTTTATTTTGGGTGTGGAGCTTTTCTCATTTTAATTTGACCTATATGCGGAAGCTTAAACTACAATAGTTGAAGTATGAGTAGAAAAGGAATTGATTATTGCTGTCATAATATCTTTGCTTCCTCCCCACACCCATAGGACTATTTATATTTACACTAAGTAAGAGCTCGTTGCTACGTTGAGTTCGAAGGTGTTTTGTTCTTGTCGAAAAGCGACAGATGCTGTTTATACATGCAAGCACATCGATTTGTACGCGTGGATTCCCGGGACTGAAACACGTGGGAGTAGGCTACTTTTGCTTTTGAGAAATGAGCCTAATGAATCGACACAATCCCATTCAATACACGAACGGTACATGCGGATTCAATAGTGTTGCCAGTTGATCGCAGGACTTTTTCCCCTTCACGGTGGTTGAAATGACTCGTCCTAACATAGAATTTCCCGCCAACAAGACAAAATAAAACTTTTCCTGTTGCGAAGTCAACTCGCGCCACGCAGCCATATTCGTCTACCAGTCTTATTTGACGCAAAGTAAATACACTCCCAACCACGCTATAATTTATTTATATACTTTTATTTATTTACTAGCCGTACCCGTGCGCTCCGCTGCACCTGTTAGAAATAAATATAAAGTAATTACATAATTAAAATAGGACGTTTGATCTAGGGAACGTTCGTGTTTCATAGAAGGATAAATCGTTTAGTATGTTACTTAATTTAAATTGTATTTAAATAATTAAAATGCGGTCATTTTGGTCCAGAGAGCAATCATTTGGTGTAATGACAATTCCTTTAACATGTTTCTTAATTGTTTTTACATGCAACCATAGTTTAATGAAGATTGGCATACAGTATAATTTAGTTTTAATGTTATACTTTATATTACTTGCTATATGTTTCAGAAGTTACTGTAATAACATTGTAGGATTATGTCCATCTAGAGAAACTACACTTTCCAATGGTGAAATAATAATTAAACAATTAATTAGCTTCTGATATTACTTCATACAAGCACAGAAACATTCTCTGTAGGCTATGTTTAATAGCTATCGATTGTTGTTGTCCAAGGCCCCTTATAGACGAAGTCATTTGTTTTTATTTCAGTACAGCGCCTTAGATGGCATTGTTATTGTAATTTTAAAACTCATTTATCTCATTAAATATCAGTCTTATCAAAATTTTGTATAGAATAAAACTTATCGGAAATTATTTTTAAAGAAACTTTTGTTATGTAACATTTTTCATGAGAATTAATAATAAGGAAGATATTTCGATTTATTTAATTCAAGCCCCCTTATAACCCCCCTTTTAAATAAAGTATTTTGAATGCCATATAGCCTAAAATCTAAGCTACAACGAACTTAATTTATATTCCAATTTTCATATAAATCGGTTCAGCCATTATCGCGTGAAAAGGTAAGAAACATACAGACAGACAGACAGACAGACAAAAATGTCAAAAAAGCGATTTTCGGTTTCAGGGTGGTTAATTATATATGTTAGGACCAATTATTTTTGGAAAATCGAAAATTACCAGAAAAATTTCGGCTACAGATTTATTATTATTATAGATTTATTTAGTAGATTTGTTTCTACTGGTAGAGTTAAGGCCACAAAGCTGTTTACTGAAGTGATCTCTCAAAACTACTTTCTCTTTCTATCTCTTTGCCCTTTTATGTCATCATCATCATCATCATCATCATCATCATCATCATCATCATCATCATCATCATCATCATTATCTTCAGATTTTCCGACAGTAACTTTGAAATACTTGCATTTTTTTTTTCGTTTCGATGTTGGTACTTATTATGCATGCACATTGTTGAAGTGATCCTTAGTTTAGAGTATATTATTATGATGTACCGAAGTACATAGATATTTCCGTGCAGATATTCTGCGTCATCATATGATGAAAGATGAGTGGAACAGAGAAAAATTCTCTCCGGCACCGGGATTTGAACCCGGGTTTTCAGCTTTACGTGCTGACGCTCTATCCACTAAGCCACACCGGATTCCCATCCCGATGTCAGATTGAATATTCTCAGTCTAAGTTCCGCCTCTTGGGTTCCCTCTAGTGACCTACCCTCATGCACTGCGTTATAGATGTATGACAATGGCACAACGTCCATAAACTGAGAGGATTCAATCCGAAATCGGGATGGGAATCCGGTGTGGCTTAGTGGATAGAGCGTCAGCACGTAGAGCTGAAAACCCGGGTTCAAATCATGGTGCCGGAGAGAATTTTTCTCTGTCCCACTCATCTTTCATCTTAGTTCAGAGGCTAATAAGAAGCGATCAGAAGTGTCTGTAGGGTTGGTCAATAATGATATTTATTTATTTTATTATTTGAATGATAGATTAATAATTATACTTACTCCACAGAACATGTCATTACTGTTATTATACAGTGTGTCCCATAAGTCTGGAACCATAGGCCAAATCCTTGAAATACTATTTCTTCTTCTTTAATGGTAGGCTACGTCTGACGTTGAGTGATGTCGTTAAATGAAGAGGAACGCATTCAAGCGATCCTGTTTATTGGCACGAGCGCCGATTACACACAATTGCATGAAAAATTTCGTTAAAAATTCCGAGAGATGTGGCAGACAAACTGTTCAATGGACCATGATAACGTCAACAGGCAATCAGACAATACGTTTTCTCACATAACTCTGTGAAATCGGCGCTGTCCAAGCTTCTGTGTTATTGCGATTGCCAATTAAGATGATCACTTGAATATCATTTCTCTTTGCTTAACGAAATCACTCTAGCTACAGAAGTATTTTTAAAGAAGAAGAAACAGTATTTAAGAGATTTGGCCTGTGGTTTCAGACTTGTGGAACACTCTGTATTATATCGTTTCATCCCAAACCACAGCTGAACTAACAGACTGCAATAACATTCTAAGCTTTTTTCCCTATATCTTTTACTTATCGTTGATACAGAATTTCCAGTTTTTAAATAAAACATTACTCTTTTCCCGTCCAGTCCTCAAAATAGGCAACATTTTCCACGTCCACGGAAATTTCTACCATCTGATAACTCTGAGATGCATTAGTTTTCTTGGATATGTACTTCCTCATTGTTCGTGTAACATTTCAATTAAAATAGAGTCCATTGCTGAGGAGTGACGGTTAGTATGTCTGACCGTGAAATCAGCGGGCCCCGGTTCAAATCCTAGTTGAGGTTTTTTCAGGGATTTTCCCACAACCCATTAAGAGTAAATGCTGATAACTTTCGGCGCTGGACCCTGGACTCATTTCGCAGCCATTATCACCTTCATTTCACACAGACGCCAAAAACAACCATCGCAGTCGGTAAAGCGTTGAAAAAAATGAATTGAAATGGACTACACCATAGAGGTTTTAAAGTTGTCTATGGTAGCAATCTTCATTCGCGAAGTTACAACATTCCCAATGCCGGGGTCCTCTGCCTACTATAATCCTAACCCTAGTTCAGTAGTACTAGCTATTTTATTTAATGCCGCTTTCAGCTGCAAATTTTATTCGACATGGCTGTTAAATGACCGACGAATTGTGTCTGCAGCCTTTATCACGGACAAGGTTTATTTTATATACCGTAACTGTACAACACGGGTGATCCAGCTTTATTTGTCTCCCTGAGGATTTTTATCACTCTCAAAAATCCATCGCTCTCAGCCGGATTTCAACCAGCGACCGTACGATCCAGAAGCCGCATTGTAACTGTAAGATCATAGAGGGCGACAGTCCCAGTGCTGTATAACGAACAGTCCCATCATCAATGTCACATTTATCTACTCCTTTACTGGTCGAAAAGTAATACATTTTTGATAAGCTACGAAGAAATCGTTAGATACAAATAGATTAAATACACCGGGGACCAAATGACCAAGGGAACTATATATATATATATATATATATATTCTTCTTATACAGGATGTTTCCGAGGTGGTGTTACAAACTTTCAGGGATGATGGTGAAGGACACATGTATCAATTTGAGATAAGGAATCCTGGTCCGGAAATGACCGAGTTGAAAGTTACAACCAAAAATAGTTCTGTGGAAATGAAATAATTTTATTCCTCTGTACACCTTATTTATGTGTATTTATCTGTGCAGCTTACACATACTGTATTATTCATCTGACGTTGTTTACGTTGTATAGTTACAGTATTCCATTCAGTGCGCTGTCTGAGGGGTGGGGACAGGAAACTACACTAAAGCAATGCAGATAGCGTAATGTGTAACGGACATGGTCGGTCCTGATATGCACGTCTGTAGACAGCAGTGTATGTGTACAAGTTGCAGTGTCCAGTAGATCAGTCCTAGTGAAATGGAGGAGTACACAAGAGCGGAATAAGCAGACCTGATTTTCGAATACGGATGAGCCAATGGGAACAGTAGACAAGCTCACAGATTGTATCGGGGCAAGTACCCACGTAGGAGACATCCGGCTCATACCATTTTTCCACGACTGTTCCAGAAGTTAAGGGAAGGAGGGCACGTGGTGCGAAATTACAATTCCATTTCCACACAACTATTTTTGCTTATAACTTTCGACTCGGTCATTTCCGGACCAGGGTTCCGTATCTCAAATTGATACATATGCCCTTCTCCATCATCCTTGAGAGTTTGTAACACCACCTCGGAAACACTCTGTATAGGGTGAGCAGATTCACAGCGATAAAAAAGAGGACAGTGTTCGAAAAAAGAGGACAGAAAATATGTACTTAGATTTAGGCTTAGGCCTATATTATACTTTAATTTACATCAATATCTATTTTCTTACAATATATTTAAAGTACAGATTTAGGCTTATATCATAATTAAAAGTATATTAATATCTATTTTATTACAAAATAATTATGATAAAACTTAATAACAATGATTTTACAGTTAGCTACATATCAAAGTCAAGGGAACTATAATTATTATTGAAGAGGACAGAAAATATCTATTTAGACTTACATTCGCACCTCGATCTCTCAATTTATTAGCACCTGTAAGCAACGACCATAACAAGGAGGAGCAAAGAGAGTTATGATTGTCGGCAAAGAGTATAGGCCTATATATATTCCATCGATGCTGCTGCCACCTACAGGCAAATTAGTTGTAAAAGGCTTTAAATCAGATAATTTCAAAATATCAGGCATACAAGTTACGGAAAGCAGGACGCCCGTCTGATCGGTCATCCTATTCTTATACGAAAACGATCAATCGTAGTAATTGTTGCGGGAATTACGTCACTGTCGTCAGTTCTACCGCATTGTTGTATTATTCAGGCCGCGTTCATTATTCAGCTTGATTCACGAAGTTTTCTCACAGTTACGTGGTTTATTGCGGAGGTCGTTTAAGTAAAATATTCCTGTGGACAAGTATCGATTTCCTAACCATTACGGTGTTCTAGCGCAATAATTAATAATAGATCCCTATTAGAAACAACAACAACCAAATTTCTTGGCTTAAAAATCGATAATGTGTTAAATTGGAAAAATCATATTACAGAAATTACCCCCAAACTAAATTCAGCTTGTTTTGCTATTAGATCTATGCAAAAGATAGTAAATATCAATACCTTAAAAACAATATACTTTGCATACTTCCACTCGATAATGAGTTTTGGAATAATATTCTGGGGAAATTCCACAGATAGTAACAATATATTTATATTACAAAAAAGAGTAATTATAATAATAGTAGGTGCCAAATCTAGGGAATCGTGTAGGACTATTTTTAAAAACTACAAATAATGCCCATGGCTTGTCAGTATATTTTTTCATTAATAATCTTCCTCGTATGTAATCGTGAAAACTTTGTAACTAATTCAACAGTTCATAGCATAAATACATGTCAAAAATGACTTTCATACTCCATCAGCAAGTCTATCGTGCTATCAAAAAGGAGTGCGTTATATGGCAGTAAAAATTTTTAATAGCCTCCCTGTGTATATAAAAAATGAAACTCAAAACATAAAATTATTTAGGGCCAAATTAAAGAAGTACCTAATTTCTCACGCCTTCTATTCTGTAGGTGAATTCATGACATTCAATAACACTTCATGAAATTGATACTAAAACTATGTGTTGTACTAGTAGACTATATTGTAAATCTCGTCTGTATATATTTCATCTAGACTGTGACTATAAATTAAGACTTTATAATAGTATTAAGTTTTTTGACTTGTTCCATATTCTAGCTGTAAGCATGTATGAATACCATGGAATGTTAATAAATACAATACAATAAAATACAATAGAATACAATACAATACAATAACAAATTTCATCTCTGAAAAGTGGTTGGTTTGTTGTTAGTGGCTATTTGGGATATTGCATTCATAATTTTTTCTCCCTTGCTTCCCAATATCAGGCTACTTAACTGTCATTTTTCCGTTATCATTCTTTGGTTTTGACAGTCAAGTTGACTGCACTGCAGTAGATGTTCTTTAAATAAAGTTGCATTTTTGATCCTTGCACAATGGGCAGTAGTTGTCCTTTATTAGTTTAATTTTGAAGAAATGTTCTCCAAGACATGTTCAACCCGTAACTGAAGTTTAGCTACATCGATTTTTCTTAGTTTCGTCGTAAGATATTTGTATCTATTTAGGTCTTCATATTGTTTTTCTTTAGTTTTTTGTTGGATTTTTTTACTCCTGCTCAAAATGACACTTTTTAAATGTAAATTTTAGTTTTGAGGGAAGATCTAATTCAAAGTGTGGTTACATTTTCACTTTCAAGAAAGAGTTGTTTTACTTTTCATGTTTCCTTGGACATGCGAATTATTAGACGATTTATAGCAAACACGTAGAAAATTCTCATTCCTCGTTAAAATAATACACGACAATGCCTCACATAATGACGTGTTGTTGACGAAAGGAAGTTCATGGCAACGCATAACAAATGTGCTGGCGAATAATATTATTTGTCCAGTAAATTGGCAATTGTAATAGTAATATGCGTTACAAGAGCGGTATGTTGAAGTTTTCATGTTCGAGGAAAAGTTTGAAAAAGCGAAACGTAGTTGAGCTTTTTTAATTTCCGAGAATTGAAAGAAAACATACCGCTCGTGTATCGTACATTATTTTGTGCGAAGATCGTTTATTACATACCTGAAAGAGGAATTTCTAATTAGTTGCAATGAAATCTCCATCTTGGTTTCTGTTCAATGACGGCAAATTTGCAAAACAAAAATATCTATCTTCAACATTGTTGCTTTAAAATGTTTTCTGTGTTTACTACACTCCAGCAGGCCGTGATATACGTCTGTCTTTTTTTTTCCTCCCAGTCTATAAATGCGGACTTAAAACAAACGGTAAGATTATGTAATGATTTATTTTTCATTTTAATATTTTAACAATATTATTTATATAACATATTGCAGTAATAACATCGGCATCTGGAATCTTGTTGATTTTTTCACGGGTTCCTTAATGTTGCTTGCATCACGAATGCAGTAACTTTAGTGGAGTTGTAGAGTTTATTTAATTTTTGCAAATATTTAAAAACAATAATTAACAGTGCAATTTAGGTGAAATTGCAGTGGTAAGTTTCAATTTATAATTATTACTATATTGAACGTCTCTAAAAACAATATGTTAATAGCCTAAAGCAGTAAAATCAATATGTCACTTAAGAGGTAAGAAGAGGGAAATTGTTATGTGTGTTAGGTTGGGAATACTGAATGTGGTATTTCACACTTTCCGCGGATTGGTTTTATGCGGAAACCAAACAAATACGCACGATCTCGCACAAAAATGTATAAATAGCTCAGATATCTAGTTTAATATGTCAATTTTTTATTTGACTATAGTATTCCATATCAAGAACAAAGGCATATTATAAATGCGAAAAATATATGTGAAGTCAATAAGTTGCATCATAACATGTTGTATAATTATATGCTCAGAGTAATGCAATTTGAATATCTGCGGGTAAAAAGGTTATAGGTCTAACATTCTTTTTTGTTTTTTGTTTGTTTTCGTAAAAATTATGTTTTTTGACGATGTGACTAAGATGTTGTACAGGGTGCTGCAATGAATCGGAAGATTTTAAAAACGTAATCATGGGTGAATGAGTAGATTTATTCACCTTTATCACAGATGAACACAAAGTATACATACAAGCATTTACTTTACAAGCAATTTAACGGAATGAACAGTTCTTATTTTGCGAAAATAACGTCCTGCAAATGACCACCATCCCTCTGTACGCACTCGGTAAGTCGTTTCCTAACATCGCCCATTACTCTTTGCAGCATCAACACAGGAATTCGTTCAATTTCTTCCCGAATTCGGTGTTTCAACTCCTGAATCGTGTGTGATGCTGGAGCACTAAAAACATGAGATTTCAAGATGTTTGTTTTTGTACATGTATGTGTATTTTAACGCAGATTTTAAATATATAAAAATTAGTATAGGGTGTAATTGAAAAAAAAACTTATACAGTGTATAGGCTTTATTTTAACGAATTTTATTCTCAAACACTGGCATGTTACACGTAATGGTTTTTTCTTTAAAAAATTGATTTAGGCTATGTAACATTTTATAGTAAATCTAAAAATTTTATAGTTAGATGTAACATTACATACTTTCTGCACTCCGTATGATATTAATATAAATTATAAACCAGAGGTCTCCAAAAAGCGTATCGTCATTCGTGCTCTCGATGCTGCCCGCCGAACATAGTGTGCTGTAAGGCTAGAGAAGGGGAAGAGCCTCGTACCTCAACAGATGGGAGCCATCAGTGGGGGATCGCGGCAACGGTCTGCTTATGTTTACAAATAATATCATCAGAAGAATAAGAAATATACGTTTGTATATTATTTTGACATACTATGAAGCTGGAGCCCCGTCTGTTGCTATAGACACAAGCCATTGCAAATTCAACCTCTTCTGTTCTATGGTGCCTTTCAGTGCCTGGAAAAGATCTTCTCCAGTTGTATTTTGCAATCTAGAATACATTCAGACACAGTAAAATGTTCATTAACTCCTCGGATGAAAATGGCTGGGTGAGCTTTGTCCTTTCTATCTGTGCTTTCGTGCAATGCAAGTGAGTAAGCTACAAACTGGTTAGTTGTGGTTTCGACTTCAGATTCAATTACATTTACAATATTGAAATTCCTTGTCTGAACTGTAATTGGAAACAATTTAATTTTCTTAAACTTTGACTTTGTTCTGGACACAGTATTTTAGTAACGTCCTGTATGCACGATTTTACAAATGATGCTTCTGTAAAGGGCTTCATTGATTTTCCAATATTCCAAGCTAGAACATAGCTAGCAAGAAGCTATTTTTGTTTAAGACTGAAGACACGTGTGTGATTTGTGTTTGTATTTTCTTGTTTTATATTTATCAAAATATTTTTAGGCCTACGCATTTCAACTAAAATTAAACGAAAAACTATATGTTTGTCATGCGGATCTGAGAAATATACTGATTATTATGTATAACCAACAGTTATACAGATAGCCTCAAAATAAATTTTATTATTTTCACATGTCTAACATGCCTGTAATTGTATGATATTCTTTGTGAAGAGTCGAGTATTGTCGTCGCATGTTGAAATTTAACACACGCTTAAGAATTTTAGAACAAATTAAGCATTTTATATTCTCCCCACTAACACAAAAAAATGTATCTTCCTATTTATCCTTGATTGTACTAAATCCATGATTATAAGACATTGTGAAACGGTGGAACACTTCGAGCAACACAATGATAATGGCAGTCCGCCACTGCTCTTCGTTTGCGCATAAACATTGAGTACAGTACAGGTGGGGATGGGTGAGGCGGATCGCGCTCATTACGTACTGGCTTCGGTTCCGTTCAGGGGCTTACTCGCGAGTAGGCTTTTGGAGACGTCTGTTATAAACTAAAATTTTCAAGTACAAAGAATACTGGAAGGCATAATCTCTTATTAAAATAAATAGATATTTGAAAATTTCTCCGAAATATGGGTGTAACCAACAAATCTATAATACAGTTTCAGGCGAAAGGGAAATCACTTCAAGGGAATATTTCATTAAGCAAATATTTCCTAGCAGAACCGTTTGACTAATCAAGGATGCAAGTTTAATCAGCCATTGGATGCAGTCATTTATTGTTATAAACACGAGGGATGTACAATATTTTAGTTACAACATTTATGACGGAACATTAATTGAAACTATATTTTCCAAAAACACACAAAAATAAAAAACATAAATTGCATAACGTTATCATATACACATTTTAACAAACAAGCAATGAAATTGTAACGTTGAAATAATTCAATATAACAAATCAAATTTTGCTACTTATATGATGTTGTCCACACCTGTTACCTGATTGAGGTTTTTTCCGGGGTTTTCCCTCAACCCAATACGAGCAAATGCTGGGTAACTTTCGGTGCTGGACCCCGGACTCATTTCACCGGCATTATCACCTTCATATCATTCAGACGCTAAATAACCTAGATGTTGATACGCGTCGTAAAATAATCCAATTAAAAAAATATATATGATGTTGCTTTCAAGCAGCATTTTACAGGTCATGAATTTCATTTTCTGTGTGACTAACATAATATCACCGTCTTCTGTGGCCGAATTAACAAAATTACAGTGTATTGTTTTGAAGTGACAAGACTATTTCCTAAACATAATAATTATCCCTTCTCAAGGTTCAATTTATTCAGGTACAGTTCAGACCAATATACTGTAGTTTTGTTAATTCTTCCACAGAAGACGATGATATTATGTTAGTCATACAGAAAATGAAATTCATGACCGTAAAAAATGCTGCTTGAAAGCAACATCATGTAAGTAGCAAAATTTGATTTCTTATATTGAATTATTTCAACGTTACAATTGCTTGCTTGTTAAAATGCGTGTATGATAACGTTATGCAATTTGTGTGTTTTTGGAAACTATAATTTCAATCAATGCTCCGCCATAAATGTTGTATCTAAAACCTTGTGCATCCCTCGTGTTTATCGTACGGCTCGACCTCCCCCACACGTTACCTGCACTTTGTTTATGTTTTCACTGTGCCTAAACGAGACGCTCTACTGTACATACTTTTTTTCCGGGAGGTCTTCAATTTAAGGTTCCCAATATCGACATTCCAGAATCGATTCAGTAACGAGAATCTCCCTGGACGATCTAGACGTAGCGTGACCAACACGTTGAGGAATAACCAAAGATCTTATCTGGAGTTTATTCATGGTGATGATGATGATAAAGAAGTAACGGTGTAATTCACTTGATTAGGGCAGAAACTAAGAGCTGCGTAACATGACGATGAAGTGACAGATATAACAGAACGGCATTCCGTTGTAATTTGTGGTCGTGTACAGTCGAGAGTTGCACCTGTTGCACATCGAATGGAATCCGGTCGATATAGCGTGACTTTCTGTAAGTGTAATTATTTTTTCGTGCTATAAGTCAATATGCCCCAAGTTTGTCGTCGTCTGCAGTTTAGTTGTAGCACATGTGCGGTAAATGTAATCGATTTCCGACAATGGAAGTGAAAATTTATCATCCTCCCATTAAGGACTGCCCTTGTGTTAGTCTTTCGCTGCCTTCTTAGCGGCCATTACACGTACAGTCTGAACCGCGCCAGAAGTATGAAAGGATTGAGGAGACAGCGTTGTCAACCGTAGCATAATTATGCTAGAACATTGATTGTTTTCAGCCTCTAAAACGATTAAGACCGCTTCTTTGGTATAGTGGTTAGCTTGACCAGTTATGAACCCAGAAAGTTCCTGGAACATTGAGATGCTCCAGGCAAGTAGGGAAGTAAATAGAAATAAATGTTATGGAATTATGGTTCGTCCCAGGGATCTGTGGAGTAGAAAGACAAAACAAGACCTTTGCGCAAGTGGCATGTGAGAGGACTAGGGGTAATGATCGCTCTAGGGCAGCCGCGGCGAAAATGCGACTCACGAGCACATTGTGGCTAGCAGTTCTTTTCTCTCGCTTCCTACCTACAACCCCCACCCTCTCACTCACTGGAGTCAAACTCCGTTCTATTTGTTCGGACCTGCGAGTGGCGTATCGTCGCAATATCTCTCTCGAAACCATGTACCTCTATAAAAAACGAAAGTTTCAAGTAGGATGGGAGGATGAATGCTTTTGCTTACAATATGATGAAAATATTAAATGTATGATTTGTTCACAAATATTACTAGGAAAACGGTTGTATAACATAAAACGGCATTATAAGTTACTACACGTTACTGATGAAACATTAAAAGGTTAAGTGTTATTATTATTATTATCATCATTATCATCTCTGTACGTCGATTCTTTTACAGCAGATGTACGAATAATGCGGTTAGATTTTCAATTTAAACTCACAGATTTACAATGTGACGTTAAATGAAAGCTAGATGTAAGGACTTGACAGATATTGAACTTTTCAAATCTTTGGAAAAAATAAATATTTGAAGCTTCGTTCTTTCGCTTGCTCTGTTGAAGCTATGTTCGCTGTAACTTATGTTTGTGAAAAATTATTTTCAACAATGAAAATAGTAAAATCAAATTTAGATCACGACTGGCAGACAGATACCTTCATGATCAACTACGATTGGCAGTAAGTGACATAATTCCTTATTTTGAAACTTTGTCGCAGAGACATTCTGAAGACAGTTAATTTTAGGTTGTGATAATGTGTCCTATGTTTTCTTGTTCATTTCTTTCTTCGTTACACGTCCTAAACAACTTCCCCTTCGGTTGTCCGCCTCCCTCCATAGGTGTTATGCACGTTGCAGCTTACACAGTGGCTCGGCGCACCATGGCCTTTTCGCCACGGCTGCTCTAGGGGGAGGGTGTTGGTTCAGTGACCGGCATGTTCCGTGCTCTGTGACGTCATACGACGTAGCCGCTTTGCTCTTTGCTCGGCAATCTCTGCAAACTGAGCACAGCGTGGAGAGAAGGTTCAGCTTAACAGTGGTGGTGCGACGTCTATGCACTGACAGAGCGCGATCCATTCGTCTGAGGTAGTATGGGAACAGCACAATTAGAATACATTTGTACGAAAACAAAACTGTACAACCTTGATAAATCAATGTAACAAAATATTTTGGTTTGTAATCAAATTTAATGTACTTACAATAACGTGAAACTCATAATACAGCCACTTGCAGAAGCGTTTGCATATATAAATGAAATTCCGAAACTGCTATAAACATACAAGCATATAAATAAATACTTTAAGCAGTACTGCAACACTTAGTCTACTCGGAAACTTGAAAACAGTTCGTTTTTTAACACACATTTCTCTACATAATATACAGATTAAACTATATAGGCCCTATCTTGGTGACTAGTATGCAAAGTATATTTCAACTTTTGAAACACACCATCACTTTGTGTCAATACCGTGCCCAAGCTAAACGCTTTGTCGAGATTTTTTCCTCTTTTTCGCGCACTAATTTTGCAATATTTGGAGTCATAATCTGGCTAACACACAAGCGAAGAATATGTTTCAAGTTCAGATCAGACAGGTGGTTTCTATGTTGTGGTTTGCAGATCTTCATACAGAAAATAACTGTTGATATACATACGTAGATCCGAATATGCTCAACATCCTAGCAGCAAATCTATGCAATCGAGGGAATCTTGCCTGGGGAAATCTTCTATAAAATGTAGATAGATCCTTTTTGTTTTCAAAGCGGTCTTTCATTTCAATATCATTTTGCAAATCAATGACTTCCAGTTGCAATGATGATGGAACACTGTCAATATTCACTGAAAATGTTGTCGCAAATATGGAAATATCACATTGAAGATTTGCAAACTCTTGAAATCTGCAATCAAATTCCTGATTCAGTTCTTCTAATATTTGTACATACTTATTCGTGTCCGTAATTGGGTGACATACTGTAGACAGACTCAACTGCTCGCTCTCCCAAGCTCTTGCGATCTGACTGGCTCTTACGTCACAACTGCAGAATCTGCCGGCCACTGGTGTTGGTTGAACGAAGCTATAGCAATCGCTTGCAGATCGTTTCTATCTGAACTCTACTCTACCACGAGCATCTTACCCCTTAGCGGCCTCGAGCTGATGCTGCCTGCAATACACTCCGGCACAGATAGACTTCGCACTCTGAGGCGTGAAGTTACTCCACAGATGCGTGGGACGGACCATAGTAGACGTTTTCAAATATGTTATAGCACAGTTTGGAGAATTCTTAGTTAAACATCTTAGTCTGTACCAATATAAACTGAAAGCAGTGTTCGCTCTCAAAGAACGTGACAAGCAGAAAGATATGATTATGCTTAGTTTGTGATATCAAAGATTCAACTTTGTGATCATTGGTTGGACAAAGTTTTCTGGACAGACTAAGCACAGTTCTTTCTTAATTGTGCAGTAACAGAAAATGAATTGGTAAATATTAATAAAACATTAAAAAATACAATGTTGCATCAGCTACAGACTGGTAACATCTAAAGTACTCAAAACACTTATCTCTGCCTTAGCTAAACCTTTTACTCACATTTTTAATTTATCCTTTTCATCTGTTATATTACCTAAAAAAAATTCAAATATGCTGTAATTAAACTTATTTATAGGCCTAAATCTGGAGATAAAAGCAGTATGAACAATTACCGACCTATCTCATTACTATCTAGTATTTCCGAACATTTTGAAAAATATATTAGAGTTCTTTTAAGTACTCAGAAAAAATACACTGTTACACTTTTACTATGTCATACTACTTTTGACCAATAAAACTGTACGAAAGGACGTCTTTCAACAAATCATCGCTTCCCTAGCATTTGTTTGTTTTTATCACTGCTCTAGCATTTGTTTCTTTGTTTGCCAACTTTTCAAACTGCAAATTCTTTACTGCACTATAAAGCATGCTTTGCGATCGTAATTTGTTTCCCGCATAGATAGTCGACTGAAAATGGCGACTGCGTTCAAACATTTTGGTGAAAGTAATATTAGTGAAATAGAATTTTAGTAAATCAACTAATATCTATTTTATTTATTAGAGTTCTTTATTTCTTCTCATCTCTATATACTTTCTCCTGTTTTTATCACCACCCTACCATTTGTTTTTTTTTTGGTAGGTTATTTTACGACGCTTTATCAACATCTTAGGTTATTTAGCGTCTGAATGAGATGAAGATGATAATGCCGGTGAAATGAGTCCGGGGTCCAGCAGCGAAAGTTACCCAACATTTGCTCATATTGGGTTAAGGGAAAACCCCGGAAAAACCTCAACCAGGTAACTTGCCCCAACCGGGAATCGAACTCGGGCACCTGGTTTCGCGGCCAGACGCGCTAGCCGTTACTCTACAGGTGTGGACATTTATTTCTTTGTTTGCCAACATTTCAAACTGCAAATTCTTTACGATGCTATAAAACATGATTTGCGATCGTCATTTGTTTACAAAATTGTAATTCATCAATATAATTTTATTATGTATTGAATCCTCCCCTGAGCATGAATCACTCTCTTTCATGGGAGAGCTAGAATTTTTGTATTTTTAATAATAGTACAATTGTTTGCAATTATTAAAACAAACCGTTTAATGCATAAGTCCTGAAGGATATTTTAAGAAACTGAACGTTAAACGATAATGAAATTCACAATATGAAAAAAGGATTCTGAGAACGCACAATAAAAAATCTTGGCATTCACATGGATAATAATCTCAACTGGGACATGCAAATCACAGAAACCTGCAGAAAAGTATATTCTATTATCCATGTGCTAAAAGGATAAATGTTCATCTCCCCTCTTGCTTAAAAAGTCCCTTGTGCAGACACTTGCATTTCCTATTTCGACTATGCGGACATTTTACTGACTGACCTCTCCAGCGACAACAAAATGAAACTTCAACGTGCTCATAATTTGTGTGTACGTTTTGTAAGCAATGTTCGTAAATATGATCATATTACCCCATCCCTGGAAGCAATAGGTTGGCTTAAACTAGATAAGAAAAGAAATTTACATTCACTTCTCTTTCTCTTCGAAATCTTGAACTCTTCTATTCCTTCGTACCTGTCGTCTCGCTTCACTTACCTTTCTTCCCACCATAATCTGAACACACGCTCTCGTCATGAAACAATACTAACCATACCATCCCATCGCACCTCCTCATACTCATCTTCTTTCACAATAGCCCTGCCAAGACTCTGGAATTCGCTACCTGCTAGCATCAGGGACTGTCGAAATAAAATTGAATTCAAACGAAAATTTACTAGGCACTTGGTCAGTAATTGATTACTTGTAAATAGTTTCTTTAATTTATGACAAAATATTTCAATATTCAGTAATTTCATCACTATACAATTTTGTTATTCTAGATTTAATTTGTAATTCAGTAAATATAAAATATTCTTTGTTTCTCTATGATAAATTATCTAGCTTTAATTATTCAGGTAATCTTTTCGTACTTTGATTTTATTGTAATTGTAAATTTAATACTAACTGTAATATTATTTGTAATTGTAATTGTAAATTTAATACTAATTGTAATTTTATTGTTGATATTGTAGTTGGAATCTCCTGGTAGAGGGGCAGAGAAGGCCTGACGGCCTTATATCTACCATGTTAAATAAATAAATACTAAATACTACTAAATATGTCGCAATATAATTTTTCAATTCCTGGTATTGTACCTTTAGTCCAGGAGAAATAGTCATATTTTACCAATAAAGTATTTTTACGAGTGTTTTCGTAAAATGTGTATTTTTTCTTGGGCCAAATATTAATATACAAACAATTATGTCGATAATAATATAACATTATCCTCAATTTTTAGAAAAGGAGTCAAAATTATCACAAAATATGTATCGTCTTAATGACACTGATTTTTTTTTTCTAGAGATGTAAGTCTATTTTATGGAAATATGTTCTTATATTGTTAGATCAATAAATACGAAACAAGAGTACAGTCTGTATGAAACACTGCACTAACGTGAAAGAATCTTGTGACACAATCGGTATGTTTTCTCGGTTATTGAAGTCCAAACTGCCCACAGTCAAGCAAAATTTTCAATGAACTCACAGCTGTGTTACATACAGGCTGAGCTTCCCTTAGTCACAGTTTTGGTGTTATTTAAAACCAGCAATTGTCCACAGTGGTCTACTGGTTATCATGATCGCCGTTGGATCTGACTGTGAGAGTCGCTGGTTCAGAATTTGCCGAAGGCGATGGAAGTCTGTAATGTGGCTTCCTCTGGAAAGGGAGTGAAGTTGAAGATCCAGTGAAGTATTTACGGTACGTAAAATAACTCTGTTCTCAAATACTGTATGAATGAATCTGTACACTACAGGGTGATTCAAGAGGATTTACCGTCACTTAAGGAGCTTATTTCCGAAGACGTTCTGAGCAAAAAAGTCATATAAACATTTGTCCTAATCTCAATGTTTTCAGAGTTACACTAATTTGAAGTCGTTAGTAGAATACTTTTTTTTTTTTTTTGTTTGAAGAGTAAAACAAGATTAAAAATAGAGAATCAACTATTCAGAAGTGTCATTTCTTTAGTTGGCTAGTGTTCTGAAGCTAAAAAATGTGTTGTTAATTGCTTTGTACAGATTTCATTTTTCAATTTTTAACTAAAATTACATCATTCTTACGCACTTATCATAAAAATTGTTACAAATTATATGACTTTAGGAATTTTACTCTTTGCAGTTTAGTAAAATTATGCATCCTAATGTACAGAATTTAGAAGTGTGGCGTGATTTGTAACAATTGTTGTGATAAATCCGAAAGAAGTGAAGTCAGATCGTATTCGAACACCCTGTATTGATAGATGTTATTACAGTATATTGATAGGCCTACGGATAGTTACTTAATGTAACTTCGTGCGAAATTTTACGACATGTTTGATTAAACACTTAATTTCCATGTGTATTGTATGAAAAAGCAGACTATGCTATTTTCTGAAAAATACATAACGACGTTTTTGAGAAAGAGCAATTAAAATTTTCTCAGACCGTTTTTATTGGTTTGCTTTACGACACTTTATCAACTGCTATGGTTATCTAGCGTCTGAATGAGATGAAGGTGATAATGCCAGCGAAATGAGTCCAGGGTCCAGCGCCACAGGTTTCCTAGCATTTGCTCTTAATGGGTTGAGGGAAAACTCCGGAGAAATCTCAACCAACTAAATTGTCCCAACCAGGATTTCAACCCGGCCCGCTCTTTTCACGGTTAGACATGTTAACCGTTACTCCACAGCGGTGGACTATTAGGGTGCTATTCATAGACATTTCGCTAGCCCGCGCTACGAGCATGCTAAACTAGCCCCGGCTATCGACTGATTACTTGTACAGGATTCATATCATATCATATATCATATCATATATCATATCATATCATATATCATATATCATATCATATCATATATCATATCATATATCATATCATATCATATATCATATCATATCATATATCATCATATCATATCATATATCATATATCATATCATATATCATATCATATCATATCATATATCATCATATCATATCATATATCATATCATATCATATCATATCATATCATATCATATCATATATCATATCATATCATATCATATATATTTTTATTGGGTTATTTTACGACGCTGTATCAACATCTAGGTTATTTAGCGTCTGAATAATATGAAGGTAATAATGCCGGTGAAATGAGTCCGGGGTCCAGCACCGAAAGTTACTCAGCATTTACTCGTATTGGGTTGAGGGAAACCCCGGAAAAATCCTCAACCAGGTAACTTGCCCCGACCGGGATTCGAACCCGGGCCACCTGATTTCGCAGCCAGACGCGCTGACCGTTACTTCACAGTTGTGGGCTATATCATATATCATATATCATATATCATATCATATAATACCATATCATATATCATATCACATATATCATATCATATCATATATCATATCATATCATATCATATATCATATCATATCATATATAATATATCATATCATATCATATATCATATATCATATATCATATCATATCATATCATATCATATCATATCATATCATATCATATCATCACTAACACTTGTTTATGAATACGAAAAACGTTAATTCGCTGATCACCCACCGGAAGCCCGCGCTAAGAATGTCTATGAATACGGCCCTTAGACTTTTGTACAGCAGAGTCTTACCCTCCCCTCCCCTCCCCCCCCTCCCTCCCTCCCCTCCCCTCCCCTCCCCACCCCTCCCGTCCCCTTCCCAGTATTAAAAAAAGTCGGCGCCTATGACTTCAGTAATGTATATTTGTTTAATTGTTCAGTCTTAAGGTTTTAAATTCAGAAAAGACGAGTTTATAAGGGTAATCAATAAGCTATGCATAGACATTTCGCTAGCCCGCGCTACGAGCGTGCTAAACTAGCCCCGGCTATCGACTGGTTACTTGTACAGGATTCATATCATATCATGTCGCTAACACTGGTTTATGAATATGAAAAACGTTAGTTCGCTGATCATCCACCGGAAACCCGCGCTAAGAATGTCTGTGAATATGGCCCCACGTTTTTAAAGAGACTTTGATATGTAGAGCATCTGATGAAATTTTTAAAATCCTACATATCTGTATGCAAAGAAAGGTCCACACCTGTGAAGTAACGGTTAGCGCTTCTGACCGCGAAACCAGGTGGCCCGGGTTCGATTCCCGGTCGGCGCAAGTTACCTGGTTGAGGTTTTTTCCAGGGTTTTCCCTCAACCCAATATGAGCAAATGCTGGGTAACTTTCGGTGCTGGATCCCGGACTCATTTCACCGGCATTATCACCTTCATCTCATTCAGATGCTAAATAACCTAAGATGTTGATAAAGCGTCGTAAAATTACCTACTAAAAATGCAAAGAAAGATTTTTAGGAACGAAGCTTCTGTATTAGGCTAAACATATTGATCTGATGTAGTCGTTTCGTGTTTTATGACAAATGAATTAAGTTCGTGTATAAATTTCAGAGTCGACCTGATCTGAGCTTGTAACATTAAATGTTTCGATTAAATCACTAACATTTTTCTCTCTTTCTACTTCCAGTAGAAAGCAGTGGGTTGAAGCTCATGCTTGCATTATGATATTCACTCTGAAGGGATGCTGTTGTTTCACTCTCAAGACTGGATGCATTATTATTGGATGCTTTTCTGGCGTGAGTAATTTCAATACGCATAACATTATAATTTACACCATTTAGTGACATGAAACACTGCACACGATGTACCTCATTTATCCGCTGCAAAATGTACGAAATGACTTCATATTTTGATAATGAACGTTTTAATTTTATTTTATCAGAAACTTTATGCAATGTTGAAATGCAACAAAGAATATCATTTTCGTTGAGACATACGTTTCATACATAATTGTGTCCAGAATGCACTTGAAGTAGCGGAAACTCGGCTAATTCTGCAGTACGGATAATTTCGCAGTAGTGCATATATGATTTTACTGCGGCTTTACAATAGCTTGAACGTAAGTTTTGAGAGGCTGTCAACAGGAGGCATGTCCTCTGCAGTGCTATAGAAAAAAATCAAGGATATTGGTCGACACCTCTGTCGGCAATACAGCGGAACATCGAACGTTGGCTGTTTTTCGTGTTTTGCTACACAGCTGTGAAGAAAGTGAGCATTGTCACACATAAATTGTTCCCTTTATCTTACTTTCATAATGTATTTCATAATTATTCACTACTGCGGAATTAGCCAACTCCTATTGCGGATTTATCCGAGTTGTTCTTTTTCAACTGTAATATATGTACAACTAAATATATTTGCATTTTAATAGGTCTCTTTATCTCACTTGGTAATGAAAGGTTTCGTCCATGTCTACATACGTTGATAATATTTTTCAATAAATATTTTGATAAAAATATGATAGATTTACTTCTTAATATTGCGGAATTAGCCGAGTCTCCCCTACATTTTAAAGAAATAATGTACAGATTATATAGGGTGAACCGTAGGTAATGCCATTAATTTCAAGGGGTTGTTGTTTGATGTATTTCAGACTAAAAATTTAATACAATTTTGCTCGTTTTTGCTTCCTTTTCCAGAAGAAAATTGTTTTATATGAAACATTTCATAGCGTGTTTTGTGAAAGCCATTGATTTAATTCCCAATATCCTCGGTCAATTTAAGAGAGCAGTGTATTATGATAATAAATAATTGAAAGATTTGTAGTTTTGTCCTTTTAAATAAGCAGACATTTGATCCTAAAACAATGTAAAGTTGTAAAATTTATTCACAGAACGAAAAGTTGCATTTGGATCAATTTCCATTTTGAGTCCAATTTTGAGCTCTGAGACACTCAAGCTAACTGCAATAAGTAGAAGTGGATACTTTATGAAGAAAAGAGAAAAAAGGCCGTAATTTTCACTAACAGTAACTCAAGAACTTTTGGTAACTGTGTTATTGGGCTTTGCTATGTGCCATTCTACATTATTGAACTTACGTCAGATCTTTCATTTTCAAGCCTGCTATTTAAAAACAGTGCTAAATTTACACTACAGATGCTTGAAGTATACCGCATAATTTATTACTGAAATTCTTCCTATACTATCACTAATGTCAGAGGTTTCTTGGTTAACATTAAAACGATCTCTTCGATTGCCTGCTGGTATCGGACATTTCCTAACCATTAATATTTATCTTTTGACCGTTGTATGATATTTCATCTCATACATCTGGAACAGACGATCTCGAGCTATAGTCCCGTCGCTCTAATTTCCGGCAGCCAATCGCGTTGCAGGTCGGCTACATTTAAACGTGTGCGTCTTGTGATTCGCTGAGGAAGACGTTATTCATTTCTTAAGGCTCGATAAATACTTAATATAATCGCCCGCCATTTTGGCTCTTTCGTTGGCGTTCGCAGAAAGCACACGAAGACGTTATTTGCCGCTCAATTATTTGCTGAATTACAGTGCGTTTGATTTATTATCATAGGAGCTACGACATGATAATGTTTAACGGTGTGGTAAATAGATTCCTCATATTGTAGCTGGGCAACGAAAGAACAAAAATGGCGAACGATACTACCTACCTAGACTTTATATAGCCTGCACTTCCTAAGATGTAAGCAAAGAGGAGGAGTCACGCCGGGAATAACAGCGTCGCGACTATAATACCATAATTTGAAACCACACCATTTGGTGATGGAGTCTGATAAATGTGCACTTAATTATCTAATGTACAAAAATAATAAATTGTTTCACTCCCAGACGAGTACTCAGAACGTTGCACGCAAGTTTAGCCTCAAGTTCCACTTTATGAATTGAGTTCTTTGAAAGTCATACATATTTCATTACATTTTCTTGAAGGATGTATTCATTAAGAAGTCATTTCAAGAAGAATGTATCCAGTGAATTATGTAAATCTGCGCAGAAATGAGCGTCTGATGAATTATTAATGACTCCATAAATGGCCTGCTAAGTGTATTTTGTTACAGGTGTTTATTGAATCATATTTCTTACATTAAACTAATATATGGGTCACGTTTGTCAATTTATTTAATATATAAATAATTTTTGTCAGTTTTTCAATCTGTACTATTATTTTAGAAGCCATAGTTTTCTCACAACACTGTGAATTCCAATGTCAACGGATAAAGTTGAATTATTTGCAGGTTATTTTAGTGGGAAGTCTGCGTAGATAATTTGATTGGTTGGTTAGGATTAGAGTCATGCACAACCAGTTATGAAAAATATAAATTATTGCTATTGCTATCGTTCACCTGGCGCTGTAGTCAGTATGAAAAGTTCTTCCGTCTCGCGGAGTGTCTCAGGTTCGATTTATTGAATATTCGAGTTGTTTCTCATTCTTTGTGGGTGAACGGCAAAGGCAGACCACATTGAGCCATTCAGGAGTTCCAAGAGCCCTTGCAAGGACGCCATTATCATCGTGTAGGTCTACTATTTAATTGCTCTCACTACAATGAATGAATGAATGAATCAGTCAGCAATCAATCAATCAATCAATAAATCATCCACCCATCCATCCATCAATCCATCGACTCATTGATTCATTCATCCATGGATTCATTTATTGGTTAATTGGTGGATGATTCATTCATTCATTCATTCATGGATTCATTTATTGGTTAATTAATTCGATCCATCGACTGATTGATTCATTCATCCATGGATTCATTTATTGGTTAATTGGTGGATGATTCATTCATTCATTCATTCATTCATTCATTCATTCATTCATTCATTCATTCATTCATTCATTCATTCATTCATTCATCCATCCATGGATTCATTTATTGGTTAATTCGATCCATCGACTCATTGATTCATTCATCCATGGATTCATTTATTGGATAATTAATTCGATCCATCGACTCATTGATTCATTCATCCATGAATTCATTTATTGGTTAATTGGTGGATGATTCATTCATTCATCCATCCATGGATTCATTTATTGCTTAATTCGATCCATCGACTCATTGATTCATTCATCCATGGATTCATTTATTGGATAATTAATTCGATCCATCGACTCATTGATTCATTCATCCATGGATTCATTTATTGGTTAATTGGTGGATGATTCATTCATTCATTCATCCATTGATTCATTTATTGGTTTATTAATTCGATCCATCGACTCATTGATTCATTCATCCATGGATTCATTTATTGGATAATTAATTCGATCCATCGACTCATTGATTCATTCATCCATGGATTCATTTATTGGTTAATTGGTGGATGATTCATTCATTCATTCATTCATCCATGGATTCATTTATTGGTTAATTAATTTGATCCATCGACTCATTGATTCATTCATCCATGGATTCATTTATTGGTTAATTCGATCCATCGACTCATTCATTCATTCATTCATTCATTCATTCAGGTATTACAGTTCATATCGTCAACAGCAAAACATATCTTCTTAACAATGATTTATTAATGAAATAATGCATCTGGTTAGAGTCACTAAAAGGTATTAACAGCTACTGTTATAGAGGTATGCATTTTGAGTTTAAAGTGTACACGTTACAATGGGATATTTTCTTTTGTATTTAGTAAATAATTGTAATTTATTCTACTCTTGCATTTCTTTACACACCAGATTTCATATTCTGCATTACACTTATGTCCTTTGTTGTTACCGGTGTTCATTTGTTCATCTATAGCCTAGCTATATGTTATGAAGATAAATGTAATAAAGTATGCAATCAATTGTAGGCCTATATTAAGCAAATACATTTTTTTAAATTGCACATAATAAATTTCCTTCAATTGTCACTCCGTTTATGTATTCAGAAAAGTCAGTGTTCTGTCTAGCCTGCAAAACATCAGAGGCAACCCGTTGAAATTTGAACATTTGTTCAGATCCTCTACCTTGAGGGATTTTTCAAACCGGTCGAATGAAAACCGGTTGTAAGTCCTTTCTGCACCTCCTCTAGCTAGGATTCCTGCCACAGATACATGAAAGTTTGAAATCCGAGTTAATCGCTCCAATTTATACTGACCTTGTTCAATGTTGCATGCCAGACGTTACGTAGTGCACACTTGATATGTTTTCAGTCACTTTTCCTATTTGATTTTGTTTTTATTGTCGCATTATGGTTAGACATACAATTCATGTGGCCATTAAACAAAAGAAATAATAGTACATTATGCAACGAGACTATAATGATAGTAATTAAGACGCAAGTATGTTTGTTTATGAAACGAGCGCAAGCGAGTTTCATAATTTTCATACGAGGGTCTTAATTACCATCATAGGCAAGTTTCATACGACTTTTTATGCTCGACCATATTTCTAACTTGAAATTATTCAGAAATATTCACTTTATTTGTATCTGACAGAAGATCGGAAGTGACCTTGTTCATAGCTCGAAATTGTGAGATGTGCGCAGACGCGAAAGTATTGATTTTTTCCGAGGAACACTAATGTCATTGACCTTGATGTAATGCAGAGAATGTATAATCTGGAAATTCATTTAGAATTGAAAACGAGATGACAAATTGAATTAATTTGAATATTATTTACAATTATCGCTAATTATTATTATAGTAACAGAACATAACCTTCTGCGACAGTATTGGATTTCCAGCCTCCGTGACGTTTCCCTCGTCTTTCGATTGCATATCCGAGAATAATCGAAAACCTGAACTTTAATGAATAGATGTACTTTAATGACATGGATTAAAGGACTGCTACCAGGTGTATAATTACTACATTTCGGCATGGTCGAGCATAAAAGAAATTTTGTGATTTGAATGAAAGAAAATATCAAGAGATTTAAAAAGACTGGATGACTGGGGAGCCAAATCATGTCACATTTGAACATTTCAATGTAGTAGTTGATTACCTACCACTTTCCGTTAGACCTTTCACTTTCGATCATGTTTAAGCATAATCATATCCATTTTGAATCTTGCGTACACTACTTTTAACTTTAATTAATTGATTTACTAGTGGACATACTAGTGTTAATTATGTATTATGTATTATGTACATAATTAACACTAGTATGTCCACTAGTTAATCAATTAATGACATAATCATATCTCCAATATGTCTTAATGAAATGTGAACATTTATTAGACACCAACACAGAACTTATATACAGCCTTCAATCTGTACTTAAAACCTATATTACCCACTGAACAAGAGAGTGGAAGGAACTTGTCGCATTTCCTGGGTGTGACAAATGTTGCTAAAGCTATTAATCAAACGATACGACTTCTAAAGAGGCTAGGTCACTTATATTGAGAACGTCCTTGACCGGGAAGAAGGAAATCTCCTGCCGGCAGGCATTGAAAGGGTTGACTAATAGCTTCCCCTATTCTGCACAGGTCAGAGCGTTGCTGATTGTGGCGCTATCCAGCTACTTCGCATATGTGGGGCACCGCAACGCCACCGAGACAGAAGCGGAAGAGAACGTAAGACTGTGCGTAGGTAGGTTTCCCAAACTGTGTTCCGTTTGCGCAATAGAAACAATACTTTTTTTTTCATATTTACGTACATACAAAAAAATATGTACGTAAATATGTATGTATGCATGCATGAACGCATACATAGTGTTCTGCCCAAGAGCAGGTCTTTAACTGCAAACCCAGCATTTTTCATTCTTCCCAAATTCTTTCTTTCCTCTTAATCTCCCCATAATAATACATTAACGTTGTCTATCAGGTGATATCTTTCACCCCGAACTCTTCTCCCGTTGACCATTCCTGATATGTACCATATGTATATTATATTAATACTAACTAGTCCCCTACAAATATACCAAATCAACAAATTAGGCCTACACAAAATAAAAGGAATCAATCACTGCACTCACACACCTACTGGCACTTATGCCAGAAATAGTTTCATATGTGTAAATATATTTTTATTGTTATTTATGTACAATGGCTGGAGAGGGCGTCCTGCGTGTATAAGACCCTAAATCGGCCTCTGACTGAAAGCCAGAAATATCAATAAACAACAACAACATCGTTGTGTAATTAAACATCCGAGATGAGGACATACCTGACCATTTGCGCAATTGGACTACACCTCTAGAAACAATAGTTATGCAATTAAACATCTGTGAAGGGGACATACCTGACCATTTACGCAATTGGACCACACCTCTAGAAACAATAGTTATGCAATTAAACATCCGTGAAGGGGACATACCTGACCATTTACGCAAATGGACCACACCTCTAGAAACAATAGTTACGCAATTAAACATCCGTGAAGGGGACATACCTGACCATTTACGCAATTGGACTACACCTCTAGAAACAATAGTTATGCAATTAAACATCTGTGAAGGGGACATACCTGACCATTTACGCAATTGGACTACACCTCTAGAAACAATAGTTATGCAATTAAACATCCGTGAAGGGGACATATCTGACCATTTACGCAATTGGACTACACCTCTAGAAACAATAGTAATGCAATTAAACATCCGTGAAGGGGACATACCTGACCATTTATGCAATTGGACTACACCTCTAGAAACAATAGTTATGCAATTAAACATCCGTGAAGGGGACATATCTGACCATTTACGCAATTGGACTACACCTCTAGAAACAATAGTGTGTAATTAAACATCCGTGAAGGGGACATACCTGACCATTTGCGCAATTGGACTACACCTCTAGAAACAATAGTGTGTAATTAAACATCCGTGAAGGGGACATACCTGACCATTTGCGCAATTGGACTACACCTCTAGAAACAATAGTGTGTAATTAAACATCCGTGAAGGGGACATACCTGACCATTTGCGCAATTGGACTACACCTCTAGAAACAATAGTTATGCAATTAAACATCCGTAAAGGGGACATACCTGACCATTTGCGCAATTGGACTACACCTCTAGAAACAATAGTGTGTAATTAAACATCCGTGAAGGGGACATACCTGACCATTTGCGCAATTGGACTACACCTCTAGAAACAATAGTGTGCAATTAAACATCCGTGAAGGGGACATACCTGACCATTTGCGCAATTGGACTACACCTCTAGAAACAATAGTGTGTAATTAAACATCCTTGAAGGGGACATACCTGACCATTTGCGCAATTGGACTACACCTCTAGAAACAATAGTGTGTAATTAAACATCCGTGAAGGGGACATACCTGACCATTTGCGCAATTGGACTACACCTCTAGAAACAATAGTGTGCAATTAAACATCCATGGAGGGGGGGACACATTGGACCATTTGTGAAAATGGACTACACCGATCCAAAGCGTTCTGTAATTAATGACGTCATAATATTAACAGAAAGTTTTATCAGATTTCTAGAATGTGAAGCACATAAACTTATCACTTTAAAATGCGAGTTCTCTAATATATTCTGTTGTTTCTCTTCTTTGAAACTTCATTGTTTTGTTTTCTGTCATGGTTGATGTAGGAGATTAATGTATAAAACTGCCATAATCTCCAAATTCAGGTAGCACATACTTTAAATATTAGCAAGTGATTAAATTTTGACATTTGATTTCTTTCCTCAGGTGTGCAGGTAACCAGCGCCGTTATAGCGGTCTTAAGCGGAATCGAGTTGGTGGTTGTTGTTTTTTTCTTAAAAGGAGTATTGGATGTAAGTATACGTGCATTCTATAAAGATTAACGTAGATTTTTCTGGAGTGATATTATTGTATTAGAAGTTATTTTGCCTTAGAGTTAAACGAAATGCAGTAGAATTAATTTTCTAGATTATCCGATAAAATTGAACGTTTTAGTATCTGTCTTCATAATTTGTCAGGAAATAGCAACGCGTCCAATTACAAGCGCTTCATTTCGTCACTTCTCTACCCAACTACTTCTCTACGTTTCTATGAACATATAAAATTTATTTCAATCAATGTTTATTTACAACATATCAGAGAAAATAGGCCTATACAGAGTGTTCCCATTTATATTGGATGTAAATGGGACATATGTAGTAGGCTAGGTAGCAAAACTACACAAAACATCTATAATATAACATATGTCGTGTGGTCAATCATTCCGATCTACAGGTCTTGCAAGATTTGCTGCATATTACTAACGTACAAACATGACTGTAACTTGGAATCAAGATGAAAATTAAAAACCGTTTATATGAAATTTTTGTATGGATTTTGTCTCTCCTGTCCATCGATGAAGCGAGTCTCTCATGTTATGAAACATCCTGTATATATAGGAAAGTGTTGTGAATGTGGCGTTGCATTTCTTTGGTGTGAAATTCTGGGGAGGGAAAATATACTGAAGAACAAAAGCAGCAATACTTCAAGAGAAATGGGGTGATAGAAAAATTAACCTTTTTGGTCAGCGTGCATTTGTTGAGCAAATTCAGATACTTTCCACTGAGCTGCGTGATAGGGGAAACGGGAGTATCGCTGTGTAAATACTGTGGATATAGGAGGCTAGCGTTTGGAGTTCCGGTTCGGTATAAAGTGGGGACAAGAGAAGTATCGCGAGAAAGGCGTAGGGTTGCGAGAGAAATTCTTGTAGCGACTTTCAAACAGAGACTGATCCTGCGCTTACTGGATCATTGGGAAAGTAGGTACAAGGCAAAGAAAGCTTTTAATAGGAAAAGAAGCTTCTTCTGCGGGCCTATGAAAAAAATATCTAAGTAAGAGGCTAATGAAGGCTTTGTAAGAGTATATACATTTGTATGGGGACAGAAACATGGTCATTGCAACGAAGTGAAGAGAAGCGAGTAGACGCATTTAAAATGTGGATATGGAGAAGAATGGAGCATTTGAAATGGACAGACAGAATAAGAAATTAAGCTGTGTTGGAAAGAGTGGGTGAAGAAAGGATAATTCTGAAACAGGGCAGGAAGAGAGAAAGAAATTGGCTTAGTCACTTGGCTAAGAAGAAACTGCCTATTGAATGATGCTTTGGAAGGAGTGGTGAACGGAAGTTCGGGGCAGATGAAAAGATATCAGATGATAGACGACATTAAAATATATAGATCATAAGCGGAAACTAACAGTAAGGCGGAAAATAGGAAAGATTGGAGAGCGCTGGGTTTGTTGTGAAAGACCTGCCCTTGAGCGTACTGTATGTTATGAATAGAGCGGTGCAGACGGAGCACATGACAGACAGAATGGCATCATAGCAAGGGTTCCGACGTTACTCGGCGTGTTCCCTGTGTACTAGAGATGGGTAAAAATAACACAACAGTTATTTTGGAACTGTTCCGGTCTCGGAACTGTTGCAAAAATGAACAGTAGGTCGGAACCTCCTGTTCCGAAATAACAGTGTTCCGACTCCGAGCTGCTCACTTGCCCAGCTGTTGCGGGCTCGCAGTACCGCGTTGCACAAGGTATGTTCCGACTCCCTCGGAACTGTTGCAAAAATGAACAGTAGGTCGGAACCTCCTGTTCCGAAATAACAGTGTTCCGACTCCGAGCTGCTCACTTGCCCAGCTGTTGCGGGCTCGCAGTACCGCGTTGCACAAGGTATGTTCCGACTCCGAGATAACAGTCGGAACGTCGGAGCTTGTTCCGATTAACCAACGACAGCTACAGTTACACTGTTCTCGTTGTTCTTTATGTTATACTTGGAACTTCGTTGGATGAAGTTGGTACTTGAAACTCTCACGTGGTTGGAGGGGGCGCATGGAAATTAAAATCCTTGCGGTGGCGCGAACTTTAATATCAACATTTGTAAGACTGGCCAATCATCTGTAATGTTATAGTAAGTATTTAATAATCTGTAATATTCATTCCCGCTTTATGGTTTATTTCACCATTAGTTGACTAATTCTGTTTTATAAACATTCTACAAAGTCATAAAGTACGCATACTATTATTAATTCATTGATCAGCTGATTTTATACAAAGGTTAAAGTCGTAAATGGTAATGAGTGGTTTAGTTACAATGTCTGTATGTCGTTTGTTGAGGTTAAGTCTGACAAGCACAAGTTTTTGTGCTATCTTCTCTGTTATCAAAGAACGACAAAAATGTTGTAGCATTATTTGTTGGAAACTACCCATATAAGTACTGATTTGGAGAGCGAGATTTAATGCGAAGTTTAAATTACACTTTGGTAAAGATGCGATTCCAACATTTTACTAACCCACTGCGGGGTTTCCAGGTTTCAGCACTGCCAATATATATATCTTTTTATTTATGAAATTGTAATATATATTATTATTATTATTATTATTATTATTATTATTATTATTATTATTATAACTGTGCATTAAGAAAAGTAAAAATTAAAATTAATGATTTGTTTTTTTTTATTATGTAATAGAGAGAACAGAAATTACATACCATATGTTTTAAATGTTATGTTATTTTTTTTAGTTGGCTACCATGTCTTTATAACTTTATGTACGAAAACAAAGTGTTGTATTCTGTCCTTGTAGTCAACAGCTGTGTAATTACTAACATTAAGCTTTTGAGTTCTGTCCGCATGCACAGCAATTTTCCAAAATCGATTCGAATGTGCATTGCAGTGCCATCTATAGATAAGAATGTGTACTATGTCCTGCCTATGAGTGCTCCAGTGTGAGCAGCATGGTGAAGAGGGAGAGTACTGTACCGTTCGTTTGAACGACTCAACGACTCCGACTCATCACCACTGGTGACTGTTATTTCGGAATTGTTATTTGGAACATAGTATTTTTTCGGAACCGGAACAGTCGGAACTGTTCCGGGAAAAGAACAACTTCTCCCATCACTACTGTGTACAAGAGACGGTCATGTACACGATGTGTTGACGTACAGACGACACAATAGGAATGACACAGTTCCTAACGTTTCTGCAATTAATTTTCTACAGATACTTTAATAAGATATAAAAATTGCAAAACTAATTAACCATTTCATCCTAAACAAATAATATATACTTTACATGTATGATTTCATACAGAACGCAAACAAAATCACTGTTTATTTGTAACGGGTTCATGATATTCTATTCGCAAAAGCACTTGAACTATTGTTTTTTGTCTTTTTCTTTTCCTTACAATGAGTGTGATTTATTAATGCACATGTTATGCGTTATCACTTTTCTTCCAAATATTGTTACAATGCACAACAAATGACATTTGTAAGTTATTAACAGAAAACGATTTTCGTCTATCTGATAGCATGGCCTTATATGTGGAGAAGCTTCTTTCTACATCTGTTGAAACAACTGGGCATACGTAAAATCCTGTGCAACATTTTTTAAACTTCTGTTAGTTCTTCAAAGGAATCCTTATCTCCAGAAATACTGTCACTAATCTTGCAAAGTTTATAATATCCACCATTTTATCCAACATATTTGTTATTTTCGCAGATATTATTTTAGCAATTTTATCGTCTACTTGAGTCACTTTCTTCCAGGTATTTCGCAATAGGAAAAATCGATCAACCAGTTTTATACCAACTTTTCTGAAGCTGTTATGCAATCAGGAATAAACCCGTAATTCGATTCAACGTATTCCAATTGTTGTTTTATGCTTGAATCAACCAACAGACGTTGGGCTATTGGTATTTCAAATGCATCTTTCACATCAAATGATTGAATAACATTCTGGACCTGGTCGAAATATTTACAGTACCGGTAATAAATGCAGGCCTTCAATCAGGAACCCCATCGAGTAAGTATAGGAGAAGGAGGAAGAGATACACCAGGACATATCTTCTTGAATGCTTAACCAAACGCATCACACATTTCTTCATGGAACACGGATGAAGAACTATGACCTGCTCATATTTTTCGCCTTTTTTTTTTCAACTTCATGAGGTCACGTTTGTGTACATCCCTATTTACATGTCTTAGAATATTACATGCTCTATTTATTGAAACTGATATTTTACACAATTTCCAGAATAGTTTATCTTCGCTGCAACAAAAAAATATCACCATATTCGGAAATAAGTCTCTTAAACTTCGCCGAACGAATTTTCTCCCCCTCAGGCATCGTAATACTAGAACCGAACTGTTCTTATGTTTCTTCAGTATTGACGTTTGCTTTACTAAGCTGTACCTACTGCTTGCAGCTATCAGACCTCTGCGGGTACACAAGGTGAATTTACAACCCTTGCCCTGTTGCTGTTGTGTCGAAAACTGCTCCCTTTGCACTGCTCTAGTTATGAATGAATGAGAAATTGATTTTTTTGTTTCATTTTTATTAGCCACACATAACGAGCCTAATACAGTAGGTGGTCTTTCAGGCCTTACAATCTTGCACACTCTGAAGTCTGCTTGTGGGGGCCAGTGGCGGCTCGTAGTCAAATGTCCAGGGTAGGCAAAATTTACACAACATTTTTATGTAATTCCCGCGATTCAATGACAGCTCGCTTTCATCATGCCCCCGAAAACTTAACTCTTGCTTACATAACAATACTGTTACATCTCATAATTTGTCGGTTTTTTTCTAGTTTATTGTTATACTGTTGTCTTGCAACCCTTGTTGTTCAGACAACATTTCCGAAATTGATTCAAATTCTTTTCAAGTCTCTTTAGACTTACCGAGTTACAAATATGATCTGATTCCAAGTACCTTCTTTAGATTACAATAACAAACGTGACCACCTACAGCTTAGCTTTAACTTCACTTCATGTTAGCCATTTATGTGTTTCATACCATACTTACTTACTTACAAATGGCTTTTAAAGAATCCGCAGGTTCATTGCCGCCCTCACGTAAGCCCGCCATCGGTCCATACACTGTGCAAGATTAATCCAGTCTCTATCATCATATCCCACCTCCCTAAAATCCATTTTAATATTATCCTCCCATCTACGTCTCGACCTCCCCAAATGTCTTTTTCCTCCGGCCTCCCAACTAACACACTATATGCATTTCTGGATTCGCCCATACGTGCTACATGCCCTGCCCATTTCAAACGTCTGGATTTAATGTTCCTAATTATGTCAGGTGAAGAATACAATGCGTGTAGTTCTGCGTTATGTAACTTTCTCCATTCTCCTGTAACTTCATCCCTCTTAGCCCCAAATATTTTCCTAAGAACCTTATTCTCAAACACCCTTAACCTATGTTCCTCTCTCAAAGTGAGAGTCCAAGTTTCACGACCATACAGAACAACCGGTAGTATAACTGTTTTATAAATTCTAACTTTCAGATTTTTTTGACAGCAGACTAGATGACAAAAGCTTCTCAATCGAATAATAACAGGCATTTCCCATATTTATTCTGTGTTTAATTTCCTCCCGAGTATCATTTATATTTGTTACTGTTGCTCCAAGATATTTGAATTTTTCCACCTTTTCGAAAGATAAATCTCCCATTTTTATATTTCCATTTCGTAGTGTTTCATACCATGAAGGATTAAATTTTCTTGCACCTTTAGCACTGACTTTATGAACAACAGAGCTTAATGCAGGAGTGGGTCGTCCATTGTCCAAAATACTTCTCTTTTCAATGTCATTACGACGCGAAAACGGACAACGTAACAGTTTACTTATATCAGTCATAATATAATATTATTGTTATCACTTACATTAATTATAAATCACCAAATATACATAACACTAATATACAGTACGTACTTGCAAAAATCACATTTTCTAAAATACACTGTTTAAAAAAAACATCTTTTAAAACACACTGTTTACAAACTGTTATATTACTCGTAACAATCTACGTTCCAACTCGTGAAACTTTCAAACAGAAATTTCTCAAATCGTAGGTGTTCGATAATGCTCGTGGGTTCTCGTTAGGGCAGGCAGAATTCTAGCGCGCTGGCTTAAGCATAGAACGCATGCGCTAAGAAAGCATTTAGAATAGCGATCTCTTTTAATGCTTACTCCAGGGCCAGCTTTGAAGTTACGTGGAAGGTCGGCTAACTTCGCTTCTGCCTACCTTCTGACGCATCGTGATCTGTCCAGTGTATTCTTGTCGCATAAGCAACGTCCAACTAACCCTCAAAAAATCCCATTCATAGTTAATTGAAGAATTTCTAAGCACCTAGACAAGAGTATATAATTATATAAGGTTTTCCAAATGTGTTGGGGTAGTTAATAAATATCCACTTTTAGGTTTTTCTAAATGTGTTGAGGTAGGCTTAGCCTACCCTGCCTGCCCTGAGGAGCCGCCTCTGGTGGGAGCATAAAATCTCACATTGTTGTGTATTGTTACTGTTTTAGAGTAAACCCAAGTTGATGTTGCCCTGGATGGTGCTCTGCATTGCCGACCTGATCTTCAGCTGCCTCTTATTGGTGTCTGTCATCGTACTCGTCAACTTTTATGAAACAAACACAGAATTCATATGGACACTCTCCATAGAACCTTTGAATATTGGTGAGTCACTATGCTTAGATTAAGTATTAATTCAGAGGAAATCTCTCACGGAACATTACCTGAATACTGAGACGTCATTCCCTCTACAGGGTTCTTGACCCTGGGAATATTGAGGCCTTCTTCCTAGAATGATAAAAGATTTGTATGATCTCTAAGGAAGGTACTCACAAGTCATCACTGCAATGTTTTTAATTTTTACTAAATATTTGGTACATTTGTTACATCAATAGCTATACCAAACATTTAGTGATAAAATGTTAAAATATGTGTAAACAAGATGGTGTTTTTAAATGGAATCTTAATAATATTAATCAATCCTTAAAAATGTTGAAACACTCCAGAGTTTGTTACTCGGTGACCAATCCAAAGATTGGAACTTAAGCTTGCTTTCAGCAGATTATATAACATACCCCGTACACATTTTCATTTATTAGTTGTCAAGAGACTTCTATATATACGTTTCTGACTTTGTTATCTTAAAACTACATAAAATCTTAAAATTATAAATTAGTAAAAGTATATTAAAACTATACGTAATAACTAAAATTAAAGATGACAATGAATTACAAATTGACGAAGAATAATAACTATTTACAATGAACTATATACAGAATGATTCACGAGGATTTACCGAAGCTTATTTTCGAAGACATTCTGAACACGAAATGTTATCTAAACATGCGATGGAATTCTTGTCACTCCAGACGATGACGTACAACGTGCAGGAACATAAGTCCTGAACGTAGTCTTCATTTAAATAGACTGCTCCTGTAATGGATAATAATATTCTTCCCGTACATTTTTAATAACCACCTTTTTAATTTTCCCGTTTTTTAGGTACGTATTTCCATAATGTGCTGGGGTAATCGGTTGCCAGTATATGTAACTCTCTTTTTTCATACAATCTGCAAATGTAATATTACGCAGAAATCAATTGAAACCATTACAACATTGATAATGACATTGGAATATTTTGGCCTTTTCCAAACAAATCTTAAGTAAATACTTTTTAAAGCCTAAAGGCTCATTCACAATGAAAATTAAACATAATGTAAGAGTTAACTTAACGTTACAGTAAAATCAAGAAGTCATACCATCATTCACGTCGGGAACATAAACATAACAGCAAACATACTTGGTAACCATGGAAACATAATAACGACGCCATTTCCTCGTATTCTGTCGTATACTTCAGCGCTCCACGATTGTGTTCTGTTTGCAAATCACGTAAGCATAAGCATGAAAGTTTGGAGTTTGCAAACTTTCATGTTAACGTCTTACGGTAATGTTTATGTCAATGCTTATGTGGATCATTGTGAATGATCCCATTTGGTAGCCTGGACGCAAACTTCTGTGTTTATGTTACGGTTATGTTTAATTTTCATTGTGAATGAGCCTTAAGATTTTGTGTGACAGGAAGTTAGATTTCGGGCGTGTATTTGTAGTTGCAGGATTGAAACGTATAGTAAGACATTGTTTTGAGTTGCACAACGCTTTATATCCACGTAATGTGTGTCACTCTAGTCGACGTTATGCTATATAACATTGACTATTTTTACGTGTTTGCACCGTCTACTTTCTAGCTGTAGGTTCTTGACAAATGATACTAGTCTGTTTACTGCCGTGTGTTTTATGTGTTATTTTATTGCTCAAGTTAACACGTTTTCTAGACATATTTATTGTAGCCGTCAAACATTAACTTTTAGTCCACTTTCCTTTAGAAAAAAATTGAAAGGTAGAGTATTAACAGAATTATGTTACAGTACCAAGAAAACTATAAACATCAGTAACTAAATATTTGTGACATTTTGTAGGAAAGTCATGTTGTACAGCTGTCAAAAAAGTGGTCGCACTCGTGAACAGTTAATGTTTTCCAGGTCCACTTCGGATCACGGTGATGTTACACGATGCTCGCGCTTGTAGAAACAGTTTCGGAACTATGGAGCCATTCGATATCTGCGTCTCGTAGAGTAGCGGTAGAGTGCTCGTTTAATGATCCGACGGTTGTGAATTCGAGTCTTGTTTAAGTTATCATTTAATTTATCATTCTTTGGCAATATAAATAATATTCAAGTTATCGTTTATATGCTGTTATCGTTCTTTAGCGATATAAATAATATTCAAGTTATCATTTATGTCCTTTAGCGATATAAATAATATTCAAGTTATAATTTATATTTTGTTGTGTTCTTTAGCGATATAAATAATATACATTTAATGTTAGATTTGGAAAAATAGAGTTGCATAATACTAGTGTTAGTTTTTTCTTCTTATATTATTAGCCTACATAATACGATGCTGTAACACAATAAAATGAAAAGGAACGACGAGGATTTGAGCCTAAGACGTTGACATCTGATTTCCGACGTTCTTCAAACTGAGCCACGTGGGCACAAGTAAAGAAGAATAATTATATGCAGAAAAATTGGTCCAATCCCCCTCCAAGACGTCCTGATGATTTGTGGAAGCTCGTCCAGGACATGCCCACTCAACTGCAAAATGTGATCGCGATTGGGGAAGATGGACTAAATACTGAATCATGCCTTTAGGTTTGGTTTTTTAACTTTTAATTGTTTGAAGGCAGACGTCAGTACGCTTGTTTTGTTTATGCCACGAAAGATATTTTTGTTGAGTATAAATTTTTCTTTCTTTCTCTCTTTCTTTCTTTCTTTCTTTTTCTTTCTTTCTTTCTTTCTTTCTTTTTCTTTCTTTCTTTCTTTCTTTCCATTCGCAGTCATAATGTCATAATAAATGTGTTTAAATGCGACAGGCTCATGTCAGTAGATTTACTGGCATTTAAAAGAACTCCTTCGGGACAAAATTCCGGCACACCGGCGACGTTGATATAACCTCGGCAGTTGCGAGCGTCATTAAATAAACTATAATTTAATTTTTGAAGCAGTTGCAATAGGAAAATATCAGGCCAATGGACGATGTGCTATCTTCAAAGCTCTCTAAAGTCCTTGAACGGAATCCTGGATACTCGAAGATGAAAGATGTCTGCAGCTCTTCAAAGAGAAGAAATAACTGGAAAATTACCATGGCGACCGAAAGCAGTGGCATCCATGAAGTGTGCACGAATGACCTCATGTTGTGTGGAGCGAACCTTTTCTCACTTCCAGAAATGTGTTGAGGAACAATAGAAAATGTTTCACAATAAATAATTTCGAATTGTAGGCCTATATGGTTGCTCATTGCAACTGTTGATCTTAAAATAGAAACTGTATTTTGTTTTGTGTGCAATTCTTTACCTAAATATAGAAACTTTGATTTTTATGGCGTGAACTTTCTTGAAGAATGATTTTTGTTACTCTTCTAAATTCATCGTTTATCACATAAAAAGTGTTAGCTGTTCAGATTCATTTGTTACTCATTTTAATGCAAATATTTGTGAGTTTAATACAAATGCAGTGTGGATTGAAGAAATAAAATCCTAAAAAGGGCTCAACCATCTCTTATATAAATCCATGTTGAATCTTTCGTACACTACTTTTAACACTTGAATATAAATAATTGATTAAATGGCGATCTTACTCGTGTTAATTATGTAAGCATGTGTGGCTTACAGCTGTTTCGGTGCTACTTGACACTATCCTCAGAGCCTACTAGATCTCGGCGCTATCTCAACTTCGCTGCCTGTTGTGTGGGTGCGTTCGTGTGATGAAGAGTTGTGTCAAATAGTGTGTGTGTTCTGAAATTGATCTGTGTGTTGAGAATTTGATTAGGTGTGTTTAAGTGTGTCTGTATATTTCATATTGTTCTAGTGTGTTGAGTTTTTGGTTTTTGGGTTGTATGTGTAGGATTTCCATGTCTGTATTTAACGATAAAAGCGAAGATACACGATAAAAGCGACGAAAAAGAAAAGTTCCATTTTCTTCGCTCTTCTCGTTCATATGATCTCTGATTAAGATAATATTAATCTGTATAATTACCGGTGGTTATCAATATATCCGCATATTAATCGATTTATTATTATTTTGGCATATTAAATTAATTATTGTAGATATTGACAAATTGATCAGTTATGTATGTATTCGTCATATGTTGTGTGATCACAAGAACCAATCGCAACACAATGCATTTATACTATCTTTGGGATGAGAAACTGGTTTAATTTTGTACGTATTTAAGTTATATTAACCTTGAACTTAGCAGCTGATATTTCCTATATATCTTCTTTCATTAAGTGGCTGCGTAGAATATCTTCTACTGATGAATCAAAATGTTCGCTTCCCGCGTCCTCGTTGCTCCGATATGAACACTTGATTCTTTGATAATACCAAAGCGTCGCTAGATCGTTTCTTTTATCGTTTATCGTTGCTCCAATGTGTACGTACCCTAATGCTAACCACACATACAATAACATAAATACAGACATGGAAATCCTACACATACAACCCAAAAACCAAAAACTCAACACAGTAGAACAATATGAACTATACAGACACACAAAACACACCCTAATCAAATTCTTAACACACAGATCAATTTCAGAACACACACACTTTTTGACACAACTCTTCATCACACGAACGCACCCACACAACAGGCAGCGAAGTTGAGATAACGCCGAGATCTAGTAAGCTCTGAGGATTGTGTCAAATAGCACCGAAACAGCTGTAAGCGCACATGCTTACGTAATTAACAAGCGTAAGATCGCCATTTAATCAATTCTTTTATAAAGCATATTGATGATTATAAAATCCTTAAAATCCGAATCGTAGTTATTAGTATTATTTGAAAGTGTTCAATGCTGCGCAGGCGTGAACAGCTACTTCCATTTAGTGGCTCACAGCTACTACAAGCAGCTCAGGGCTGTTTCCCCAATCGTCTCAACATCCAGACAATCTTCAGTCCTGTCGACGAAGCTGGACCCCGCGCAGAGGATAACGCCACTCACAGAGTATCTGCTGCAAGTTCCCAGTCTGTCGCCGTACAAGAAGATGCCCACGGCGGCGGGAGCCATCCCAGGTTCCGAGCACTTCGGGTCCGTGGTGTCCTGCAACCATCCGGACACATGAAGAAGCCTGCTGAGGTTAGAGCATTCCATTATTCTTCTGTGAAAATACAATTTTTAGATACATATCGGTACCTAAGCCTTGAAGACCTTGGTCTTCTTGCAATGAGTCAAGTGAATATTTCAGATTAATATACACCGTGGTTACATATTACAGTGGAACCCCGATTATCCGTCACCCTATTAACCGATTGGCGGATTATCCGACTGTCTATTTCTCGCTCTTTTTTTTCTTCAGAAATAAATAATTTATATGAAGTACTCTTTTGTGCAAGTAGGTTCTACAGATGTTTTTGCTAGAGAGTGTCATTACAAGCCTTTATCGTTACAAAACATTGTCTACTGTTCAAAGTGCCATTCTATAATATAACTTGTACAGGGACATCATTTTATTTTTACTTCAATTTTTATTGTATCTGAGTTTTTGAATGTACTTCACTCCCACTCCTTCTACTAGTAAGCTTCCAACCGTTCACGACACAGAGCCGAGAGCGTGTAAGCAGTACTGACTTAGGAGTATAGTACGTTCCAGAAATATGTTCGCGTTTTCCAGTGACGAAAGAGCTTTCAATATTGAATCATATTTTCGTACAGGTACTGTCGTCTGTTTGCCTACTTCGCATCCCGGTTTCCCCACCTGCTTCTGTTCGCCCCTCTGTTAAGTCTAGTAGCTGGGCTATCTTAGCTCTTTTCTGAAAACATTAATTTCTGTTAGGAATTGGACGTCTACGTAATATTATACAAGTATTTAAAATAACTTAAATAAAAGGGCCTCGTTAAGTAATTAACTGTCACGTGGTTCCCCCCTTTCTACGACCCTGCGACAAAACCACTTGAACGGACAGTAGATAGCATTTCTGAGTGATTTTATCTTTTCGGCAGAAGTGAAGATTGAATTTACAGTACGTAAGGTATTCTTTTATAGAGTAGGTACAGAATTATTTCAACATGAGTTATTCGTACGAAGGACGAAATTGGTAATTGGAATTAGGTACAATAGTCTATAGTGCGATAATATGCACAAAAGAAAAGAAGCCTGTATCGAAATGAACGGCCACCATTTTCAAAAATGTGTTTAAATATCCATATTATGATTATTTTTCAATTTAACGTCATTCTCTATATTGTACGCTAATGTGCTGTAACAGTACAATATACGCTGCATAATTAATACGCCCGAATGGATATCTCAATTCGTGTGTAAAAGACTAAATGTTAATACAGTACTGTATTTTGATTAAACAAAAACCTAATGAAAATTATCAAACTAAAAATTGTGATATTTCCTAGTTTACATAAATGGATGAACTACTTTTCTTCCCTCCTATACCTAGTAAAGTGATTTGTATTTTACGCCAGTATCATCGAACTCCAGTCGTGGAAGGGGTAGCAAGCGGTGTTTCCTGTTTCAATCGTTAATAGAAAGGTATAGCCAGGTTAATATTAAAAATATTAGTAAAATAAAATGATGTCCCTGTATATAAAATGTCTTCCACGGATGTTAACAGAAAACGCGTTGTGCTAAATATCGAAAAAAATGGAAATAATTTGAATGGTTTGAGAAAGAGAAACTGTGGCTCATCTCGCAGCAGAATACGAGATTGGAGTTGCAACTGCGCGGTTTAATAAAAAAGGATAAAGTGTAAAAAATTATGTAAATCTACAACATGAGACCTCCTTTAGACTATTCCTATCTTTCCTGAGACAGTCATTCCAAAGGGTTTCCTTGCTCCTTAAAAACCCGTAGTTGACAACCAGACTTAAGTTAGTGAACTTCTGATCCACTATCTAGCGAGTTAAATATAAGACCATGCAGGAAATAACAAAATCTTTCATGGTACGGATTATCCGATTTTTTCGATCAACCGTTCAGTCCATCCCCTTCATTACCACGGATAATAGAGGTTCTACTGTATTATTGGACAATTTCAGAAGGCTATATTCTCACCAATATTGAACATAAATACATGATCTTACCACCATCTGAAAAAGGGAAGTTTGAAGTTTTATACTGACCTTAGATGCACTCGATGTGAGCTCCATGTCGTCTAGGCGGTGATCCCATTCTTACCAAACGCGCTCAAGCATGTCTTGTGTGACATTCCTGATTGCTGTGTTACTCCGGACTTCCGTATGCCAATGTGGAGGGGCTCCGTCTTGTTGAAAAATGAATCCTGTTTCTCATCGTCTGTCAGTTGTGGAATTACCAAATTTGTCTAAATCAACACTTACCAGGTAGATGGATTGTCGTGCAACGGACGCAGACATGGCCACCCCGTTCACCGGATTTCACAGAGTGTGATTTCTTTCTGTGGGGTTTCGTCAAGGACAATGTTTACATATCTTCACTTCCAGCGACGTTGGCAGAATTGAGAAGGCGCATTAACACAGCAATCAGGAACGTCACACAAGACAAGCTTGAGAAAGTTAGCAAGAATGGGATCACCGCCTGGACGTCTGTCGTATTACACGTGGGGCTCACATCGAGTGTATCTAAGGTCAGTATAAAACGTCAAACGTCCCTCTTTCAAATGGTGGTAAGATTATGTATTTATGTTCAATATTGGTGAAAATATAGCCTTCTGAAATCGTCCAAAAATTTGTAACCGCTTTGTATTTTATCTCTTTATTGTGAAATGCTTAAGTTATTATGTTTTTACTTTGAAAACTGCTATAAATATTGTATATAACGCTTTATTTTGAGCTAAATGTTATTTATTTATAACTGAAAATTGAGACGTTCTTTGGAACAAGAACTTAACTAGAAAACTTTGTATTCAAGATACAGAGAATCAATCCTCAGCAGAGAAGTTCAAGAGATATGAGATATGTTGCCATATTCCTGGTAGAAAAGATCTAGCGCTTCTTTATTCAACTTAGGCTATCTATATGAGTTTTGCTATCTCAGTTACTCATTTACGCGTGGGTTTTTTTAACCTCGTACCAGCAGTCATGCCATCTTCCTGTGAATGATTTTTAACGCCACATAGTGTTGGAAGTGCCGTTAAATAAAGAATTAATAGTTTAAAATGAATTTATTTCAAGTTTCATATTCAAAACGCGTAAAGGATATGGATGAAGTATATAGTGTACCCCAGAAGAAAAGGTCAATATTCTGGGAAATCATAGTATCGGTCTTTGAACAAAAGAGTTCACATGAATGTGTAGTCGATGCCGAACGCTTGTCGGGATAGTATTGTAACCTTTTTATTTATATTATTTAATGTTATTTCTTGCTCAAGTGACAAAGATTTTACAATACATTCTGAAATTTTTCACTATTCATCTCAATAAAAATTTCAAGTCATGCAAGATGACGTGTTGCTCATACCGCGAATTTTAAACATATGTTGTTAGCGTCTCTTACAGGAGACGCCGGGACTGAGGACATTAAATTTGTAATTGCGGATTGTCGATCATTATTCATATTGCACCAATAGTATTAAAGCGCAATTATTAGCAGATTAAGCAATGAAATAATTGCTTTTATTTACTATTGTTAGTAAAGTGAGTCATTGTTTCATATAATTAAATTTCATGCACATTACAGCACAATCACAGTCCAGTACAGGCCTGCACAAGGTTTGCGCTCTCCGAGCCGGCTCACAGCTCATGAGCGGAATGCAGATATTAGCTGCGCTCTGTATAAGGGTGGACTGGAAGAAGGGGTGATCTCGTACAAAATGTACACAAAAGAAAGTACTAGTACGAGTGTTTATGAAATGAATTCCCGTTTAGTGTTTGCAAAACAATCTTGGACTTATTAATTAATACAGAAGTATTTATTTTACAGAAATAATAGAAATTTTATACCTACTTAAATGTACAATATCATTTTGTTATATTTTTATTTATCAGTACATCAAAACGAGGTTTTATGCTGTTGGCAGCTGAAAGGAACAGTAGCCTACTGATCGTAATGATCGTTATAAATGTTCGATGCCTGCCTTTATTAAAACAGTTGCTCACAAATATAAATGTTGAGCCAAACATAGCAATCATTTTCACAGCCAGCCTGTGTAGTCGTGGATATTATTGCTAATGTTTAGTCTTGTAAAACTCAACCAGGCTAGTAGTATTATTCAAACGATCTTTAGTCCTTAGGCCATATTGAAGATCAATAAGTCCGAGCTGTAAATCGTTAAATGTTATGTTTTATTTAACGACACTCGCAACTGCCGAGGTTATATGAGCACATTTAAATGCAATCGACCTGGCCCGGAATCGGACCCGCAACCTCGGGCATAGAAGGCCAGCGCTATAGCAACTGCGCCAACCAGGCCCACCTGTAACTTATATCGCATCGTTTCAACTGGCGTTGAAGAATTTATTATGATAACTTTAAATTTCTTTCCAATTAAGAAAAGATTTTTAGTAGGTTATTTTACGACGCTTTATCAACAGCTTATGTTATTTAGCGTCTGAAATGAGAAGAAGGTGATAATGCCGGTGAAATGAGTCCGGGGTTCAACACCGAAAGTTACTCAGCGTTTGCTCATACTGAGTTGAGGGAAAACCCGGAAAAACCTCAACCAGGTAACTTGACCCGGGAATCGAACCCGGGCCACCTGGTTTCGCGGCTGACGAGCTAACCGTTACTACACAGGTGTGGACCTTAAGACAAGATCTTGGAACTTAGAATTAAATTCATTTTGAATTTCAATTAATATTTGCTCATAATCGTTTAACATGGCTTCATCACGAGCAGTTTCTATCGTTCGAAAGTAAGCCATATTACCTTCCCGAAACTGACTTACGAAAAGTGTAAGTTTACGACTGAAATCCCGTAATTTATTCAACATATCAACACTGAGCTGGCATTTTCCCTGAAGAGAGATATTAAAATTGTTGAAGATTAATATCTTTAGTATCTTTATGTATGGACTCGTAATGACGCATTATGTTATGTTTCTTTCTACCTTTCAAAATGTTGTGGCAGATAAAGCACTGAGTATTTACTCCAGCAGCTATGAAAAAATAAGCATTTTCCCATGCAACATTGAAAGAATTTGCCTGATCTCTACTTTTCCGTCTTTTAGATTCCTCCATACCGTACTGTAGCAGTAGGTAAGCAACGTGAAACGATTACTGAGAATACGCTCTGCATTCCACTAGATAGCTGGGTGGTCGTTTCCCTCTCCTCTACCTATAGCAGGTCTATGTCATTCTGACGTATCTTCCTCTCCGATTCGGCGACGGTAAATACAGCTCTCCCGCTCGGAAAGAGCGCGCGCGCTCGTTGAGCGCTGTTTGTGCAGGTATGGTCTAGTATATACAGTCACGAAGCTCAATACGTAGTAAATATGCATCCACAGACAGTTGCTAACCACTAGGATCGCTAATATTGCGTCATTACAGACAATACAGTACCGGCACAGTCTATTGTTCCTAGCACCCTCACAACTCAAGCTTCGTGACTCTATATACTAGACTGTGGTACAGTTAATTAGAAAATTGAAAATAAACAAGAAATATTGCTTTAAAATGACAAAAAAGGGCATTTATTGTTGAATTAGTAAGAAACACCTTAAAAAGGCAAAATAGGCAAAATAAAAATTGGCCCTATCACTTTGATTTACCCCAAATCACATATCTACGAAAATAATTATTTACTTCCATCCAGTAAAAAAAAGGCATTTTACCAAACATCAGGGCTCTAACAACATATCGACCACCTGTGTGGTGTAGGGGTCAGCATGCTGGTCTCTTACGCAGAGGGCCCGGGTTCGATTCCCGGTCGGGTTGAATTTCCTGGTTGAGGTTTTTTAGGGTTTTCCTTCAACCGTAAGGCAAATGCCAGGAAATTCGGGCCACAACATCCCTGAAAATCACCGGCCTCATTCATCACCGAAATCATATTCATAACAAATCAGTAATACATATACAGTCGCCATCTAGTTCACAACAATAGAACCAGTCTCAACAATAGTACACAGGCCTTCGGATTTCAAGCAAAGATTAACTCGCTATATGACCAAAGATGTTAAAGCGAATATAAATAACAGAATAGTAACCTAATATACGTTACAAGAGCGGTATGTTGACGTTTTCATGGTCGAGGAAAAGATTGAAAAAGCGAAACGTAGTTGAGCTTTTTTAATTTCCGAGAACATGAAAACAAACATACCGCTTGTGTATCGTACATTATTTTGTGCGAAGATCGTTTATTACATACCTGAAAGACGAATTTCTAATTAGTTGCAATCAAATATCCATGTTGGTTTCTGTTTAATGACGGCAACTTCGGAACACCAAAATATCATTCTTCAACATTGTTGCTATAAAATGTTTTCTGTGTTTACTATACTCCAGCAGGCCGTGATATAAGTCTGTCTTTTTTTTTCCCCAGTCTATAAATGTGAACTTAAAACAAACGGTAAGGTTATGTAATGATTTATTTTTCATTTTAATATTTTAACAATATTATTTATATAACATATTGCAGTAATAACATCGGCATTTGGTATCTTGTTGATTTTTTCACGGCTTCCTTAATGTTACTTGTATCAGGAATGCAATAAGTTTCGTGGAGTAGTAGACTTTACTTAATTTTTGCAAATATTTAAAAGCAATAATTAGCATTGAAATTTAGGTGAAATTGCAGTGGTAAGTTTCCAATTTATAATTATTAGTATGTTAAACGTCTCTAAAAATAATATGTTAAAAGCCTAAAGCAGTAAAATGAATGTTGCGCTTAAGCGGTAAGAAGAGGGAAATTGTTATGTGTGTTACGTTGGGAATACTGAATGTGGTATTTTACACTTACCGCGTATTGGTTCTGTGCGGAAAACAAGCAAATACGCACGATCTCGCACAAAAAAATAACATATCAACTGTGTATGTAAACAAGTTTCCATGACAATGCATGGCCACCTAGAAGTGCCTACATCAACAACTTAAAATTGAAGATACAGTACAAATAAAGTTTTACATTGAAACAGTTCCATCTCCAAAACCGTTCGGTATAAACCACATAATATTTGTATGAATTGTTTATTCAAAATGACCGATACTTCGATTTCCCAGAATATTTGCATTTCCTTCTGGCACACCCTATATAGAGATGCTTCAGCTTTTATTAGCAGAGTATATTATTCGACTTCAGCTTGTTGAGAAATTTGGATCATCGATCTTAGAGTTTCCGTGAGCAGTGTAGAATAGAAGAACATGTTAGATTACATTGATAAAGACGTCAAGGTGAAGGCCGCTAATTTGAGAAAGTGGACGCCACAATGCAAGGTACACAACAGTCATAAACAAAAGCAACAATACCTGAATAGGATAATAATCTCCGATAATGTTTCAGCAGTATTAGTTTTACTTTTCTTTGATATCGTACTTCACAATACTACATCCTGCATAACAACTTCGCTTCGTTCAATATTCCGGACTTGGCACAAGTCCGAGATCGGAGTGTTACGATATGATTACAGCAACGCGTTGCAAACATGATGCATAAAATTAAGCGTGGAGAGACCTTTTCGTCTGTATAGCGTGACAAAGACTAAACGCAATACTGTGTTTTACTATTTCATTGCACGATATGTAGAGGGGAAATCTATGATGCTGCAAACAATAGGATATATTTTTGAGATTTTCACAAATTTACACATTTAGAATCCTCGATACCGAAAAAATAATTTTTAGATGTCTGTCTGCTTTTCATCTGTCTCACGGCATTTGAATGAGGAAATTCAGAAACCCCACATGTACACTAAACCAAATTTCTCAGGAGAAACAAAAAACTGTACAGATATTGTTGTGTTGGGATTTGAAAATTTATTTTTTATGTATACTTATGTATGGATAAGTAGAAGCATACACACAAAACCCAGATACTCTGGGTCAAATAGTAACGAAGAAAATAAACATATTTAATGTACGTGCGGGTTTTCTGAAATTCTTTGGCGCAATTAAAATACTTTTCAGATTAACTGGAGTATATTTCCTTCTTTAATGTTTTATACAATAATTAGCCTACAATGATGTAAATTAACAGTCAACCTATTGTGTCTTTGTCACATACATACATACATTAATTAATTAATTCATTCATTCATTCTGTTCTGCCCAAGGGCAGGTCTTTCACTGCAAACCCAGCTTTCTCTAGTCTTTCCTATTATCTGCCTTCCTCTTTGTCTCCGTATGTGATACATATATCTTAATGTCGTCTATCATTTGAATGGGTTATTCATGAAAGGGCCTAAGTCATTATTTTGTGAAAATGAGGTTGTAATAACTGCTCTTTGGGTGTAGATACATCGATTTAGATATGATGAGAGTAAGTTTCACACTCTAAATGCTTTGTAGAATTCATGATACAATTTTTATTTCAGCCTTCATTTCAAAATTTCGGCTTATAAGCAGTTTTTCTTTAATTGCTAACAAGTATTCAAGACTTAGGCCCTTTCATAAATAACCCATTCATTTGATACTTTCTTCTGCCCCGAACTCTTCTCCCGTTCACCATTCCTTCCAGTTCATCCTTCAGTAGGCAGTTTATTCTCAACCAATGACCCAGCCAATTACTTTTCCTATTTCTGATCAGTTTCAGCATCATTCTTTCTTCATCCACTCTTTCCAACACAGCTTTATTTCTTATTCTGTCTGTCCATTTCACACGTTTCCTTCTCCATATCCACATTTCAAGTGCTTCTAGTCGTTTCTCTTCACTTCGTCGTAATGTCCATGTTTCTGCCTCCATACAATGCTACACTCCATACAAAGCACTTTACTAGTCTCTTCTTTAGTTCTTTCTCCAGAGATCCGCATAAAATGCTCCTTTTTCTATTAAAAGCCTCCTTTGCCATTGCTATCCTCCTTTTGACTTCCTGGCAGCAGCTCATGTTACTGCTTATAGTACACCCCAAGCATTTGAAGCTGTTCACTTGCTCTACTGCCTCATTTAGAATTTGCAAGTTTAACGTCTGTACTTTTCTTCCTATGACCACGGTCTTTGTCTTGTTGGCATTTATCTTCATCCAATACTGCTCACAGCTGTCATTATTTAGCTCCAGTAGCATATCCCTTAGTATCATCTCCTCTTCTGCTAACAACGCCATATCATCTGCAAATCTTACACACTTTATTCTTCTTCCTCCTACTATATAGAACATATTTATATCATCTTCGTCTGGAAGGTACGATTTGAATTTCAGTAGATCTACTATTTTCTTTCGGTTTATAGGGACACTCCCTTGGTATGCAAAGGTTGTAGCCAATCTGGAAAATGTAGAAACTCCACATGTGTACAAGATATGGGGTTTCTGCTTGAATGGAGATATTCGCACATTTCACACTGGGAGTGGACACGTGTGCTTTCTGTTTGTAACGATGCGTCTACATCTGAAAAGCACAAAATGCATGTAATCTCGACTTTCATAAAAAGCCGACATGTGGAGTTTCTGAATTTCCTGATTCATTTCTGGTTGATCTTTCAGTACGAGTTAAAATTCTTTGTCTGTAAGATTAAGCCGACATTTGGAGTTTCTGAATTTCCTGATTCATTTCTATTTGATCTTTCAGTACGAGTTAAAATTCTTTGTCTGTAAGATTACTTTAAAAACACGAAATTAAGTCTGAACACAATATCCTGTCTTAGGCCCTATACAGAAATGTTCTTCTTCTTCACGTCAGGTATTAGGCGGTTTGCCTGTTCCGTCCTCACTCTTCCGCCTTATCTTCATCTGTCCTCGGGCGTCCAATATTTCTTATCCTTTGTGATTCGTAATTATCTATAACCAATGGCATTCTTCCTGCATTCATACGGTTCATATGTCATATCCAACCTTTTCTATTCTCTATTATTCATTTATTTATTTATTTACTTATTTACTTATGTATTTATTTATTTATTGACTTATTTATTTAGTTATTTATTTATTTATTTATGTATTTACTTATGTATTTATTTACTTCTTTATTTATTTATGTATTTATTTACTTATTTATTTATTTATTTATTTATTTATTTATTTATTTATTAACTTATTTGCTTATTTATTTAGTTATTTATGTATTTATTTATGTTTTTATGTATGTATTTATTTACTTATTTATTTACTTATTTATTTACTTATTTATTTATTTATGTATGTATGTATTTATTTACTTACTTATTTATTTACTTATTTACTTATTTATTTATTTATTTATTTATTTCCAATGACAGGTACTGAGATTTACATCTTTGACCTAAACACAACTTTAATATAAAAATAAAATAAAATAAAATATAATAAAAATAAAAGACATAGAATGCAAAAGGAGAAGAAAATGACCTTCATTGTCTCATTAAGTTCCTCGCCTCCGAGTATCGGTCACACTCTTTCACTTTGGTTAAGGTTGGACAGCGAAGTAGATGGTCCCTGTTCACATCTTCTTGTAGATTACATAAGGTACATTTTGGGTCTGGTAGTAAGCCAAAACGCTGGAGGTGTTGAGCTAGGTACTCATGCCCCATGCATAAGCGGAACTTTGCGATTGCTTCATTTCTCGGTCTGTTATCTTCTTATTCATTTCTTATTTATATTATTTATTTATTTATTTATTATTTTTGCTAATAATCGTAACATAAAATATAATATATACAGAAAAACTTTAGCTCGCCCCTGAAAGAGCAGAACTCGTGCTCAGGGGCGGATTCCTGAATTGAATATTATTTCTTGTATATTAAGTTCTTCCCTTAAGTAATTTTATTGTTTTGTATGAGGTCTCTTCTCGTACATCCTTTGATTTTCCTCAGAAATTTCATCTCTGCTGCTTGTATTTTACTTTCATCTTTTTTCTTTTAAAATCCAAGTCTTGCTGCCATACATCAACGTCGGAACAGCCAATACTTTGTAAAATTTTAGCTTTGTTTCTTTCCCTGCCTTGTTCTGTAATGTCCTCGTGATTGTCCCGCATACTTTTTGGAATTTATTTACTTTATTTTCTACATAATTGTCGACAAAGAAGCTTATATCGCTTCCTAAATAATTAAAGTGAGTTACTTGCGCCAAACATGTTCCTTCACTGCTTATTTTTGATCGAATGAGTGGCACAGTTTGTAGAGCCCTGGCCTTTTGTGCCTGAGGTTGCGGGTTCGATCCCGGGCCAGATCGATAGCACTTAAGTGTGCTTAAATGCGACAGGCTCATGTTATTAGATTTACTGGTATGTAAAGGAACTCCAGCGGGACAAAATTCCGGCACACCGGCGACGCTGATATAACCTCGGCAGTTGCGAGCGTCGTTAAATAAACCATAATTTGTAACAGCTAGCGCAGTCTACAGAGGCGGAACACGGCTTACAAACAAAGCTATTTCATTTCCAAGTGTGCGTGTGCCACAGTATTCTTCGTTATTTGCAGGTGCTGCATTCTTCGCTCTGAAATGAATCGTGCATGCCTTCCTCTTCCGGAAGTCTCCCATGGAAAGTGGAACAGAAACGGGTGGTGGCAGTCACCTGACGATAGTTGAGGGCGGCTTCTTCAGCTCTTGTGGACCGCTTCAACTCATCACGTCACAAAATCTCGCGACATATCGCTAGCAATGCTGGAGAAGTTCAGTTGAAGTATAAATTCTTCGCTATTACGAAGGCAGTTGCATTTATGGGCAAATCGTAATATAGCGAACGTAGAAGCTCCGCCCACGACCCCTTCCACTTTCCCCCTACTAGCTCACCAGACACTCTACGTGATAGGCGAGTGTTGTGTCGAATACACATTTCATGTGGGTGGGGATAACTTCCCCTACTGGCGTTCGCTATATTGCGATTTATCCGCATTCATAACTTGTGATGTTCGGAAGATACTATCTATTCTATTATAGGTTTCGAAAACACGAAACTTGAAACCAAAGGCAATACCTTGAAATATAGGCTATTGCACTGCTGAGAACACTTCCATCGTTCTTATTGAAATCACTGTACTTCGAAAAGAGCCTCCAGGTTTTAATGTTGCTGGTGTTATCGTTCAAGAAGACGTTAATCTGAAGTGAAATCAGACGCTTATGACGGCTTGGCACTGTATCGATTTATGGTCCAACCAAGTTATACCTATACGGGGTGGAAATGAAGTAATCCTGCAGATTGGAAGGGACGATAGGGTACATAAATGAACTATATTACGTTTTGTGATTAAATACATTGTTAATTAGAGAATTAAAAGTCTGGCTAACAACTCCTCTCTCTTCTCGTAATACAGATGTAAGAGGTCAACGAACTCAGGTCCGTCTCCCTAGGTCAGCGGTGACCAAAGCGGGTGTCGTGATTACATCGTGTAATCACAGACATTGCTGTGTTTCCTGTACATTGCTGTGTGTTTCATTCACGCACTGAAGGCAAGCAGTGGCGGTATCATGTCGCTCTACAAACTCTGTCTCTACAAGCAGTAAGAGATGGTTTCGTAAAGAATGAGAAGAACTTTTTTGATGTTCTGTCGGACAAAATGTAATATGTTTACTTTGCTCAACGGTTCAATTAGAAGTATATAGAAACATTAATTGCCACGCTGAATAATATATTATTATTATTATTATTATTATTATTATTGTTATTATTATTATTATTATTATTATTACTGACCACTAAGTATGTGTTTCTATAATTCTTCTGTACGTGCATTAATATTGATAGGCTATTTTTAGATATTCTCCTAGAAGGATAAAATTTTTAGGTTTTATCTCAATTTTAATCTTCTTAATCTTTAGATGAGTGTAACTATTTATTAGTTATTCATTTAATAATAATATTGTAGAAAAACTGATTCAATATTATGTGCCAACGAACTGTTAAACGCCAGGAAGAGAAAGATGAGATAAATAAATGTAAAGAAGTCGGCTACCTAATAAGGTTTGAAATATCTCGTGCTCCAAAGCCTTTTAATACAACAGAATTTCTAAAAAGAGTAATGATTAAAATAGCTTAAATAACTTGTCCATAAGAAGTTTTTAATTTTGAAAAACTACGAATTGCTCGACCAAGTATCGAGGGAAGAATTTAGAAAATTCCTGATTATATTCAAGAGGAAGGTTAATAAAAAGAAGCAAGAAAAATCGTATATTATTCACTGGCTCTTGATGACAGCAGTGACATTACTGATACAGCAAAGCTTGAGATTTTTATCCGCGGGATTGATCAAGATGTTAGTACAGGAACCACCACTGGTTGTAGTTTTCATGCCAAGTACCTTTCCTCCGTCTCCTTACTTCATAGGCTGTCTGTCGCATGTAATCACTGCAGCTCGAGTTTTGGTCATCGCTGCCCTAGGTGAACTAATCCCACTTCCCTGTCTGGCTGCGACGTTGCAATCTGCTCGCATGGTTCAGTGGCTTGAAATTAGTGGTTTTTAATTAAATTGACACGGAAACTGTCCACGCTATTGAAATACGCCAGAGGGATTAATGATTCTTTATTAGATTATCTATCGATATGGACAAATATCACGATCCTACTTGCAATAGTTATCAAATAACATGGTCTTGAACACTTGGGGAAAAAATTCCTAAGAAAACTATGAACTTCCCACCAATATGGTATTACACTTTTTTTTGTTACATATAACTGGGAAGAGGATGTTGATGAAAAATCGTCATCTTATTTTTCACATCAGGACGATGCCTATTAATATAGAAATCCTTTCTATGTTAATATCAACGTAAAAATTAATTTCTTATATTACATTTTTTGCATTTTTCGGCGTTTTTGAACTAATAGGTCATTTTTATATTTTTTCCGGCATTTTTTGGTCATTTTTAACACTTTGAAGAACTTTTAGATCATTTAGAAAGCATTTTACTTTCATCTTTACCAATAGGTCTGTTATATCTTTTTCTAAGCAAATAGGTCAGTACTAATTACCTGCTGAAAAAGTGAATAACAGTGAAGTTTGAGTTTTATAGTTTGGAACAAACTGTAAAGGCCATCCCTCATTACACTGAAGGCTTCACTTCATACAACGGAAGTAATATAAAACGCTTGACAGCAGCTTAGTTTAAGTGAGGACTTTAACCGCTACTGTTCCTTTGTTGGTACGAGGGTGTCTTTAGAATTTATGTTTGTAAGGTGGGGGGCAAACTTTCACCGTGTCCTGGACAGGACGTTGTGTCCCCATGGAAGGAAAGGGACAGTATTTTTAACACAAAGATTGTAAGAATGCAAGCTGCACCCCAATCTGTTTTGTCATTCACACTCCCCCATCTGGAAGATCTGGTATCAAAAGTGAAGAACGGAAGGAGGACGGCACGGAGAATGAAGGCACTGATATAAACCACCACCGATTGAAACACATTTAAACCCTCATTAAAATCTATAATTTTCCCTTAAACCTTCATTTTTTGCGTACCCTTTTCCTTTATCTTAGCCAAATTCCAGGAAGTTGCTTCCTCTCTCTGAGATTTGCAGGGAAGTCATTGAAACATGGTGACTAATTTTTAAGAAGTTTTGGTGCGAGTACTTCGAATAATATTTGTCATTTTCTTTTGATTTCACGCCATTTTTTTTTTTAATTTCATGTCATTTTCCCATTAGTTTAAGGACATTTTAATGATCATTTTAAGTATATTTTAGGTCATCAACATCCACCCCCTTGTAACATGAGGTATTCGCTCTGAAAATCTGCAGGGTTATTTCACTTCCACCCTGTATTTGCTTAGAAATTCGCTAGAAATTCAAAATCAATTTTCGGTTTTTATCTCATTCTAAAATATCTGATTTCACTTTCAGCAATTTGGAACGGAATGTACAAGAAAGTGCTTTAAGACAGTCGCTGATTATTGTTCTTTTGTGAAGTGAAAAGCCGTTTTTTAGTAAACTGGAACCCCCTTTCACGATTGAAAAAGTGAAGTGTATGTACCTGTTATTTGCAACTTGTAGATATTCGAAACAAAACCCATCAGCCTATAGTGCCAAGACTTTCTCTTGTGATAATTTCCTGAAACTTACAAAGAGAATGGGCTATATTTTTATATAATACTTCATCTCCAAGATTCACCCGATGCGAAAAAAAAAATTGCTGTGTAGGACATTATAAACTTCTGAAATTAATCGAACGTTTCAACAGAAAGTGAAGTGAATGGATAGTGACAGATTGAAATAATTATTTTTATCTTGTGTGCGTGTTTGCGTGCGTGCGCGTGTTGTGTGCTGAAAGAGTGAACGAAACTGTTGCATTCAGAACAATCCATTGTGCAT